>CM055270.1:19141873-19379474 GCA_029237695.1 Conchocele bisecta | reverse complement strand
TGTTTGCTTGGCACTTTGGGACAAATCTACGTGCACGTTTCTCAATCCTACACTAACTTCTCAATACTTTTGCCAATCGCTTAAATATTTATACACATGATACATATGAACATGCCCTACACACTCCACCACCCAGTACTTCGACCTTGACCTTTGACCTTCACCTTTTCTACTTTAAATGTTTACTTAGCACTTTGGGACAAATCTACGTGCACGTTTCTCAACCCTACAATAACTTCTCAATACTTTTGCCAATCGCTTAACTATTTATACACATGATACATATGAACATGCCCTACACACTCCACCACCCAGTACTTCGACCTAGATCTTTGACCTTCACCTTTTCTACTTTAAATGTTTACTTAGCACTTTGAGACAAATCTACGTGCACGTTTCTCAATCCTACAATAACTTCTCAATACTTTTGCCAATCCCTTAAATATTTATACACATGATACATATGAACATGCCATACACACTCCACCACCCAGTACTTCGACCTTGACCTTTGATCTTCACCTTTTTATGCCCCCGCAACCGAATGGTGAGTGGGGCATATAGTGTTACCGGCGTCCGTCCGTACTCGGGTAAATGGCTTGTAATCAAATATGTCTCGTTTTCTTTGGCTGCCAGCGGGGGCATTCGTGTGCCGACAGGCCACATTTCTAGTGCATTCATCTGATGATACTCTATCGTGCTATAGCAACTCCATGACCCAGCGGCCATCCCTTACTCCAAGGTCAAGGTCACAAACTTAGCACATTCATAAACTTAACGTTGGGGTAAAGGTCTTATAACTTCTGTTTCATTTCATGGAACGCCTTGTTATTTTCATACATGCATTCCTCAGAGATGACCCTCTATCATGCTGTAGCAAATCCATGACCCACCACCCAGCCCTTTCCACAAGGTCAAGGTCACAATCTTAGTACATTCATAAACTTAACGTTGGGGTAAATGTCTGTTTCCTTTCATGGAACGCCTTGATATTTCATACATTCCTCAGATGACCCTCTATCATGCTGTAGCAAATCCACAACCCACCACCCAACCCTTACCCAAAAGTCAAGGTCACAAACCTTAGCATGTTCATAAACTTACCGTTGGGGTAAATGTTGTGTAACTTCTGTTTCTTTACACTTTGAACACCTTGATATTTCATACATGCATTCATCTGATTATACTTTAGCGTGCTATAGCAAATCCATGACCAACCCCACCCCTTTCCCCAAGGTCACGGTCACAAACTTAGCACATTCATAAACTTACCGTTGGGGTAAATGTCTTATAACATGTTTCCTTTCATGGAACGCCTTGATATTTCATACACGCGTTCATCTGATTATACTCTATCGTGCTATAGCAAATCCATGACCCACCGCCTACCCCTTACCCCAAGGTCAATGTCACAAACTTGACACATTCATAAACTTAACGTTGGGGTATATGTCTGATAAAAACTGGTTCCTTTGATGGAACGCCTTGATATTTTATACAGACATTCCTCAGATGACCCTCTATCATGCTGTAGCAAATCCACAACCCACCACCCAACCCTTACCCCAAGGTCAAGGTCACACACTTAGCATGTTCATAAACATTACATTGGGGTAAATGTTGTGTAACGTCTGTTTCTTTACATTTTTGACACTTTGATATTTCATACATGCATTCATGTGATGATCCTCTATTGTGCTACTGCAAATCCATGACCCACCCCACCCCTTTCCCCAATATCAACATCATAAACTTAACGTTGGAGTAAATGTCTTTTTATAACTTCTGTTTCTTTACAGGGAACACCTTCATATTTCATACATGCATTCATCTGATGATACTCTATTGTGCTACAGCAAATCTATGACCCACCCCCACCCCTTTCGCCAAGGCTAAGGTCACAAACTTAGGACATTTATACATGCATTCCTCATGTGAATAGCTATCATGCTGTAGAAAAACACCAACTTAGTGTGTTCATAAACTTAACGCTGTGTTTACATTTTGTTTTCCTTCTCTTTTCAGGGAGCACATTGATATTTCATACATGCATTCATCTTAATATGCTATATCATGCTATATCAAATCCACGACCAACCTTCCACCACTGACATCAATGTCAAGGTCCACCGCACACCCCTTATCACAAGGTCAAGTTATATAATATTCATGTTTTTTATACAACTGTGACAAGTTTGAATGAAGGCTGCCAACAGGCGAGCTTCATTGTCTTCTGACAACTCTTGTTGTTATTGATGTACAGAACGTCCTTATATTTAAATATGCGGTTTTATTTAATGTGTTAAATAGCCAAAGGTAAGTCGGCAGAATAATGCATAAGAAACAGTAGTGTCAATCAACATACGTTGACCCATACTCGACAACGACAACACTAGAACAGTGGCATTATAAACTATACATATCACCAACTTTCGACCCACACTCGGCAACCACAACACTACAACAGCGGCATTATAAGCTATACATATCACCAACTGTCGATCCATACTCGACAACCACAATACTACAACAGAGGCATTATAAACTATACATATCACCAACTGTCGATCCACACTCGACAACCACAATACTACAACAGAGGCATTATAAACTATACATATCACCAACTGTCGATCCACCCTCGACAACCAGAAGACTACAACAGCGGCATTATAAACTATACATATCACCAACTGTCGATCCATACTCGACAACCACAATACTACAACAGAGGCATTATAAACTATACATATCACCAACTGTCGATCCACACTCGACAACCACAATACTACAACAGAGGCATTATAAACTATACATATCACCAACTGTCGATCCACCCTCGACAAGAAGACTACAAACAGCGGCATTATAAACTATACATATCACCAACTGTCGATCCATACTCGACAACCACAACACTAAATCAGCGGCATTATAAACTATACATATCACCAACTGTCGATATATACTCGACAACCACAACACTAAATCAGCGGCATTATAAACTATGCATATCACCAACTGTCGATCCACCCTCGACAACCAGAAGACTACAACAGCGGCAGTATAAACTATACATATCGCCAACTGTAGATCCATACTCGACAACCACAACACTGAATCAGCGGCATTATAAACTATACATATCACCAACTGTCGATCCACCCTCGACAACCACAATACGACAACAGCGGCATTATAAACTATGCATATAATATCACCAACTGTGGATCCATACGCGACAATCACAAAACTGCAATAGCGGCATTATAAGCTATGCATATCATCAACTGCGATACCCTAATGTTGGCATAACCATGCTATATTTTTGCTACATAATTACAAACGTAATGAACGTATTTCTTTTGGTGGAATTCCGTTTCAGCGGAGCAGGGCCGTATGAATCACTGGAACCGAGACGAGACGAGAACGCCTCGACTTACGATGAATTAACACTGCATGGTAAGTCGGCTAAGTTCAGTACAGGCGCCGTGTGCCACATCCATTCAGGCCCGTATGCAGAGGGGGTGCGACGGGTGCGTACGCACCACCTTAACACTTTCAACACCACAGGTCTGTATAGTGGTATTAGCAAAAGGTGTAGATCCAGATGAGCCGGCTCATGACGAGCCGTCTCATCAGGATCTGCACTTTTTGCAAGTAATTTTCATCATTTTGAGAACAAAAACACACCATGTTCATAAATGGACTGTTCTGAAAATCATTTTGTGATAATGTGATTGGTTGCAAAATTAGCATATCAAAATCCATTCCAGTTTCTTAGGGGTGAAAGCGTTAATCTGCTGAGATCTGTCCGTGGATGTGCAAAAAAACGCAGTTTTGGCCCTTCGCGCTGTCGATAACGCACCCCCCTAAATTAATTCCTGCATACGGCCCTGCCATTACATTGTGTACAGCGTGCACCGAATGGGTTGTCTCAACTACTAACCTCCTGGTCAAGCTCCAGCTCCAGCTCCTTTTTTCGCCATGTTATCTTCCCATAGATCATTTCGACGGGTGAGTGCAGAAATGTGACAACAGCACATTTGGTCAAAAGTCACTTTTTGTCATAAATGCCAATATATTCCTACACTTTGTGTGAAAATGCTGAACTTTTGTTCTAGTTTCAAACTTTAACCATGATGTTAAAATGTGCCATCTGCAAAGTGATTATTTGTGGGCTACAGAAAGGTTCCAAGTGCATTATTGGGCTGTAGAAAGGTTCCAAGTGCATTATTGGGCTGCAGAAATGTTCCAAGTGCATTATTGGGCTGTAGAAAGGTTCGAAATGCATTATTGGGCTGCAGAAAGGTTCCAAGTGCATTATTGGGCTGCAGAAAGGTTCCAAGTGCATTATTGGGCTGCAGAAAGGTTCCAAGTGCATTATTGGGCTGCAGAAATGTTCCAAGTGCATTATTGGGCTGTAGAAAGGTTCGAAGTGCATTATTGGGCTGCAGAAAGGTTCGAAGTGCATTATTGGGCTGCAGAAAGGTTCCAAGTGCATTATTGGGCTGCATAAATGTTCGAAGTGCATTATTGGGCTGCAGAAAGGTTCCAAGTGCATTATAGGGCTGCAGAAAGGTTCCAAGTGCATTATTGGGCTGCAGAAAGGTTCCAAGTGCATTATTGGGCTGCATAAATGTTCCAAGTGCATTATTGGGCTGCAGAAAGGTTACAAGTGCATTATTGGGCTGCAAGTGCAATTATTGGGCAAAGGTTACAAGTACATTATTGGGCTGCAGAAAGGTTCCAAGTGAATTATTGGGCTGCAGATTCCAAGTGCATTATTGGGCTGCAGAAAGGTTCCAAGTGCATTATTGGGCTTCAGAAAGGTTCCAGTGCATTATTGGGCTGCAGAAACAGAAAAGTTCCAAGTGCCCACCTTTCTGCAGTAAACAATTTCCACTGTAACAAATAATAACCACATATTTTTCCAGAGCATAGAGGTTCCATTTGTAAATCTACATGATTTATAACATAGCTGTCCAGTGTGTGCTCTGCAATTGTAATTAGATCATTGTGTTTATCATCTGGTAATATGCTGAGCATAAAAAAGAAACCATGCTGTTACAATGGTGTTGATTTTTTTGACTTTATATAATATAATGTAGTAATGTCGATGTTTATGTGTCAAATTATCATTTGCCAACACATTCCCGTCAACAATCGTTGAAGTGAACAGGGGGCATAATCAAAAAACAGTTTCCTAACTAACATGGACTTGTACTTGTGGTGGATGTTATCGCTTCCAAATGGCTTTTCGTTGGTGGCACATCAAGAGGATATGTTCCCTAATACCTGTTGTAACCACCGAGTGCGTGGATCACTACACTGACCCGACGTCGCATAGAATTGACGCAAGTCTTGATAATGGCGTTAGGAAGACCATTACATTTTCTGACAAGAGCATTGGACAATTGCTTGACGTTATGAGGCACATAATGCTCCCTCATGTATCTCCCGAGCTCATCCCAGATGTGTTCGATGGGATTCCGGTCGGGAGACACGGCTGGCCACGGCAACACGTTGACATTGTTAGCTGCCAAATGGTTGCGAGTTAATGTAGCAATACGCGGATGGGCATTATCATGCTGCAATATGCACGGCACATGTCATCTGAGGAAAGGAATGACATGGGTTGCAAGGATCTTGTTAGTGTACCGAGCAGCATTCAAATTCCCACAAATGACTATCAAACGTGTCTTGCGACCCTCCATTATTTCTCCCCAAACCATCACCCCACCACCTCCAAATCTTTCACTTGCACTCACTTGTTAACCTTTACTGCGTTACACTCGCTGTTGGTCTTCGGTGTGAATTAAATTGAAATGTGACTCATACCTAAATAGCACGGTGTTCCAGTCACGTCGACGCCAATTCCGATGATGTCTTGCCCATTGAAATCTAACGAGCCGATGACGATGGGTAACAATACTGCCCATGTAGGGCCTGTATGCCCTTACTAGGAATGCCTTGTGGCACAAACGATCCGTATCCACTGCTCAGAAACGTGATACCGACGTGCCGTGACTGTCGCAAAAACCTCTGACGTAAACGCGTCAAACTGATGGCATGATCATCACGTAGCGTCGTTGCACGGGGTCGCCCGCACTGGGACGACCAATCACGTCCTCTGTTTGCTGCATACTCCGACAAAAATGGTTGCCCGTGTGCAACCAAACCAGCGACTGACGGCAACGGGAGTAGTGCCAGCGCGCAACATCCCAATTGTCTGATTTTTCTGCGCTTCAGATGAACTCGGCATGTTTTCAAAATGAACACTGATGTGTTTTCGACATTTCTGAATGCTCTGTCTGCTTAGGTATTCAAAATCCAACTGGCCAGTTACCTGTCACGAGCAAGAGCAAATCGCTGAAAACCGGTACTATATGTTATCTCCCTAAGTATAACTCTAGTTAATGCGTGGACAAGCTGTGCCCGCCCGCCCGTTGGAGACAAAATACGTCGCGTTTTTCAAACGTGCGTGTAAAGAACCCAATCAATGTTGAATAAATAGTATTGCTAACTTCTATAATAATATCAAAATCCACCTCCAAACGGACTAGGTATTAATATGTTGGTTGTATAATATGTTGCACAAATTGCCCCAAAACACGATTTTCTAACATTTTCTCCCTTAGCTGTGCATGTCAACAGGTAGATCACCAAATTGTGGCCTTAGGGTGGAAATTTCATGAAAAGTTATGTGTTGAGTCTTCCGTAATAAAATATGCCCAAATGCCCCGCTACACGACTAGTTTTCCCGGCCGTTCTTCAGCGACAAAAACTGTCACTAGGCCTAGCGTCCAGTATCCGGTAATTTCTCGCTTTCGTTAACCCTTACTACGCTGAATTAAATTTTATCGTCTGCTGGAAATGTTTTATTTTCAATATTTCTTGACAAAAACCTGGTTTTGACAGCACATGAGAATCGTCTCCAGTGGAGACGATTCTCATGTGCTGTCAAAACCAGTTTTCTGTTAAGAATTAAAGCAAAAATGAAAAACAGCAGACGGCAATTTCCGTCAACAGCGTAGGAAGGGTTAATATGTTGTCTGTATCCCGAATGGGTGGAAATGTATGGCAGTTTAGGACCTTATCATAGTATGAGTGGCTGACCTATTGAAGATTATGGTAACCATGTTGAATTCAATAATAAGCTGGTAGCAATGTTCCAAGTGGTTGAAACAATGGGACTGAACACCAAAATGAAATGTCTAAAATGTCTATCAGGGATCAAGTTGTTGTAGAACAAAAAACCTGCATAATTATGTTTTCCACTTCAAAAATAGTTTTGCTTTGTGTGTTTATGTTTTCCAGACCACGGAGCAGGGATTACAGAATCGCGTGTCGACGATGGAAACCTGGAGCAGATAAAGGGCGAGATTGCTCAGGCCAAGGTGAACATGCAGCGACTAAGGAGAAAGCTAAAACACGCCCAACTGGCTGAGAAGAGGAGCAACCACAGGAAATGAGGTAAACTATACATCCGATTAGACAGCAAACACAACAGCTTACATGCTTATCGGTGCACAGGTAATGTGCATGATCACGTTGTTACAACAAAACAACAATAATTACTGAAACTTCCAGCAGCGCCTCCGATTCAGGGTAATTATTCTGTTATATTGGCCTTATTATGTAACGGATTTATGAAATATGGCGCACCAAACGCGTCTTGTTAAGCTGTATTTGGTGGTCTCAGTACTGTGGCCCAAACATCTGTCGTTTTTGCGAAGAATATATTTCCATATTTACTGTCAATACTGACACGCAAATCGATTCTTCGCAAAAACGACATAAGTATGTTCCGATGTCCCGAGACCACCAAATGCAGGTTATGAAGACGCGTTTGCTGAGCCATATTTCATCAAATTCCGTTGCATATCAAGGAAAATATCAATAATATTTACTTTGGAGTGGGCCCGCTTTCAACACGTTCAGACATTGTTGTTATTGTGGGAACCACGTGATCATGCACCTTGATAGGTTGCAGCCCGAAATTAGGTCGCGAAATTGGCAATCGAAAGTTACAGCCTTCTTTTATTGTCATTTCGACTGACTGCATACAACTTAATTTTTCAAAATTTAAACTATTTCGGAAGTGTGATTCATGCAAGATCAGCGATCCAGTACCGCCGTCAAATCGAAGCAAATAGTCTTTGACAGTTTTCAGACTGAGACAGGGGAATACCAGTCGAGAAGCGCGACCATGCTTCATGCGTGACTGTACAATTTGGCAGAGCGAGACTGGAATATCCCGTCTCAGTCCCAACTTCGTTATTGATTATTTTTCTCACATATAATCTGGAATGAGGTAATCAGTGCTAAATACGTTAATGCAATGGAACGTCAACGTCATTTACGCGGGAAAACAATTTAATATGACGTAGTTTCAAACGTTAATTTCGAAGCTATGACCGATGACTGGCAGGCCCTCTATCGTTGCGTTAAAACATATTTATACCAGATAACATTCCATTATCTTTTCGAATTTCTGCCGTTAACGTTCCAATCCCAACACACATGCAACCAACAGACAAACTTACAACATACTGAACCTGCCATGGGCCCGTTTCACTAAACGGCATGCGACTCGTTTGTAAGTGCAAAACTAAAATTGACATCAATGTTACATGCATCAGTAATAGCCGATTTTGAGATATTTTGGGGGAATTGTTCAGATTTAATGACACGTACATGTATATATAGATAGTGTACAAGTGAATTACAGTAAACTCTTAGATAAACTTATTAAAATATTTGTTTGTTTTCATCGTACGAAGTTTAGTGTTTTGAAGGTCATTGACCTAGAATTAAGGAATGCTTGTCTGCAGAAAAGCTAGCGGCGGTGTGTCGATTCCACAAGCGACCCGAGACATAAACATTACTGATACACAAAGCACGGGATCGTCTTGTCACTTGGGTGAGAAAGATGTTAATTATGGCGAGCCAAATGCACAATAATTCCTTAAACCATGGTTTGGAGCTTAAACCCTACTTTAGGCTCCTCAAACCCTAGTTTGGGCTTAAACTGCCATTTGAGATCCCAAATGGTAGTTTTCTTAAGCCCTGGTTTGGGCAATTATTGTGCACTTGGTGGCTCAAACCACAGTTTAGACTCTCAAACTAGGGTTTCTGATAGCTTAAACCACGGTTTGAGCTCAAACCCTAGTTTGGACTGCCCAAACCCCAGTTTAGGCTCGCCAAATGCGATCACGATAATCACGATAACCGTGGTCCAGGTACAGATGCGGTTGCAGATCCTTTAACTGGGTACAAATTGCCATCTGCACGACCAGTAAAGTCCAGCACTTCTGTAGTCCAAGATTGACTGAGTACTCAGTGACAGGTGTAGGAATCGATTAGAACCATTTGAATTGCAAGTGCCACAATTGTCACCACATGTGTTAACCCATTAAAACGATCTTACACATAAGCTACATACAAATAAAAAACAATATCACACACGCATCACAATCCTACGGAGCTTTATAAGGGACGTGAGAAGAGATAGATGTTCTGACAAATTTTATTTCGTTCTAATTCGTTCTAACGCTTTCCAATTCGTTCTTGCACATTCTAATTTGTTCTAACGATTTCCAATTTGTTCTAACAAATTCAGTTATTTCCTTCTAACGAATTTCAATTCGTTCTAACGCTTTCAAATTCGTTCTAACGATTTCAATTTTTCCGTTCTAACGAATTCTAATTCGTTCTAACGCATTGCAATTCGTTCTAACGCATTCTAATTCGTTACAACAAAATAATTGAAATCGTTAGAAAGAATTCGAATGCGTTAGAACGAAATAATTGAAATCGTTAGAACGAATTAGAATGCGTTAGAACGAATTGGAAATCGTTAGAACGAATTGGAAATCGTTAGAACGAATTGGAATGCGTTAGAACGCATTCAAATTCGTTAGAACGAATTGGAAATCGTTAGAACGAATTGGAAATCGTTATAATTCGTTAGAATGAATTGGAAATCGTTAGAACGAGTTGGAATGCGTTATAACGAATTGGAATGCGTTCTAACGAATTAGAATTGGTTAGAACGAATTGGAATGCGTTAGAACGAATTTGAATTATTCGTTAGAACAAAATAATTGAAATCTTTATAACGAATTCGAATTTGTTAGAACGAATTGGAAATCGTTAGAACGAATTGGAAATCGTTATCTCGAACGTATTGCGTTAGAACGAATTCGAATTGGTTAGAACGAATTGGAATGCGTTAGAACGAATTGGAATTCGTTAGAACGAAATCAAATGTATCAGAACATTGTTTTCTCTTCTCATGTCCCTTTTAAAGCTCTGTACAATCCCCACAGAGCACCAACCCAAACAATGAACAAGAAAACGCTGTACTAGACGAAACACGGCAATGCGCTACAAGGATGCACGTCATCTGATGTACTGCCTTGGAACGTTCCTTGAACCAGCTTTTCACAGCGCGACAAATGTCCCGCTTGTCAATGCCGTTATAGATGACCGTGCTTCTTTAAGTAACTGTGTCTCAGTAGCCCATTTCACCAACATTGCAAAGTACTTTGAGGGAGTAATCATTTATTTTTCCTGAAATGCATTATTTCATATAGAACTAACCACTGCATGTATTTCATGATTAAGAGTATGCAGAATTATTATACTGAATTTATTACATTATCACAGCCATAGGCTGTAGGCTGTGATAATGTAATAAATTCAGTATAATAAAAATTAATAAATTTATCCTAAAATTGAAAATATCTCCCTCAAAGTATACTTTGCTACAAAAGTATAGTTTGCAATGTTGGTGAAATGGGCTACTAATGATCATATATCGGATATGTGTTTTTCGCTTCATGTACGATAAATGACATACATGCATACATCGCAACATTTTATTTTATTAAATTACCCAAAACATGCGCTATATTAAAGTACATCCTATCAGAAATGGTAAGTATGTGATTTAGTATAATTCAGCACTTTTCGCTATACATGTACATGGACCAGTAAGGAAAACAAAAAATCCGCCACGGAGGCGGTGTCGCGCCTGCCGAGATATTTAACAAAATTGAACCTGAACATGTAATGAGTGGATTATATCATTTAATGAAATAAAAAATCTGTCAACAAGTTGAACAAATAAAAACACCAATGTTCACGTTTTTGTTGTTATTTTACAGCCTACTGCAACTGCTAATCTGCAAGATTCATATTGTAGACAACTTATTGTACTAGATAATAGGGCATAATGTGGTATAATCGGAAATGGAGTGGGATAATCATAAGTTGTGTGATTTTTTTTTTTTTTGTCGGGTATTGGTCAAGTCGAATTTGGATTAATTTCCAGTCGTGTATGTAAATAATGCATAGGCGATGTCATCAAAAGTAGTCAATAAGTGCGGCATTCGGCTCATATTCGACATACGAGGCCATTTGCTTAAATTATATTTGAGCCGGTTACACTCGGTCCTGTGTAATACACACCAATTATATCAGCTATTCGAGTAGTATATAAGAGTCACAATGATACCACCACACTCTGGGAGGCACCGGCTACGTGCGGTGCCTCCCACCACATAGTGCTATAATTAATGACTCTTATATACTACTCAGATTTTCCTCCATTTTTATGAGAATATTTATGAGAATGGGAGTAATTTTAATTTTTCAAAACACGAAGGGGGGAGTAGGCATAATTTTAATTTTTCAAAACACAAAGGGGGGAGTAAGCATAATTTTTTAAAAACACACCTACTGTTCGGCGGGTATGTATGAGAACATATTTTTCATCAACCGCGAGACCATATATTTATGACATGAGAAGATACACCCTATTAGAGATAAGAATCCCTATGTTATACTCAGTATATATATAACATAATGGTTCTACTTAAGTGTGCGTGGTTGAAGACAGGTAGTCACGAGAGATGTTTTCGTACCGGTATTTACGAATATTGCAAACATCACCGTGCATGAATGCGAAGAGGTTCCGTTTCGCCTCGCCCATGTCGGCATTGTGGGGTAGGGACCAAAGCCGAGTCATTGCTATGTCCACCATGCGGTGGCACTCAGGCTACTCATCGAATGGCTAACAAGGGATTACGTGCTCGTAAGTATTATCGTTTAGTAATAATTCAAATCGGAAAGTCAGTTAGAAAGATAGAATCGATCTAATAAGTCACGGTGTTTCTACAGCATTAAAACACTGTAAAAAAACATTATCAAACTAATTTTATAAAATTGGAAATTGAACAGAAAAAAACAACTATTAGAGAAAATGGATAATACAATACAATTGGAATTGAAATTTGTTAATAACTGTGTTGAAGAAGTTTACGAAGCTTATGGGGGTTATAATCCTATATATAAATTCTCTAAAATGAGAACACTAGGCGATATCGAATACATGAAATACCAGCGTAATTTATTACGCTCCGATAAAAACGTTGCATTTACAATATTATACCGGCAATTATGTCAACCATACAAGAGGCAAATACAAACATTAAGACGGATAATGCGTATCGAATATGAAACTAAGGTGTATTATATAAAATTGTTAAAACCCAACGATTCGTTTACGAATATACATTTTTACGATATCGCTTATAAAGATATTAATAATTTGTAAAAATTAAAAAAAAAATAGCAAAAGCCTCCACTCGTGCACAACACCCCCAGCGACTGGGCAGATTCATAGCCGGCACCCAGCCACTGGGGTGTTGGGACCTTTCTTAAGCCCACGCATCTGTTGGCTCACATTCTGGGTCGCCTTGAACCCCATTGCCAATTCCTCTATTAAGAGAAACCAGCGAAGTAAGGCGAGCCTATGTGTGAATTTGGTTTCCGAAATTGCAAAGCTCTTAGGCAGAAATCTTTTAGGCCGGCACCTTTGAGCTACACAATTACATCGCCAAATACACACATATGCATAGATGCTACCATTAAACAGACGAGACGGACGTCATACCGGATCAACAACATGGCATGCACGAGATGAGACCAATTGTTGTAAGGTCAACAAACATATATATACTCATCAGTTTCCTATACAACATACAAATGGTGTGCAAATTATAATTATTTATTAATACCTATTGGCGAAAGAAAACATGTGATGGTTCGTTATTTTGTTAATTTTTATAATTAATTTTGTATTTATAATTTAAATTTAAAGCTGAACACCCCCTATTATTACATATACTGAGCAAAACTAGAAACGTCCCTCCATGTTTAAGGAAAGATTCATCAAAAACCAAAAGGGTTACTTTTAAAAATCAAAATGGAAAAACAAGTTCATTCATTTCTGTATCAAAGCCAATAAATTGCATTTGGATATCTTGTTAAATATTCGAGAGATAACCGGCCAAGGGCGGTAGGGGTCAAAATCAAAAATCACAAAAACTCAGAAATGTGTTACTTAATTTAGAGATGGAATTTCAATAAGTAATGTGGGCAAAAAATTCAGTAAATCTCGTTAGTACCGAGTGTGGCCACCATTTGCATGAATGCATGCAATGATCCTACGCCGCATCGACGTGACGTAACGCAATACCAGTGCGTTGGGCAAATTCCTCCATTCCCGTTGTAACGCCCGTGTAAGATCGCGAATCATTGTCCAATCTGATGGTTACTCGTGCTTTGCGGCCCAGCTCATCCCATAAGTGCTCAATGGATTGAGAATCCGGGAGACCGCGGGCCATGGCATGACGTCGACGTTGTTTTGCTGTAAGTATTGAGTGGTGACCCTGGATACGTGAGGGCGGGCATTGTCGTGCATCAATGTCACACCAGGACCATGCTGACGGATAAATGGTAAGGCATGTGCATTTAGCACATCTGCAACATAACGTTGTGCATTGATGTTGCCCTGTACAACAACCAAATCTGTCTTCCGGTTTCCCATGATCCCACCCAGACCATTACGCTCCCTCCCCCAAACCTGTTCTTCTCAACAATGGAACAATCGGTGAATCTTTCATTTTTACGCCTGTATACCCGTAATCTTCCGTCAGCATGACTAACTGTGAACCGAGATTCATCGGTGAACAAAACTCGGTTCCAGTCAGCCCTTCTCCAGTTCAGATGACGTCGCGCCCATAACAGTCTGGCAGCACGGTGACGTTGGGTCATTATCTGACCAGTGTACGGGCGGCGTGCCCGGATTGGTTGGGCGTTACGACGTAACCGGTTGCGAATGGTCTGCCCTGAGACACCGTATCGCCTAGCAGTGACTGTGGCTGCCAATCGACGTTGACGTAAGTGCGTCAACGTAATGTAACGATCGGCTCTAGCCGTCGTTTACACGAGGCCTACCAGGTCGCTGCCGGTCGTAACAGCCCCAGTCTGCTGGTACCGGGCTGCAAGACGATCAATCGTCTTCCGACAGCAACCAAACCGAGGCGCGACCGCCCTGGCGGCCATCCCACCCGCAAGCATCCCAATTGCCTGATTTCGCTCGTTTTCGGAAAGCCGTGGCATATCGAAAACAGTGAAAAATTAAAAAAAGTTCTTTAATTTTCCGAATAGCCCCTATCGCATGAATGGTACGACATGAACTGAATCACCTTATCGATGACAAGTATAGCGTGCACGTGCAAAAAGTGGAAATCAACGTTCCGGTCACTGGCCGCTATGTAAACCGTGTGTATCGGCTCTACACGATCGTATTCTGAACATCGCCACGGTTTAAAATACATGTACTTTGAACATGTGGTACATACATAGACAGAGCTACACCGGCTATGAAACAGGGACGTTTCTAGTTTTGTTGAGTATAGTAATTAATTTATGTTGTAACGACAATGTTTCAATTACACGGGTTATGGCCCATACGTAAATTGATAGCCGAGGTAAACAGAGCCGAGTGTATAAATTACACGAGTTATGGCCCATGCGTAAATTGATAGCCGAGGTAAACAGAGCCGAGTGTATAAATTACACAGACGGTGTGTACAGTGTAATCCTCGACTGAATTTGTAATTCTCAGTGAAAAACACATGTTGTATAGGTATGTAAATTTGTTTACTGCACCAATATAATTAATAATTTTGAAAAAATTAGGAAAATTATAAAATTAAGAAAATTAGAAAATTAATTTGACCTGGTACATAGCATTATCTGCTCAACATGGACTTGCTTGTTTGCAATATAACTACTAAAACAATGGCATGTGTGATAATGTCATTTATTTATGACTGTAAGCATAAAAACTGACAAGCATTTGTTAGACTAGTAATGCATAATGGTGCTTACAATATAGTATCATTGCAAAGGTGGGCACAGTTTCCGCCAACATGGAAAAAAGCAGCATATGAAGAGTCTGTACATTATAACAAGCAGCATATGTGGTAAATAGTAATGGTTAGCACTGTGTCCCCCCTTATGATAATAACATCTGTCAGAAAACTTATGATAATAACATATGTCAGAAAACAACAAAGGCATCTTTGTCGCTTAGATGAATTGATTTCTGCCACCTGAGCCCCTAAGCACAGCGAAAAAGAACGTCCTGCCATAGACCACAACGCATAAAGGTGGTGTACATATATGATGTAATTTGGGGTGGTGGAGGGAAGATTTCTAAATGTAAACAATTGTGTTTCTTTATGGCGTCTAAAAGGTCTGGTCACGTGACCTGTTCCCTGTGCCCAGCAGCCTTGGTGGCTAGTTAGTCGTATCCGACAACTTACTTTCATTTAAAACATGTACGGTCTTATTAATACAAAAAGCATTATTTACAATAATTTGTCTTTGTATTTACTAATACCTTTGACTGGTACATAGCATTATCTGCTCAACATGGACTTGCTTGTTTGCAATATAACTACTAAAACAATGGCATGTGTGATAATGATCATTTATTTATGACTGTAAGCAATAAAAACTGACAAGCATTTGTTAGACTAGTAATGCATAATGGTGCTTACAATATAGTATCATTGCAAAGGTGGGCACAGTTTCCGCCACCTGACAAAGCGGCAGCCCAGTCCAACTCCAGAGAGTTAAACAGGGAAGCCAATTTGTCACCCCACCCAAGTTCCGGTAGAGCAGAATCACACAGCCATAATAAAGCCCCAAGGGCACAACAAGAAATGTACCTGCACTGAGGCTGTGCCATCCCTAGACTAGCCGAGCAACGCCAGACCAGCCATACGCTGACACTAGCGCCACCCCGCCCGCCCGAGGAGGGCACTCACTCTCTTAGAAAGTGCGATGAACAAGATGGCATTGATATAACACCATAAATATACACTACAAAACCATTTTTGTATTAACTTCCTTCAGTTCTGAATGTAACCCCACAGATCAAGGTGGTTTGATCAAGGCTGAGCCGGCTCTGGTGAGCTAGATGGGTATTTCCAGCCATACGCTGACTTACCCCCCTCCAGAACAGGCACACTCTCGGAGAATGTCACCAAGATCAGCTGCCATAATCGGTTGTCAGTGGGTTGGACTACCCGACCTCAGCCCACCATAGTGCGGAAATTTCCAAATCAACGCCAATATTTACAGGTACCAATATACCGCTCCAAAGTAGCACCATGAATAGCAACAAGTCAAGCGTCATTCAATAACAATACATAAGCAAATGATGTTTAGTCTGATATATACAACTGTGAGTACGACATCAACAACAATGTACCCTTGCGCAGACCGAATACCCTGTCACCACTATGTGCCGCCCCCAGACCATCCGAGCGACCCCCGACCAACCATACGTTGACACGGGTGCCACATGGACATCCAGGAAGAGCACACTCTCATGACTAACGATACTAATATCATCCATGGTACCGACCCGCCAGCACCATCCATACCCACTAGTGACACGCTTCACTTATCTGTACCATGATGTGACCCTTCATCCCGTTGATGTATTAGCAAAGGATGGAATACGAATGTAATTTTCAAACGCGTTGGACCGCCAACGACCCATTCGCCTAATTGGGTCCTCTGAGTGCCCATCAAGTAATGCTTGCGTCGCGCCCCCAACTCTAAAGGAATGTGGCTTGTAGCGTGCAACATCCAAACCCAGGAACTGAACCACTTGTCGCAATTTTTCTGCCACAAACGTATAGGTAACTGGTGACCCATCTACAAATTGAAACAATGGCCCGGACGAGTGTTGCACGCTAGCCACATAGTGTAGAAGCGCTTGAACCGGGCAATAGCAGGTGTCGCGCGCACTAATGCACAGCTGTACTGGGCCGCCGGCAGGTTTGTGTTTGTAATGATGCAGGACCAGTGTAACCCCCCCACCACCCGGGTATTAACATATTGGAACTCAACATCGCCTGCCTGCACTACTTGCTCCGGACTGTACCCGTTTGTACACAAATCTCCCCCATGCGCAAAAAAGCATGAAACGCAAGCAAAAACACTGCTTTCAACATAATTTGATGTTTCAAGATTTTTATCACGACCGGCAGTGCATCAATCAAACGCGCCATGACATTTCTGGTAAAGGGCAAACGCGAATCAATTGTACCACCCAGTTTATTGGCCCCTTTTATGAACTTTTTTACCAAAAATGCGTCAGCAGGATCTGGAAATAAAAACAACTTGTGCACAAAGGAGATTGCTGACGACTGAGATGCAATTGTAGATGGAGCATACCCCGCATCAAACAGGGATGCCAGGTAGTTTATCAACTGCACTGATGTGACTGGTACCAACGGGTCACTACCCTTATCTACGGTCTGGTCACGTGACCTGTTCCCTGTGCCCAGCAGCCTTGGTGGCTAGTTAGTCGTATCCGACAACTTACTTTCATTTAAAACATGTACGGTCTTATTAATACAAAAAGCATTATGTACAATAATTTGTCTATTTTTTTTAAATTATTTTATAAAATATCACAATGGTGCTGTAACATTTCCTCCGACTTTATTTCCAAGTTTTACCCTAAATTTATCCCAATCAGTACACTCAATTTTGGGCATGGTGGCGCGCGCCTTGATTCTTATATCATTTTTTAATTCTTCATATCTCCCCATTTCTTCCACCACGGATTCAAACTCTAAATTTGATATTTTCTTATCGGCCAACGCTTTGGACACCATAACGTCGATGCTATTTTTCTTAGACCTAGCGAGAACGGATATTCTATCATGTTTTCTACTTTTTTTCTCGTGTTTTCCACCCGCCGCCCTAATTACCATACAAAGTATTCCAGATAAAACGGTAATTCCACTCAAAACCCCTGCAAGTGGAACCATTACAATTGTAGATAGCGTTGCAGCAGTCCCCGCACCACTCATTACAGATAAACTTGCCAGAACCGTACTAGATGCTTCAGCTATGTTCGCCGCGCGCTTATATTTGTTAGCGTGTCTTTTTCTATTTGCACATTCTCTAACTAAAATATCCTGCATAGCGACGATATTATTCAACCTAAAATCTGAACTTCTTTCGTTAATTGGATATAGTGTTGGTGAGAGTGGTATTGAGAGTTGGATACAGTGTTGGTGGAGTGGTATTGAGAGTTGGATACAGTGTTGGTGGAGTGGTATTGAGAGTTGAATATAGTGATTCGTTCATGATTTTCAATATATTAGTATTTTACAAATTAAGTATCAATTAACAATGAGACAATAGTGGAAGAACTCTCTGGGTCACAGATTTTCGTAACAAAGTTAATAACACTACCTTGGGAAAGTCTAATTCGATCATAACCGGAGAACTCAACCACCGTCGAACTATCTCCAGAGATTTAGTGACTCCAAACCCCCGTTCTTCCCCATCTCTACTACAATATTTATCGCGACCGCGCCCACAGGTTTACCACTACCATTAACCGAGCAGACCGCCATTCGGACAACTTCACCTGCAGTTGTCATAGCGTATCCCCCACATTTATTACTCGCTTTGGCACCGAACGAATATTCATAGCGCCCCTCAACCAAGGGGCCCCGCTTCTCAGCCCAAACTGTTATGACACGTTTTGGCGTTTTCATTGTTCACACTATTCCGGTAAGCCCCTCGAGAGAGATATGGGTCTCAGTACGAATCTTATAAGAGGCCTCCTCAAGAGCTTTGGTCGCGGCTATACGATAATGTTTCAGTTCCTCGGAAACTTCGGTTATTTTTCCATCTAGTTCGGTAAGTGCCACTTCTCTACTGAGAGAGTCCTCTAAGCGCAACGCATCATAAGCCTCCGTAATGGTCGCCTGGTGGCCTTCTAGGGCTTTTTCAACACCCGACCGGGCATCTTTTTGAAATTCGGTTATTTTTCCATCTAGTTCGGTAAGTGCCGCTTCTCTGATGAGAGAGTCCTCTGAGCGCAACGCATCATAAGCCTTCGCAAGGGCTGCCTGATGGTCTTCTCGGGCTTTCTCAACACCCGACCGGGCCTCTTTTTGAAATTCGGTTATTTTTCCGTCTAGTTCAGCAACCGCCGCTTCTCTGAGAGAGTCCTCTGAGCGCAACACCCTATAAGCCTCCGTAAGGTCCGCATGGTGGTCTTCTCGGGCTTTCTCAATACCCGTTCTGACTCCACCAAGATCCAACCGCGTCTCCTTTCGAAATTCGGTTATTTTTTTGTCTAGTTCAGTAAGTGCCGCTTCTCTGTTGAGAGAGTCCTCTGAGCGCAACGCCCCATAGGCCTCCGCAATGGCCTCCTTGTGGTCTTCTCGGACCCCCTCAACCCCCAACCTGGTCTCTTTCAGAAATTCGGTTATCTTTTCGTCTAGTTCGGTAAGTGTCGCTTCTTTACTGAGAGAGTCCTCTAAGCGCAACGCATCATAAGCCTCCGCAATGGCCTCCGCAAGGTTCGACTGGTGGTCTTCTCGGACTTTATCAATACCCGACCGGGTCTCTTTTCGAAATTTTGTTATTTTTTTATCTAGTTCGGCAACCGCCGCTTCTCTTATGAGAGAGTCCTCTGAGCGCAACACCTCATAAGCCTCCATAAGGTCCGCCTGGTGGTCTTCTCGGACTCCCTCAATACCCAACCGGGTCTCTTTCGAAAATCGATTATTTTCCCGTCTAATTCAGTAAGTGTCGCTTCTCTGGTGATGGAGTCCTCTAAGCGCAACGCATCATAAACCGCCGTAATGTGCGCCTGGCGGTCTTCTCGGGCTTTATCAATCCCCAACCGGGCCTCTTTTCGAAATTTGGTTATTTTTTTACCTAGTTCGTTTAGTTCCGTATGCGTTTCTTGACAACTTTGTGTATTCACAGTCAGGGAATATTCTCTAAGTTGTGACAGTAGACTCTTGTGAATCTCGTCCGTGGCCATCGATATAGTTCTATTGATCAAGGCCTTTGTTTTTTTGGGTAGTTAAAAAGTCGCCCTCTGTCGGGATGAATCCCCCTTCTGCCGGTTCCAAATTCTTTGAATTTGTCACCCAATCGGAAGAACTACCTGGTCCGTATATACTCATTTTCAATAATGTTGATAATATATAAATAAACGAACATGCGTTTAATTCTAAATAATTTTTTCAAAATTATTAATTAATTTGAAATTTCTAGGACGACCGAAATCGGGTAATCGTTCTTCAACTCTCGCCCTTTATCATCAAGAATAGAAATCTTCAACTCGTGGATGTGTCCCGATTCCAAAACTTTCATCTCGGGGTGTGGGAAGTCTAAGGTCACAGTATCGCCATAGAAACAGTCGCTGGCGGGCACAGTTTTCAGTAATGTGCTGGGGGATCCGTCTACCGTGTTGTACGATGTGTTCACCCGATCCAGGTGCACCCTGAGAGTTTTCGTGAAGGCGAAGTTTACTGGGGTATCGCCGCGGTGATACCCCACGGGGAAGACAAAGTTCAACGGGAACACTCGCCCTTCATCCTCGTTGTAAGGGGGTGCAAATTTAAATCCTAACATTGAGGCCAACCCCGGAGTGATCTTTATTTTTTTATCAACGGACAATGTCGCAATCCCCGTGGCTTTTGAGACTGTGAGAGTGCCACTACCAGGCATATTCCTTGCGATTAAAGCTTGGACATCTCTGAAACCCCAAAGGCCAGGACGTATTGCGACAGTGTCCTCTATATCATCTACGGGCAAGATACCCTCTGGCCGTTCTATTCCGGAGATATCCTTGTACATTTCAATGTTTTTCCACCCGACCGTGAAGGTGATTGATCTGAGGCCCACCCGGCGTTTTCCGCAGCAGTTGTCGATTGATTTGTGAAGTTCACAACTCCCTTTTTGAACATTAGTGATAGTAGCAAACATAATAATATCTTTCAATGGATACCAAAGCATTTAGCTTTAATTATAATGCAAAGTACGCGGTCGGAGGTAAATACACGCAAAAACACGTTGTTAACCGCCTTGTACACCCAACCGTAGACCGGATAGCGGCTTTGCCACCAACTTCCCCGACATCTTTGAACAATATAGGCTGCCCAAGATTACTACGATGGAGGCGGTAAACGGGTGGAAAGCAACACCGATGCAGTTTTGGCAGAACCAAATAAATTTTCGCTGTATGGTGCGCAACAGCCGGGTGTGAGTTTCACATAAAGACCATCTGACATCCAAGAATGTCATGCTCCGAAGTGTCTACAACTTTCACGCGTATTATACTATTAGGAGGATTCTCAAAGAACTAGGTATTTCACTACCTCAAGACGACGCTTGGGATCCCATTTCCAACGCATACGACCGTATGGCGTTTGAAAGACTGTGTAACGAATTTAACGTTCAAAAGATGCGGACTGGAGACAGAAAGCATTTCCTACCAGCACCGGCCTCGGGGACGTTCTCATTCGGGGCCAGTCTGGAAATTGGGCACAGACTGATTTTAGACACGATCACTCCGGTGACCACATCGTCAGTCGGAACGCCGGGAATTTTGACCCCGCGACTATGACTTTCGGGCCGGAAGTGTCTGGAGGTCGGCACTGTGGCGTGTTTTCTTGTAAAATGTTACCTCCGAAACTGGCTCACGTCGATTACATACAGCAGGCTGCTGAGGTTCAGGACGCGTGGGTACATTTATGTTAGATACGGGTCTAGGGTTCACGCAGGCCGGGGTTACTCGCGTCAACGACTCCATTCGCACATACGTCTGGGCCATCCTCGGCGCACAGAAGCAAACTCGCAGTTCTATACTGGGCACGGGAACAGCGTTTGATGCACAAAAACAATTCTTGGCACTTGTAGAGGACGCCATCTCAGCTAGGGTGGACCTGGAGAAGGCGATCCAGAATTATCAAGACATTTTGCAGAATGCCAGCACCCCAGTAGACTATGTATTTGGAATAGGTCTTTATATGGCGCCGAGCAATATGATACTACGAGACGACCCGGTTGACGGTTACAATAATCAGATCGTAATCGCCACCGCCAATCAAAAAATCGGCCACAACGGTAACGTGAACACGGATATCATCAAGCGCACCCCCAACATGATCGGGTTCAACAGTGTTGACGCTGTAAGTGGAACCGATTTCATAAAACACAAAATGGATACACCTCCCTCAACACAATCAAACCCAGTACCCCCAATTCGTAAATTGGATGCACCATCGAGTTCCATCAACAGACCAATCGCGATTGGAGAAACACCAATCATCAACACCAATCGTAGATTGGGTGAAATTGGAAGCACAACACACGAGGAGGAGAAATTAGGGCTCGTCATCGCCCTCGTGGCGATCGGATTATTTACGCTTTGGTTGTAGGAACTCTCTGGCGAAGAATAGTAGGAGACCGGCGATTGCCACGATTAAAGCCCAGGTATTTTTGGCTAGCCATCCGGCCGTTTTTGATAATATAGATAGCAAGTAAGAAACGATACTTCCGATCAGTCCAGGTAGTGCGGCAGCCGCCTTTTCGGCTAATTTAGCCAGGAGATTTGCGAGGGCTTTTAGTTGTTTTTTTACCCACTCCTTGGCTCCACCGGATGGAGCGGGTGCTGGTGCTGGAGCGGGTGGTGGCGCCGCACCACCAGTGAAAGCTAGAACTATGGTCGATATAGTCATGCCGATAGCAACGAGGATGCTTGCTATCGTGACGCCCTGCTCTCTGAACAGAGTGCGAAGACGCTCACCGAGTGTCGTCTCCTCGTGCAGGACCCTCGAGATTGATTCGCGGATCCGACTTCTTATTTGTGTGCGGAGAGCCTCACGGTTAGCCGAGGTGGCCTCCAAGCGAGCTTCTCTTTCGTCCCGCAAAGACCGCAGTCGTTCGGCGATCCGCTCGGTAGATTCTCTATCGTCACCGGCTTCCTCCAGTTTTCTTTCTTCTAGCGCGATATGTTCATCCAGCGCCGTGAGTTTGGAGAGGTTAAGGACCAGTTCGCCCGGACCGTTTGTAGAACCTTATCGAGTCCACGGAGTTCGCGAAGAGGTAACGGTGGGTCATCGTTGAGTATTTCCCCCCCATTGCGATTGGACGCTGAACGTGGTCTCCATCGTGTTAATAACGTCGGTGGCTATTTTGAGGGACCTCGCTGAGCTCGACCGTTTCTATCGCGGTGGCCGTCTTCGCCATTGTTTTATCGGTGTCCTGTAGGGCCTCTACAGCGCGGGTCGGCATAATTGTTTTACCACGCGTCCAATCTGGAAATCCTAGTTCGTTTCTTATGATTTCACCACCGCCCCGGTTTCCTGCAATGGTGTTTAGCGATAGGGGTTTACCGGTATTCATGTTGATGATCGGGATATTTGATGATTTTAGTCGCAATCTACCGTTCAGATCCAATTCGAATTTGGAGTAGTCGCGACCGACAGACGGGACCAGACCTTTTTCTATCAAACTGTTGTAGTAGTTGTTTACAGCTCCCTCGAGTAATTCCCGACTTTGACCAACGCTGCTGGTAGCGCCACCTATTTCCTCCAATTCACTAATTGGAGGGGGTGTTTTGTCGAAGGTTGTGAGGGAATCCTCGAAATTATCATCATCATCACCATCGAGGTAATCGTCTCTGCCGATTTCATCCATGTCAACATCGTAATCAGCCATATTTATAATTTTCTTAAAATTAATTATGTATTAAAGACAAAACCATACGGGTTTAATAGTTTCAATAAAATTAATTATGTCTTCGAGTCAATACGGTCGCAAACTCAATCCATACCGCAGACTGCGTGAGCCCCTCGGGGCAAAAGGCGTGAGACAGAGTGTCGTTATTACGAACAACCCATCGACGATCGACCAGAACCAGCAGCTCTTAGTCCGCTTCCCCAACCTCGGAACTCACGACGTCATTGTGCCGGGTACTGTTCGCCTCGCTTTCACTATTTCGCTAACGTCGACGGACGAGGACCGAACCGTTGTTCAGAACCTGGGTCGCGCCATAGTCAAGAAGACTATGATAAAGATTTCTGGTAATGAGGTGATGTCGATCGATGACAGCGACGTCTACCATTGCTATCAGGACCTGTGGAAGACGTCACAAGAGCGTGAAAACGCTGTCTATCAGGGTATTGACAGCAGCAAAAATAAGAATTTAACCAAACTTAGAATCGGGGCTGCTAACAAGGTAGATAACAAGTGTTATAGCGAGTGACAACGCGGTCGCGGGCGCTTACGGCAACCGCTTCTACATCCCGCTCGACTTTGAGTTGCTGGAGAGCCACATGCCCTACTATCAGAGTGCTTTGGCTGACCGCCTCGAATACGAACTAACGTTCAATGACTACGGCCGAGTTCTCATAGCCAGCGACGTGTTATCGACGTATACGATCGATAATGTTTCGCTGGAGTACGACATGGTCACGATGCCCGAACTCGCGCGATTGATCAGAACCCAGTACGCCGGGCGCGTTGCCATACTTTACGACCGAGTTCTTCGCCATCGTAAGATGACGAAAGACAAAGGCGACACATTGTGGAATATTAATGTCAACGTACCCGCCCGCTCGATGAAAGGTATACTGATGCTGTTCGAGGAGGCTCGGTTAGCGCTCGGTGCTAGAAAAACCGACAGATTCTATAACCCCAAAATCACGAAGGTAGAGGTGACGATCGAGGGAGTCCCCAATCAACTCTACAGCGCGGGTCTTCGCGCGCACCAGCAGTGGGATGAAGTAAGAAAGCAGTTTGCTGCCGGCTCTAAGCGCTCTCCGGAGGTTGCCGCAGTTGCCAAAGACCTGCATCTGTCGTCCGTCTCCCTCGCGGATTTCCTGAATACCAAATACGCGTTATGGCTAGACATGCGAGCCAGCGACGATGACCAAATACACGGTAGCGGACGCCAAGTTGAGAACGCTAGTGAGGGTGTGACGATCCAGATAACCAAAGAGGCGGACGGAGCCGGGCCATTGAACGTGTACTTATATATAATTACAGACGCACAACTCAACATCGAAGATGGTCGATACGTATCAGCGATCTACTAAATCTAACGATTTATTAATAAAAAAATCATCTAACGATTTATTAATACATAATTCTAAAGAATTAATTAAGACATCTAGCAATCAATACCAATTCACGATTGGAGATGCTCACTCTGCCATAATAGTGGGCAGAGGATGGTGGAAAAACGGTTTTCATCCTCGACTTGCTCGAGGAGTCCTACCGCGATGCCTTTCGTCACATTGTGATCCTGTGTCCCACTGTGCGGCACAACGATACTTATCAGCGGCGCCCGTGGATATGGACCGACCCTGAGGTATACGTTATTGACCCCGGCGACAGGCTTCACGATTGGTTGCGTGGTTTATACCAAAGATTCCAGGGTGAGCCCATCCTATATGTGATTGACGATTGCTCGGCCAAGGCGGCGATGACCAAAAAGAAGGACTTGCTCTCCGAGCTCGCATTTTCTGGCCGCCATGCGAGGCAAAGCGTATGGATCTCCACTCAAAAATACAACGCCGTCCTCAAGGATCTGCGCGAGCAAACGAAATGGGTCGCCCTCTTTCACTGCAAGGACCGAGACTCATTCGATGACTGTTTCGAGAGAATGACGTTATCCCAACGCGCGAGGAGCGCCTGGAGGTTCGACAAATGCTTTCCGAAACTAAGCACGCCAAGCTTCTGCTAAAGACTGATCAACCAACTGCTTATAAAGTTATCAATTAATTAATAATTTTTGAAAAAATTAGGAAAATTATAAAATTTCAAAGTAATAAGCTATTGCAATGCTTAACAATGCTTAGCAATTGCTGAACAATGCTTAGCAATTGCTGAACAATGCTTAGCAATTGCTGAACAATGCTGAACCAATACTTAACAAATGCTGAACAAATGCTTTAACAATGGTTAACAATGTTAACAATTTGGTGCTCCACTGCGAGCTTTGTTGCGAGCATAATGGTGATCATAAGTATCGGGTGGTGCGCTTGGCAATATGTTAAAGTGATGAGACTTGTTAGAATAGTTAAATTAATTTTAAGAAAAATGAACTGCGACAAACTTCTCGATCAGCTAATGGAAGAAACCTCAACTCTGACTGCCAACATTCTGAAAGATAATGAAACATCAACTCCGACAGAGCAATCTGGATCAACTCCAACTCCAACGGCAGTTGGTATTGGGTTGAGTGCAACGACTCCGAATGAAAATGCGGCGCGACGCGAGCGTCTAGCTGCGCTGGTTGCTGGGGGACAATCGGAGCATTATCTCGGTAGGCGTCTCTCAGTTTGACAGGTGGATAAGATGTCAGATGCGGAGATTGATAAAATGTATGCGCGATACGAATCCAAATTGGGAGCAGAGATGACAAAAACTCTTGGATCGGCGGCTATTCATTTGTACGCTACCGCCGTTAGTATACTTCTCCCTATACCAAACACCGAAGGGTTGATTCACGATCTAGAGACTGACCCTTTTATAGGACACACTCTTAGAACGGCATGCTGCTCAATTTATCACAAGTTTGGAATGTACTTAGCTCCACTGACAACCGCGTTGACCACGGGTAAACACTGTCAATTTGGACATATATGCCCACGAACAATAAGCTCTGAAAATGATGACACAAGACACACCCGCGAGAGTGACGGAGTTGAACCAGATTGCTCCAACACAATCGAACCCGAGTGTTACTCCGCCACTGAATGACATACCGCATATAAAAAATCCCAAAAGACAGGCAGCTGGGCGGGCGGCGGCTGCCACCCGAAAAGTTAAACAAGATAAAATACTCGCCGAGCTTCGAGAGGCTAAACAGTCGTTGCAATCGGGGACGGAGACAGCAACACATCTGAAGACAGAGCAATCGGGTTCAACTTCAATCCCGATTGGGTTGAGTACAACAACACCCACAATTCACGAATTAGAAGCACACTCAACACCCAATACCAACTCCCGTTGGAGTTGGATGAATCCGATTGAACCCCAATTCACGAATTGGAGTTGGTTTGTTGGTGGTGGTCTGGCAGTTGTTGGTGCCCTGTGCGTGTGGAAATACCCCCTATTATCGAAAAAACAACCAGCCAGTGTTCAGAAGAAAGTTACGAAAACACCAATCGCGATTGGATGGCGCCCCATTTAAACATTGATCGCGACCCCTTTTATATGCAATAATTATAACAATGGCTGAACAAGATGGTAAAATGTTAGTGAATGCGCTTTATCACGCCGTGGTGATATCGGGTTTCAGTATCGGGTATGCTCGACTATCAAAGATGGCCCTAGGAGGATCCGCTCCCAATTGGACTTTACTGTGAGAGACGTAGGGCTCGCGACCTTAGATGTAGCGGCCGCAGTTTGGACCCGAGATTATCTAGTTAAAGCTGGAATTCTACCAGCTAATATATGGAAATAAATGGCTTCGATCGGAATAATGATAGGTGGTGCACTTGTAAACGCATTGGCGTTCAGCGGTAGAAACTTTATATTCTCGAAAATAGGAAAATCGGACGTGGATGAGGAGCGCAAGCGTCACGATTTAGCTGTAGAACAACTCAATAGCGCAAAGGAAGCGTGGTCGAAAAAACGAACCGCCCATCTGGACTGGGTCAACGAAGAGCTGCGCCGTGAGAATCATGCCGCGCAAACTTTCCAGAACGTTGAAGAAGCCAACCGCGAGTACGCGCTGGCATATCTGCAGAAAAGTCTCGATCCAATGGATCCCGAGCCCCAACTTTCAGATTTCTATGTACCGTCAGAGGCCCAAAAGGACCGCGAGATCGCGTTTATCGTCGGGGGAATGGGTGGGTGTGGTGGGTCTCGTTGGCTACTATATTAAAATAATTAATTAATTAAAAAAACACATATAAATATATATATAGAACGATGTTAGTTGACGAACTTTATTACGCTATGATCGATGTAGGCTACACTGCCCAAAAACATCGTTTACCTGGTGCAAAGAGTATGATTCGTCTGGCCCGAGATTCTCTCGAGACGTGGCGCGAGGACGAAAAAGCGGCCACCCTTTTCGCAAAGCGGATGTTAGATTCCTCCGAGTTAGATTCCCCAGAATTCCCTCTCCTGTTCCAACCCAAACGCGATTGGGGCTGCAGCGAAACTTCCAACAAAGGTTTATTATTAACGACGCAGTTACCGGACGAACTGGCGAGGGCATGTTGGAGATTGTCCGATATATTAGAATACTTCGCTTACGATGAACACGCGCAAACTTGATACCAAACTAACGCGCAAGCTGTCGAATACATACTATAGCCCACGCGGCTACTGGAAGGGACTCGCGGCCATCAAGAACCTCGCGGCGGCGACCAAGGTTTCAGAAAACGCTGTCAAGGAATGGCTCAAGACGCAGGCCATCTGGCAGATCTATTTACCCACGCCTCACAATATTCCGCGCCCGAAATTCGACGTGCCGGTACCGAACCAAGTTCACCAAGCGGTTCTCTCTGTTTCCCTCACGATCGCGTCGGTCGCAAAACGTACAAGTACGCACTGACAATCGTTGACGTAGCGAGTCGTTATAAGGGGGCTGAGCCGTTGGCCACTAAAGAGTCTAAGGAAGTGGCCGAGGCTCTTTCCCGAATATATAAGAGGAGTCCTCTCAAATGGCCGAATCTTCTTCAGGTCGATCCCGGCCGCGAGTTCATGGGCGCGGTCTCTCATCTATTGTCTAAGCACAAAGTTTCTATCAGACGCGGCCGCATCAACATCCACCGGGACCAGGAGATCGTGGAGCGGTTCAATCGAACCCTGGCTGAGAGGCTGTTCGGCCACACTGAAACGGTCTGTTGATCACCACTCGAGTCTTCCTGCTCGATATCTCGTAAGCCTCCCCAATCTCCTCCAGGTCTTCGAACCACGCCGACCTCAGTGCCCGGTCGACAGTCTTCTCATCCTTCGTATATGTGGTGTTCAGGTGTTCTCTTGTGCCTCTATCAGCTTGCCACAACACGCGTTGCCAACCAGTTTGAAAATCTCCGCCAACACCGCCTTGCTCTTGTCTACTTCCCCCGTCCGTCTGGCAGCGGTGACCTCTTCCACGAACCATTGAAACGGTTTGCCGGGCGTGTAGTCTATCACCCTATGCACCGCCTTGATGATCAGACCGTGCTCCAGATACCACTTTAGCAGTGGGGAGTATATGATCATCTTCTTGGCGGACATTGCCCCCACGAGCTTTCTCTGTCCTTCGACCCTTTTCCTCCCTGGTACGGCCAGGTAGTCCTTCATGTGCTGCGGAACCTCGTTCTCATCGATTCCTCGATTAACAAACAGCGGTGACATTTCCGAGAAATCTTGTCTCTCAACGTTTCCGGGACCTCTATATCCAACTCCGCAAATCCGAACCACTTTTCACTCCTGACCTTCCTCACGAAACAGTCTATATACGACTGTCTTTCCGGGTCGTCACACGTCCATATCGTCTCCTCCCCGCACGGCATGTCTTTCGACAGGGTAGACAGATACAGCGCATTGGCGTCGTACCCCATCACCGCTTGCACATCTTCTCCTCCCGACTACCTACCTGACCCCTGATCGTCGACCTGCCAGCCTCTGCGTATCTGGAGAACACTATGGACGGACCACCAACCAATCCCAATGCTTCATCATCTCATAAGTTTCAGACTTCGGCGACCACAGTCGGGCGTGTCCGCCTTCCCATCGATCGTCCCACGAAGTAGGTACTGAAGGGAAACACCGGCAGAGACACAGCATCCTTGAGTATATCCACACCTCTTCCTCTGTAGAACTCCGTCATCTTAGTCAGAGCCTCCAGGAACGGTCCGACATCGAAGTCGTTGTAGTGTTGCAACCATTCCTTGAACGTCTTCATCCCATTTTCTTGGAATACCTTCTTACACTTTCTTTCACTCGGACAACGACAGTAGGAACTCACCCTTCAACTTCGAGTACCACTCGCGATAGTCTGGCAGCCCCGGATGGTCGAGCTTGTCCGCGCTATCGAACCACTCGTACGGGAAGTGAGACTTTATCGTTTTACAGTCGTATGCCTTAACCCACCGGTCGTACGTGGTACCGGGTCCCAGATACTGGATGATGTCGAGAAATCTAAACTCCGGGGTAAACAGAAACATCGTCGTGCTGGCTCTCTTTCTGACCATCACCTTAGTCACGGTGGCCGCCAACTTCTCGACAAAGTACTGCTTGATGAGGTTCAGGTCGTACCTGCTACAGTTGAACCCCACACCGGACTTGGTCAATCAAGAGACAATCTTTGCTTGCTGAGACTTCGATAGCATATCTATATCGGCCGGCAGATACTTCTTCCTAACCCCTTCCCTGATTGCCTTGCCTCTCATCTGTAGCTCGGTCACGAACTTCTCGACAGCGTGTCAGGATCTCGTTCGCAGATGTGGTTTTATCCCTTCATGCATCGTATCCCCCAAAGACACAGCTATAGGAACGTGCTCGACCTCGAAGGTCAGGTCTTTAGGTGGGTTGAGTGGTTTTTGACTTGTCGAGATACGCCTCGAAGTCATAGACTATCTGGTGAGGGTACAGAGTCGTCTCCTCCTCGCGCGGTGATTGTGGATAGTAGGTATTCACCTCATTCAACCACTCGCACTCCCACATCACCACCAGCTAGTAACCCTCATCCCTTATCTTGGCGTCTTGAATGTTCGTCTCTTGTACAGCGATCTCGCGTTACCTCTCATGCAATGCCTCGGACACCCGTGCCAGTAGCATCCGTGAAACTGAAACACGGTTTTAGTCTCGTGACAGTAACCGTCGACCGGATCGCCGGCCACCCACCTCATCACCACCGTGACCACAGTCGGCGTGATGTATGTGTTTTCCCACCCTCTCCTCTTCTCTGTTAACACCATTGAATCGACCTCGCGCTCGCTGATCCCTTAGGATAGAACGCCTTCTCGTAGGCCGACTGCGGTCTCTCTACCCTCTTACCTGGACATGTCACCACGGTCTTCCCACCCATGCAGGTGGTCGCGTGCCTGTGCATGTTACACGACTTTGTGAACCGTTGTTGGCATCCGGAGCACCCGTACTCGTTCGTCATCTTGCGGAGGTTCGTTATGAGGAACGAGTGACCTCCAAACATTCCTATCGTCATTGTCTTCTCCCCAACCGCGTCGTAGTTTGCCGGACACTTCATTAGGTACCACACTCCCTCATCGGTGGGCTCGTAAACGCGAATTCCCATCTTGAAGTGCTCTTTGAACTTCTTAATATCTTTCAAGGGAATTCCCTTACTATCCGGTCCGTTATCGTGACCGAGATATTCGTTAGCTAGAGTTCGTGCATTCTCACAACAGCGGTCTGGTCTCCCTCCACGGTGGATGGCTATGCACCTAAACAGACACAAGTCTTAACCAGTCTGGGAGTTTTCCCGCTCCCATGAGAAGTTGTTGAGCGTCGATGATCATCTTCACCTCGACCGATATCCAACGAACGAAGGTCCATTTTGTGTTTGGTCTATCAACTTTGTCGATGTCCATTCGACCTTTCTCTCTATCGGATATCCAACTCTCCGCTTTGGAAATCTCGTTTATCCACGGACTGCCCTTTGATTGTTTGTGATAGATCATCGTTTCGTCGTTCTCGATGTTCCTAATACGATACGAGCACGAATACCTCAGATAACACGCCGTGGTCATCTCTGGACGAATTTTATTCATTATGCGATTAGCGATCTCCCCATCTATCCCCCTCTCGAAAGTCCATACTATCTTCCTCCTACCCCTATCAACAGTTTCCCTAACTTCGGCTTCTTCGGCGAGAATCCTGGGACCCTCCTCCACCAAAGCTCTGGCGATATCTCTCCTACTCTTAGAGGTCTCCCAACCAACCCTTGATAAATCTTGTTATTGTAGTACGCCTTGAATAGTGGTTTTCTACGCGCGCTGTGATCTTCTTTTACACGCTGCGCGTAAGCAGTGGCGCGCAGACTGGCCGTCGTCTCGTTCTCCAATTTCTCGGAGCGTTTTTCAGGGTCAGCGGGCAGTCGTCCGTCGAAACCGCACGTCGCAGCCTCTCCTCGTAGACGACGGCTCGCGCGTCACTTATCCTATCTGCTATATCTTTCTTGAGTATCAAACCTCTTAGGAAATTCCCCAACTCTTAGCTTGCTCTCTCATTTGCTTTATGGTAGACATTATACTGATATAACCAATAGATTTTTATCTTCAATAGGGTGTAAGTTTATTTGTAATAAATGTATGACAGATTGCTGTAATATACTGAGTATAACATAGGGATTCTTATCTCTAATAGGGTGTATCTTCTCATGTCATAAATATATAGTCTCGCGGTTGATGAAAAATATGTTCTCATACATACCCGCCGAACAGTAGGTGTGTTTTTAAAAAATGATGCTTACTCCCCCCTTTGTGTTTTGAAAAATTAAAATTATGCCTACTCCCCCCTTCGTGTTTTGAAAAATAAAAATTACTCCCATTCTCATAATATTCTCATAAAAATGGAGGAAAATCTGAGTAGTATATAAGAGTCATTAATTATAGCACTATGTGGTGGGAGGCACCGCACGTAGCCGGTGCCTCCCAGAGTGTGGTGGTATCATTGTGACTCTTATATACTACTATTTGTGTTTTGTCAATTTGGTAGCTGGCAATGGGCTGTTCCGTTTTACAACATTTGTGTCGGTAACCTATAGAAATTACGAATCGACGGACAAGGGTGCAAAAACCCGGATGCGATAGGCTGTTCTTTCAATAATGAGCCGACAATTCCGGCAACACAATTTGCACCTGTGAAACATACCCTCTCGATATCGCCGACGCGGCGACGTGTTAGGTGTTTTAATTACCCGCATTGACTGCTGACATCATTGTTAATTCGCGCTTCGGTAACGACCGCCGCAGGGTACATTGAAATCGAGATTAGCGGTGACCGTTTAATGAAATTGGATCACTAGTTTGGGACGATAATTTATTGACCGCTGGCCGCGTTAGACGAGTGACCGTTGAATGAATGCGTTTTATATAGCAAAAATGCGCGGGAGGAATTTGAAGTGGCCGCTTAACGGCGGTGACCGCTGATTAAAGGTGACCGCCCGAGCAGGTTCGACTGTAACATGATCATGGCCACGAAAACGGTCAAGGTCATGTTAATGTCAGCATGAGTGTGTTCCAAATTCTTACATTTATTGAGTGTTCAAATATTGACACAATCCATTCATTGTGCTTCCGCAATCATGTGCCGGTCAAAACGGCCAAGGTCATGTTATTAAGGGCATACATGTGTTCCAAATGCTCACATGTATCGAGTAATATTACAGGTATATGATGATGAAGAAATTGTTGACGTAAAAGTTTTTATTCTAAGATAAGAAGGTTAAAAAGATGAAGGTCATGTTAATGGCGATATGAGTGTGTTCCATATACTCACGTGTATCAAGTTACTAAATACTGAAGCAATCCGTAAAGCCATCGAGAAACTTATACAAACTTTTTGACATTGTTGACGCGAACAACGAAGTAAAAATGGCTAAGTGTTTATAAAACAAAATGAAGGTTAACAGACCAAGGTCGTGTTAATGGCGTTATGACTGTGTTCAAAATGCTTACATGTATCAGGTGTCCAAATATTGAAGTAATCCATCAAGTAATACTAAAGTTATATAATGATGAAAAAACTTGTACAACATTTGTGTCGTAATAGATGGCTTCCACAACCACGTGAAGGTCAAAAGTGGAAGGTTATGTTAATGGTGGGTATTAGGTATAAGTGTGTTCCATATGCTCACATGTATCACGTGTCCAAATATTGAAGCAACCCGTAAAGGAGTATTAAAGTTACATGGTGATGAAGAAAGTTGTACAACACGCAAAACAAATAACTAAGTGTTTCCACACAAAAAAAATAATCTGAAGGTAGGAACGATCAATGTCATGTTAATACGGTAGCAGTTCACGTGTAGCAAGTGTCCAAATCCGTAAAGACATATTAAAGTTATATGATGAAGAAACTTATACCAACTTTTTGACATTGTTGACGCGAACGATGACGACGCGGCCGAATACAACGATGACGACAACGACGATGGAAAAAGCGGCGACTATAGTCGTGCCTTCTTAGCAGAAGGCACGACTATAGTCGCCGCTTTTTCTGTCGTCGTTGGTGCGACAAAAACTGTGATTCAGTGATGGAATGGAAAACATTGGAGCTCATGATCAGACTATGTTGATACACTGGCTTTTTTATCTACACTGATCGCAATACCCATAAACCCCATTTCTCCAATGACAGTCATATATCGATTAACCGTTTATATACGCAGGACACGTCATCTTACTTTAGTTACCGAATATTGCTTCTTACATCTTCTCAAAATTAGTTCATAGAGACAGTTCAACACCATGTCATTTGAACTGTCCCGGCACATTAGTTTCCATCAGTGAAACATACATAATGCTTCTAACAATGGATATAGACGGTTGTAATCTGGTTACATGAGTGTGCTATTTAACCAGGAGCTACATTGGTTACAAAACCCATAGACCCCATTTCTGCAGTCACGGCCTCATATGAGATACACCATGTCATTGTGTACATACGAGCATGTCCGAGTTTTCATGAAATATATTCTGTACATGACATTGAAAGATGACGAAATGTTCATAGCAAATGCGGAATATATATACTATGCGCACATGGATAATGTCTGCAATGTGTCCTGTACACGTTCTCTATGTTTTACGTTGATACAGATACCAGGATGACAGAGTATGAAGATGTAGCCGACGTGATTCAAGAAGCTGAAGATGTTCGCACATCCGCGCGGACGGAAAGCCTCACATAGGAGACACGTCACGTGAGTTTGTACCTATGACTGTGATTGTTCATGGAAAGTATTTACAGAAACTGCCATATATGTTTGTAAATGACGTCGAAAATTGGCGAAATTCATTCTCATAGCAAATGCGGAATTATATTCCCAATTTGCGATGAAAATTTCTTCAACTTCCGAAGTAAATTACGAAATATATCGTATTTGGTAAATACTTTCCACGAGATATCGCACATTTTCTTAGGTACACACTCACATGGCATTTCTCATTTGTTGCTAATTGTGTCAGAAACGGACATAAACTGACGAAGTTCAATACATATAGTATATGGACGCATTTGACGTGTTTACATGAAGACACACATTGGGCCTCATACCCTTCACATATCCCAATGATGCATGTATGTACATGTGATATGTACATTTGTATTTGTATGCCCCATCACGATAGTCGATAGAGCATTTAGTGTTACCCCTTGATTTTCCTTCCCGTCCCGTCCTGTGCATCCATCCCGTCCGTCCTTCCGTCCGTCCGTTCGTCCGTCTGCACGGATCTGCTTCATATTTCATACACGCATTGCTCTAATGCACCGCGACCGCCCTGAGACAAATACACATTCGTCACGCTCTAATGGTCGTCGACCGCCCTGTGACAAATCCACATTCGTCACGCTCTAATGGTCCGCGACCGCCCTGTGACTACTCCACATTCGTCACGCTCTAATGGTCCGCGACCGCCCTGTTACAAATCCACATTCGTCATCTCTAATGGTCCTCGACCGCCCTGCGACAAATCCACCCAGGACCAAGGTCACATACTTGGTGTGTCAAAAACTGTCACGCTCTGGTAAATGCCTTATAATTTCCGTTTCCTTGCAAGGATATACTTCATATTTAATACACACATTGCTCTAATAGTCATATATCGCGCTGTGACGAATCCACATTCGTCACGCCCCCGCTAACACCAGGGTCAAGGTCACATACTTGGTGCATCAACAACTTTAACGCTCGGGTAAATGTCTTATAATTTCCTTCCACATAATCTGCTTCCCCTTTCATTGATTTGACACTGGGCCATGGATTTATCTACCTCCCCCTTTGGGACTTAGGATGTTGCCTCCTTTACTATCAAAGCGATATGTGGGGCATCCGTGCTCTATGAACACATTTTCTAGTTTTCCATGCATTAATTAACATCCATATAATTATATTGCTGAACTCATTCCCCCCTAGATAGTGAGTAAAAAAATGGTAAATTCTAAATAAAAAATTGCAGATTGTCTGTTTTATGGAGAAATATGTAAAATGTAAATATGCTGCTTATCTGATACCCTGCAGCACTGTTTTCTTCATAGTTCATCATGAAACATGCACATTGGGAGCTCTTTAGAACAGTTCCATAATTATGATAAGACCTTTTTTTAGTATGCCTTAAGCTATCTATGGTAATTTATCATCTGTAATTTCGAAATTTCGATCATTTGTTGTACAGTAGAACCTCACTAAACCGGACACATATGTATTATATTTCTGCTTACTTGAATTGTCATCTCTCACCCTTGATAACATCTGTCCATGATCGCAAACCCCATATACCTGTTTAGCGGTGCCCATATGCCTGATTTACAGTGGAGCCTCTCCAAACCTGACACCCTGTGGACCTCCCAGGGTGTCCGGTTTAGAGAGGTTCCACTGTATGGCTCTGTGAATACAAAACTTATTGAGGTGAAACTCGAACTAAAGCCAGATATTTTGGGTTACATTTCCGATCATATAAGAGTTTGATCAGTACACTGTTCACCATTTATTTATATCAGACTGAGGATGTGTATTTTCTGATTTATAGAAACATTTTACATTTTCTTGTCTCTGGTCACATATGGATAAATGATCTGTATGTATAGGTATATTCATTGGTGTAGTCACTGATCCAGACTGCGCACTGTGCAGGCTGATCTGGGTCTATGCTGGTTGCTATATTCTGTTTTCTAGCATACAATCGTTTATCACTTTGCTGCTGCTTCTATTACTTTTAGGGCAAGGGGCCAAGTGACTTTGGTTTGTTATGGACCTGGAACCAGGTCAGGTTATTCTAATTTCACGGCTGAATATATATAATTTTTTAATTATGTATTCCGTTCTGATTTTGGGTCACATGTGGGATCGAACTCGTTGGCCCGGCTTTAAATGACCTTAGCTGTTGATAGGTCGTTAAACACGAATAAATCAATCAATCAATCGCTTATCTGCCTGGCTGAGAACTGGGGCCTTAATGTCATTTGTGACCAGTGTAGCCCCAGATCAGTCGACGCATCCGCGCAGTCTGGACCCAGTGGGTGGTGGTCGGGCGAACGAGACGGCGTAAATTAACAGTAGTGGTTCCTCCTTTAAATATAGGAATAACTATATTTGCCTGGTTTGGCCCTCATGTACGTTTTTATCTTTGGCTCTGTTGTTACCTGGGTGTTGAATTGGGTTATTGCCCATTATAAAAGTAGTAAGATTATTACTGATCCTACTGCTTTTGGGAGGGGCCAAGTGATTCTGGTGTGGCGAGGACCTGGCATCAGATCAGGATTATTCTGATTTCAGGGCGGAATATATAGTTTTGTTATTGTAAATATTCAGTTCTGATTTTGGGATTTTCCTCCCATTTGTACATGTACTTGAAAATGTACATGTACTTGTACAGGTAATATATGGGATTTAGTACTAAACCCATTGACCCGGTCTTAAATGACCTTAATTGTTGATAGGCCGTTAAACCCCAACAAACAAACAAAACAAACAAACTGATCTGGACCCATCATGTTCGTCCATTCCGTCATCATTTGTGTCCGTGACTGGGGAAATTTGGCTTATGGGTTTTACGACCAGTGTAGATCCAGATCAGCCTTTGCATCCGCACAGTCTGATCAGGATCTGCACTGTTTGCCATCCCATCAAGGAAACACCAGCCATGCTTCTAACAAGTGATATAGATCATTATCGGGCTACAGGAATGTGCTATTTGATCAGGAGCTACGCTGGCCACAAATCCCATAGGCCCAATTTCTCCAGTCACAGCCACATTTTTGTGATTGACTGTTTGCATTCAGATTCCGATCAGGATCTACACTTGTCACACATTTCCTAAGGCCCTTTTATTATCAGCTGCCTGGGGCCCGTTTCACTAAACTTTGTACGACTAAAATGTTGCTCGTGCAAAATTATGCTAGTCTGTAAATTTGACATTAACAATGTTTTCTTATAACTAATTATTAGATTTACATGTATTGAGCATACATAGGTTGCATATACAGCCTATGCTCAATAAATGTAAATCCATCAATTAAAATGTCCAAATGATCCTAAATTTGCACTTACGAACATTTTAGTGGTACGAAGTTTCATGAAACGGGCCCCAGGTTATTTCGATCTAACATAACTGGTTTACTGTTCATGTATCTAACCAAAAATGTGGATCATTCGGCATTTGCATCAATCAAATATACTTGGTTGCATGCATGTTCACACTTCGGATCTAACCATTTTAGGGGAAGTGACTTGGTATGGTATGGACCTGGCACCATGTCAGGTTATTCTAATTTCAGAGCTGAATATATTATTTCTCGATGTAAATATTTCGTTCTGATTTTGGGATTTTCCCCCCAATGCAGCAGGTTAAAACGGGATCGAACCCGTTTGCCCGGCCTTACATGACCTTAGCTGTTGATAGGCCGTTAAACACCAATAAACAAACAAACAAACTGACCATTTTACAAAACAGCACGATTTGCCTGGCTTGGCCTCAATATACGTTTTTATCTTTGGCTCTTTTGTTACCTGGGAGTTTAATTTGGTTATTGCCCATTATAAAAGTAGTAAGATTATTACTGATTCTACTGCTTTTGGGAGGGGGCCGTTAAACACTAACAAAAAAAAATAAAAAATAACAGCGCCAAGTCTACGGCAGTAAATGAATTATAAACAGTGTAGGCTGTGATAAAACTGTGTCACATTTCAAGGTGATCTGGGGCTATGCTGGATGGGAACATACGTGGCTCTGACTTGAGAAATGGGGCTTATGGGATTTGTGGTCAGTGTAGCTCCCGATCAAACAGCACACTCATATAGCCTGGTAACGAACTACATTGCTTGTCTGAAGCATGTTGCATGTTTTAATGACATAATGGCGAACAGTGCAGATCCTGATCAGACTGTGCGGATTCACAGGCTGATCTGGATCTACACTGGCCAAAAAACCCATAAGCCCATTTCTCCAGTCACAGTCACATATATGTAGCCGTTTTTCTGCCCACTGCCTCAGTAGACTTTGCCGGAGTTTCTCCAAACTGACACCGGAGGCTTTTGTGTGCCTGCATGCGACATTTTCTTCTTCTCATTGCATATCAAATTTATCGTGTATTTAAACATTTTTTAGATGTCGGAAGTGGCAACAGTTTGTTAGTAGTTTACATTCTAGTTTGAAGTTCCCGGTTTCGCATGTCATATAGGGTTTGGACTGTGTGCCCAGCCGTGTGTGTTTCAGTGGGTAAGACATGTGCCAGCGTTTCTCCAACTGCCACTGGGGCCAATTGTGTGAATTCACATCACATTTTCTTGTTCTCATTGCATATCAAATTTATCGTGTATTTAAACAGTTTTAGTGTAAGAAGTAGGAACACTTTGTTAATAATTTACATTCTATTTTTGAATCTGTGCATGTATTATGAGTTGTGAATATTTTTCTTAAAGTGTATTTACTGCTGTTTTTACACACCTTTAGCCTGAATGGTTGTACATATTGTACCATATACATGTATATTCTAATAAATATTATATTTTCATTTACTGTATTCATCTAATAAGAATAAGCCACCCCACCCCCCCCCCCCCCTCCCCAAGGGATTTACTATTTTAATTGTGAAAATAAGTGTTTTACTTGACATATATTATTAGTGGGGGGACTTTTATTATTATAATAAATGTCGTATATTAGATGGTTCAACAATGGGCTTATTGGAATTTTTTTTGACCAGTGTAGCTCCTGATGAGGGTTAGGTCCCCTGTAATTAGACGTTTACTAATTCAAGTCACAAGAAAAGGGGACTGATTGAGTTCGCAACCAGTGTAGTCCCAGATCAGACTGCGTTTATAGGCAGTCTGATCAGGGCCTACACTGTTTGATATTGAGTTGGAAAAACAATGATTAAGCCTTTTTTGTTTGTGACAGGTCACGGATAATGTTATGCATGTTAATAATAAAAAAATTCAATGTAACAATACGGTGTATTAAAAATAATAATACACTAGTGTAATACACATGTAAATGAGACTGCTGTTGAAAATACAGTATAGTTGATCAGTAGTTTCAATGGATGATGCTGTGCTTATGTAATAAATATAATTTAGCATTTGTGTTGACTCGAGATGATATTTATGAAACAAGTTGACTGATTTCATAAGAAACATAGCATAGCCTCGTTTCTTATGAAATCAGTCAACTCGTTTAGTGAACATTACATATCATACTTGTTGACTGATTTCATTAGAAACTTTGCATAGCCTCGTTTCGTATGAAATCAGTCAACTCGTTTAGTGAACATTACATATCATACTTGTTGACTGATTTCATTAGAAACTTTGCATAGCCTCGTTTCGTATGAAATCAGTAAAAACTTGTTTAATACATATCAAGTGTGATATTGGTTACACTTGTTGAGTGGTTTTATGAGAAACGATGCATAACCTCGTTTCTTACGAAACCAGTAAACTTGTTCAATAAATATCGTACTGAATTAGCACTCGTGTAATATGATCTATGTAATGTATTGTAGACATAACGTAGCATAGTTCTATCATTTGTTAATAATCGCACTCTGTGGTCCCGTTATTTTGTCAAAATTCGGCTAAGCTGGATTTGCATTGTGCGTGCGTGCGTGCGTGCGTGTGTGGTTATTATTAGCATGCATTTACATAATTATGATTACATTTGTGTTTCTGACTGAAGAATATCTGTCACCGAGACTTCATCTTTTAAGCAAGATCTGACATTAATAGAGGATATTCATATTTGTGCAACGAATATGACATATGTTCATCGAGTGGTGTGAGATGTCCATATTTCACGAATGCCGTTAGGCACTCGTGAAATATGGACATTTCACACCACGAGGGTAAGGGGCTTATTGTGTTTGTGACCAGTGTGTATCTAGACCAGGTTAAAACTCTGGGCCGTTTCACTAAACTTCGTACGACTAAAATGTTCGCAAGTGCAAAATTATGATTATCTGTAAATTTCACATTAACAATGTTTTCTTGTAAATACTTATTAGATTTACATGTATTGAGCATACATAGGTTGCATATACAGCCTATGCTCAATAAATGTAAATCCATCAATTGAAATTTACAGACTATTTTAAATCTGCACTTACGAACATTTTAGTCGTACACAGTTTAGTGAAACGGGCCCCTGCAGGCTGATCCACTCTTTGTTATTCGACAATCGGTCGGAATACAAAATCTTACAGTTTCAGTGTACAGGGTGATGAGGATCTACACTGGCTAGAAATGACATATACCGGTACCCAGTTTCACCTGATTATTGCTTGTATGACTATTGTATAATCCACATATCAATGTCATCCGCAGCTGGGTAAGGCCGGCATACAAAGGGAATTAGACGGTACAATATCCGCAGAGGTGGGAATTAGACGGTGGGAGGGAATATTAGATATCCACACGTCTCTCGACACTGTCACCATTCTCAGAAATTAGACACATATTTAATGAGACAGCCAATTTCAGTTGCCAGCCTCCCCCAATTGACATTGACAAGTGTACAATGATCTATAAATAAGTGAAATGTGCACATTGGAAATCTACACAGGTTTTATATTTCATGTCTGGATATCCATAATTCCATTTTTGGATATCCATAATTCAATGATTGGATATCCATAATTCGATTTATGGATAGACATAATTCCAAGCTATTTATGGATATCCAAAAATCGATTTTTGGATATCCATAATTCTATTTATGGACATCCATAAATCGATTATTGGATATCCATAATTCGATTTTTGGATATCCATAATTCCTTTTGATTTTTGGATATCCATAATTCGATATATGGATATCCATAATTCGATTTATGGATATCCATATTTCGATTATTGGATATCCATAATTCGATTTATGGATATCCATAAATACAGTTGATTTTTGGATATCCAAAAATCGATTTATGGATATCCATAATTCGCGAGGTTTTCGTGATAATGACAGCTCTCTTGCCACGTGTTCACATGTGATGGCTGGAAACTATAACAACGGTGCCCCCTAAAACCCGGTGCCGGTACCATCCGGTACCTCTAGGTATTATAATCGGGCGTGAAATTGACCACACAGGATGTGAGAACTGTCGAAACTAAAGACATTAAACACACATTGGAGTCCCGTAATGCCAGCTTGATCTACCTGTACCCGATGTATATGAATGACAGGTGCTATTTGACAGCCTCAGGGCGACCAAATCGGCAAATTTATTTTGTTTTCTGCGGTTCTTACTCCGAAAACGACTATACTATCGACTATAAAATCTGCGTATTGTAATAATAACGTCATTACGTCCTACTTTTTTTTTGCTGAAAGCCTATCGTTATAGAAAAATGAAAAGCTAGAAATGTGTCCTATCGTCGCACAAATGCCAACTCTGATAAAAAGTGACTTACGAGCAACTTATGGTTATCGGGACGGACGGACGGACGGACGGAAGGACCGACAGGGATTACACTATATATCGCGTACCATTCGGTAGCGGAGGCATAGCAATGCTAGACCTTACCATTCTTTTTTATGTTTTGTCTGGTTGTTGTGTTCATCGATTTGCAAGGCTCGCCTGACGTTGTCTAGTTTGTTTGGTTCTTATTTCTTCTCAAAAATATTTCATCACGACTGTGATCACTCGTTTCCACCGTCTAGCTCCACGAGACTGCTCAAATGGGAATCGCAACATATTATAGTGTTTGTTTTTAAGAAATCAGGAAAGAATAATCAAAACCGGCGGATTTTCATTTGAAAAACTATTGTCACCCTGATTTAAATGAAAACAGCATATCTGAGAAACTCTTACAACTATACGGACGGACGGTACAAATACTATATGCCACCCGACTCTCCGTGTATGCCGGTCCTGCAGGTCCTTTATTGGTCGAAATGTGGTCTGAAACGAATTTTTATTTTAATTTATTTATAAAACAAATTATACAAATTGACAAAAATACAAGTGGATTGGCCCACATATGTACGTTTGGAGTGTGTGGAATAAATTATTTTCAGGCTCAGGACACATGATTTCTATCTAGGTGCTTAAGTAGGTAGTTAGATTTTGATGCATTTTGAGCTTAAAATTATTATTTACCACACTTTCAGCGGACATACATTAGGCAAACAACTCGTATTAGTTTCAGGCTGTATACACATGTAGTGTTTTAGAAATTAATGTTAAAGACATTTCGGTGCCGACCACATTTCGACCCATAAAGGACATGCAGGTCCCTTTAACTTCAACGTGATGTTGACCAACGTTACCTTGACTCTCAAAAATATGCAAAAATACAACTTTTAAAAACGTTAGCATAATCCTGACGCATGGACGGACGCACACACGCCATATGGCCGACGCTATGACGCTGCGGGCGCGACAAAAATGGCGCTAACAATACAAAATGAGAATATCGTTGTTGCCTTGTTGGTAATAAAAACTTAATCACCATCGTAATATTGTTCTACATATGAAAAGGTACACAACTAGCTCATTAAAATTGCATGTACAAAGAAACGACTGTATCTAACAAGTGTTGCCAGAATGACAACGTAGCTCGCTTGTAGGTACTTGTCAGAAAAAAAACAACAAATAAAGCTGCTGTTATTGTCATTGCTTATATTTTAAAGGGACATTCCAAGTATTGAAAGCAAATGGCGTATTATTTTGTGGCAATGTGTTGTTTTGAATTATATATGATGCAGTTGATTTATACTAACACATTGCATCGTTTTCTTCTGTAAAATTCGCACATAGTAAGCCACAATTCCGATAGTTATTGAGCAAATGGCGCTATTTTAACACACTGGCGGTAACTATCGTACATTTACTACGAAAAACGTCTCTTTCAAGAATTACTGATTTTTAAATTGAAACAGGTTAGATTGGTCACCCTACCAGTGTACATGGCGATTAGATATGTGATTATAACTTGTACCATTAACACGAGAGTTCGCACATTACCAGTAACTGCCACCTGCAACGATGGTCTTATCAAGAGCTCATTTACTAGTAATGAAAAATAGTGGATAATGAACCCAAAGGAGATCCCGGAACGATTGGATAAATATAACAATAAAGCTTTAGCACTATATTAAAATAGCACGCGTACAGCGGTGGTCTCGGAATCTTCAACAAGGCACGAATGCGAACTCCAAGACCAGTGGTGTACGGTCCCCAGGAAAAATAAAAATAATTATATCTACGAAGGTATGACAATAATATAAAAAAAGCGCTACAAAAAACATACGAACAATAAGCACAAATTTAAGCAGTCAAAAAGTCTAATCTGCAAGTCCTGCGGAGCTGAAGCAGAATGCATCATACATATGCATATGCTGACTACCTGCGCGGCCTTATTCAGTGAAAGAAAAGACATGTACAATAAAATAAAGAACCATGTCGTGTCTGCAGTTGGAACCATACTCTGGGACAGTTATTTCAAAAATAAATCCTCAATTGCGAAGCTACTAGTTGACTGTACCACCTACCAGAACATTCTGACCAAGAAGGATACGGACATTGTATCTTTATTTACAACCAATCTGTGTCATCGTCTGCACGTTAAGCGTCTGTATAGCAAGAACAGTAAATAAAAACATCACCTTCAATCTCCTGATATTGAACTGTATAGTGTATATACATCTGCATGGTTTGTAACTATATATAAACTGGTATATGGAAGATTACTAATCTGGACCGACAAGTTAGAAGCAGATAGGGACCTTGTCCTTTTACACCTAGCAAACCTGTAAACCTGTAAATACACCAGTAACATCTTCAACACATCAAACCTCATCGATTTACGAGACATCGCCACGCCTTGGTGTTCCTAAACAGGAAGGACATGCGAAGAAAATAAAGAAGAAAGTACAGGATGGTACCGGCCATTGCAAGCGATGTACCGGGTTTTATGCATCTCCCAAGGCATGAGCACTCGAAAGAATAAGGGAGTGTTTATTTTCTTTTCCTGTCATTTAAACGATTTTTGGATATCCATAATTCGATTATTGGATATCCATAATTCCCTGTGATTTTTGGATATCCATAATTCGATTTATAGATATCCAAAAATCGAATTATGGATATCCATAAATCGAATTATGGATATGCAATAAATAGCAAAATGGCGCGCCTGGAATTATGGATATCCATAAATCGAATTATGGATATCCATAAATACCGAATAAATAGCAAAACGGCGCCCAAACTTTTAACCACTCTCGATATGTTCGTTCTTTAGGAATTGCAGGGTTATTTCCCTTTGAATGAATATAATTCTGGATAAAATGTACATTTTAGTGGTTAAGTCATCAATAAATAGGTATTTTGTATTTCTGCAAACTGTATAACCTGATTAGATGGCACATATGTGTAGTCTAATCTGGCTCTACACTGTCTACTCTGCTCAGGTGCTTATTAAAGGTACATGCCCACTCAGTAAGAACTGGTGGAATAATGACACAATTGTACACTTATTTAATTCCTATAAAGAACAGTTTTTGCATACCGAGTGGGCACATACCTTTAAGACCTTTCTAGTGGGTGGCAGCTGGGAGCATATGATGGGTAATTTAACGATCAGGGTTCATCCTTACCGGAATCCCGACTGGAGACCTCGTTTGGCCGTCGAGTACGTCTTTGGAATTCTTGTATATGAGGATTTAATCTGGTTATACATGTACCCCTTATATGAGTAATATGATTATTCGTAATCCTATTACTTTTAGGGGAAGGTGAAATTTGGTGTGGTATGTATCTGGCACCAGGTCATGTTATTCTAATTTCAGGGCTGGATATTTTTTCAATGTAAATATTCCGTTCTGATTTTGGGATGTTCCCCCCAATGCAGCAGGTTGAATACGGGATCGAACCAGTTGGCCCGGCCTTAAATGACCTTAGCTGTTGATAGGCCGTTAAACGCTAACAAACAAACAAACTATAAATAAGTGAAATGTGTACATTGGAAATCTACACACGTTTTATATTTGTTGTTTTTCACCACTCCAGGTATGTTCTTTCTTAAGGAATTTCAGGGTTATTTCCCTTTGCATGAAGTTTATAGAATTCTGGATAAAATGTACATTTTAGTGGTTATAAATCATCAATAAATATATATTTGGTATTTCTGCAAACTGTGTTGAACCGCCTGTGTAGTCTAATCTGGATTTACTCTGCTCAGGTGCTTATTAACCCTTGCACCGCTATCTTATTTTTTTGTCGTCTGCTGTTTATTTTCTATTTTACATTTTTATCATCAAAAACATGCTTTGTCAGCACTTTTGTGTAAACACGAGAACAAAGGCCTGAAAATGCCAATTTTGGAGCAATAGATTTAACAATGGCTTCGTATTAACATATCAATTAATCAATAATTTCCCCTATATTTCTGTTTCAAACCATTGATATATGTGGCTGTGACTGGAGAAACAGGGCTTATGGAATTTGTGACCAGCGTAGTTCCTGATCAAATATCACGCTCCTGCAGCCTAATAACTATATATAGTCCTTGTTAGAAGCATGACGGATGTTTCATTGATCGCATGGCGAACAGTACAGATCCGGATCAGACTGTGCGGATGACAGGCCGATCTGGATCTACACTGATCGCAAAACCAATAAGCCCCATTTCTCCAGTCTCAGCCACATTTGTCATATCAATTGTTTATATGCACTATTATTTGTTTGTGTTATTCACAATAATGATTTTTTGTCCTTGTGCTATGAACATGTATGAAAATGTTATTCCATGCTATAAAGACTTGCTTTGACAACGAGGGGAATATTTGGAGAGAATTTCAATAAGTGTTTGCTTTCAGTCCACTCCAAATTACTATTATGCACATACTTGTTTGCAAATAGATAATACATGTTTAAACCAACAAGGGGCATATTGTATTTGTAACCAGTGTAGGCCCAGATTAGCCTGCGCATCCGCGCAATCTGATCAGGACCTGCACTGTTTGTTATTTCTTTGGCAAAACAAAAACCTTAGATCCACAACATGCTCCATGAGTGTGCGTGCCCTGGTTTGGCCCTCGGGTAGGTACAGTTTTGGCTTCCGTGATACTTGAGAGTTGACTCCGGTTATACCGATTATAAAAGTTGTAAGATTATGGTAGTATTACCGGTAATCGTATTCCTTTTAGGGAGTGGTGCTATGTGACTGGTGTGGTGAGGACCTGGCACCAGGTCAAGTTATTCTAATTTCAGGGCTTAGTATATTTGTTCTCTAAATATTCAGTTCTGATTTTGGGATTCCCCCCCCCCCCCCATCACAACAGGTGAACTGTTGACTGCTGATCATGAGCTACACTGGTCAAGAAGTCAATAAGCCGTTTGGGATTGTTAGGTCACATACGCTAGTATCGTTTATTTTATTGTTTCTATTTCGTTTTCCATTATGATTATAGATCTGAACTCGTTAAATATACGTCATGGGATTCGAGACATGAGTATTTTTATTCTTTCTAAAAATAAAAATGCTGTCAGCACCATATGAACCGTCTCGTCGGTTCAAATGATGGCGACAGCATATTCTTCTAAGGAGAAATGAGAAAAATAACAGAAAATATGGTTTATTTAATTAATATGTATTAAATGAGTTAAATTATCTACATGATCAATGACGTAAAAACGCCTTTCAATCAATCAATCAATAAATCCATTCCTGTCTGTATATGACCTTCCGGTTGAACGGACATAAAACCCCAATCAATCAATCGACTATCCAAGTTGATCAACACATACACTGGTGTCAAGTGTAATCAGATTGATAAGACTAACTTTGTGATGCCATGTGTATATATATTGGTATAATTATGGTTGGTGCCGTCGAATATAAAATATATTCGGTTGAGCCCTAGACAGCTTTATTGGGGCGAGCTTTTACATCATAAATATAAATCTGAAAACAAATTCATAAACAAAACTATAATGGATACGAGGTATTTCACCCTACGTTTTTACCCACGTTGTGTCTCATATTCTATTTCCCATTTATTGCACTAGATGTGATTTTGAACTTTAACACTTTGCATGCTAGCGGTGAAAATATCCGCCAAACGAATTAGGAGTACATATGTATATGTTTTATTTCTCTCTGTAAATATGTCTTGGGATTTCATTAGAATTGAGTCATGAGGACTCAATTCTAATGAAATTCCAAGACCTATTCATGATATTTACAAGGAGAAATAAAAAAAAATATGATGATTTTTGTCCGCTAGTTTTGAACTATTTATAGCCCACAAGTTTCCCAGCATGCAAAGAGTTAAATAAATATTATCATATTCTATTTAAAGAAAGTACAATTTCTAGTCGGCATTTGCAAAATTGTTCAAGATCTGCATATATGGTGCATTTTGTTTTTTTCTTACCTGGGTACATGTATCACCCGTCATCAGTCATATCTGAGACAAGTCCTGCGATTTTGTATAGAAGAAGAGATTTTTCAAGTTGACGAACTGTTCATAGCAAATGAAATTCCAAGACATATTCATGATATTTGGAACTACAGCAATCACAAAGTACATACACAGTTACCCACAATTCTGCAGCTTGATAATGTGTGCCCAACACATAGTTCTTTTACCGACTACTTTTGATTACACCACTCACGAATATCTGTTTGATTTGATGTGGTTAAACCTTGGTTTGTTACATAGGTGGAAGACTCGGACCTAGGACCTGATAAATGGCTCATTTGCAAACCGTTACCCCACCCACCAATTTCCGTACAATAGACACTAAGGCTGTACATGTACTGTATATTTTAAGGAAATGGGTGGGTGGGGTAACGTTTTTCAAATGAGCCATTTATTGGGTCCTATGTCCGAATCTTCCATCTGTGGTTTGTTATAGGAAAGTTATAGCACGATGACGCAGCTTGTACAAAGTATTTGACGAAAATAAATGGCTAAGTGTTTCAGCAAAAATGTGAATGTAAAAAAGGTCAAGGTCATGTGAATGGCGGCATTATTGTGTGTTCCAAATGCTTACATGTATCAAGTGTCCAAACATTGAAGGAATGCGCCAAGTAATATGAAAGTTATAGCAGGATGAGGAAACTTGTACAAAGTTTTTGACGCAAAAACGTGGCTAAGTGTTTCAGCAAAAAATTGAAGGTAAAAAAGGTGATGGTCATGTGAATTGGCGGCATGAGTGTGTTCCTAATGCTTACATGTATCAAGTGTCCAAATAGTGAAGCAATCCGTAAAGTAATATTAAAGTTATAGCATGATGACGAAGGTTGTACAAAGTTTTTGACGAAAAAAAATGGCTAAGTGTTTTAGCAAACATTTGAAGGTAAAAAGGGTGAAGGTGAATTGGCGGCATGAGTGTGTTCCTAATGCTTACATGTATCAAGCGTTCAAATATTGAAGCAATCCGCAAAGTAATATTAAAGTTATAGCATGATAACGAAGGTTGTACAAAGTTTTTGACGCAAAAAAAATGGCTAAGTGTTTTAGCAATCCGTAAAGTGATATTAAAGTTATAGCATGATGACGAAGCTTGTACAAAGTTTTTGACATTTCGGACGACGACGGAAAAAGCGGTGACTATAGTCACGCCACGCCGTCTGCTAAAGCAGGCGCTACAAAAACTATTTGTTCAGCCCTGAAATAAGAATAATCGTGATCTGATGCCAGGTCCTCGCCACACCAGAATCGCATGGTCCCTCCCAAAAGCAGTAGGATGAGTACTAATCTTGCTAGTTTTATAATGGGCAATAACCCAATTCAACTCCCAGGTGACAAAAGATCAAAGATAAAAACGTACACGAGGGCCAGACCAAGCAAATCGTGATTCCTATAAGGAGGAACCCTATTTTCGCAGTATATGAGAGTCGTCTCCAATGGAGACGATTCTCATGCACTGTAAAAATATTTCTAGAGAAACTGGGGAAAAAACATGTCGAAAATAATTGAGGATCATTCATAAAGCTAAGCTCAGTTTTCAAGATTTTTTTTATTTGATTGATTGATGCTTAACGGCCTATCAACAGCTACGGTCATTTAAGGCCGGGCCAACGGGTTCGATCCCGCATTTAACCTGCTGCATTGGCGGGGGGGGAATCCAGAAGTCGGAACGGAATATTTACATCAAAATAAATATATACCGCCCATAAATTAGAATAACAGGACCTGGTGTCAGGTCCATATCACACCACTTAAAGTAATACCGGTAGGATTAGTCTTATATGGGGTATAACCAGATACAACTCTCACATACAAGAAAGCCGAAGAGGGTCAAACCAGGTCTCCGGTCGGGATTCCGGTAAGAACGAATCTCTATCGTTATATTACCCATTCTCCCAACCAACCACCACCCAATTATACAGTTTTAAAGAAACCCATCTGACGAGTCGACCTGTCGCCATAAAGTACTGATCTGCCGAATTACATGGACATCAAACTAAATTGAATATAATTTTCCCCGATCAACATTTTATTTGAATTTTATTATAAATATGGCATTTCTTTACCATGTTTACAAGTAAATACATTGACAGATAATCAGCTGATAAAGTAACCATACATAATCGACGGCAGATGTACTCTCGTATAGTTCTATGCTGTTCTATAAATGCACTTATAATTCGCCCTACTTTCTAAACCAATCGTTGGCCACCATCGCGCTCCAGTTACTTCACATATTGCAAGATTTAACCCTAATACAGTACATATTACCAGATTTAATATGTACTATGTATACATGAGTGTAATTATGCAGACATGATTTAGATTTTCGCACATGAACATGATATTTATAATTATCTCTAAACAATATTTACAATTACATTTCCACATAAAATGAGACAATGTGGTTTTGTACCCAAGAAGATGTGCGATTTTTCGCGAAAGATATTTACAGAAACTGCGATAATTTCTGTAAATGACGTCGAAAGTTGACAAAATGTCCAGATTTCATTTACGGAAGATATCGTATATATTGTAAATATTTTTCATGTGATATCGTACAGCTTCTTAGGCATAAACTCACACGGCTTGTCTATACAATTATTCCAAATAACATGATAAATGCTTCCGTCTATAATGATATAAATACGTCAATCTCTCCAATATGTTCACACAATCAATCTCTCCAATATGTTCACATTCAATCTCCAATATGTTCACATTCAATCAATCTGTCCAATATGTTCACATTCAATATATCCAATATGTTCACATTCAATCTCTCCAATATGTTCACATTCTCTACAAGATGTTCACATTCAATCTCTCCAATATGTTCACATTAGTAGTAGTAAGGGAGTCAAAATGATACCACCTACCGTGATATCATGTATAGCCCTCTATAATACCCCCACCACCCCCGAAAAATCAAAAATTGGTTAACGAGGAAAATTGTCTCCCGACAGCAAATTTATGAATTTTTGGAGAAAATAATTTTGAAAAGAGGGAGTCAAAATGATACCACCTCCAACCAAAAGTTGGTGGTGGTATTGTAGTCCCAATTATATTGGTAATTGACTTTTGAAAAAATATATTGGTGTCATAAATACATCATGTTTTTTCACGTCCAAATTGAACAGATACATTTCATAGGTTATAATAAAATATTATTAGAGAAAATGGATAATAAAATAGAATTTAAATTGAAATTTTATGATTTATTTGTTGAAAAATATTACTATAAATTGAAAACACTATTCAAAATCGAATACATGAAATATCAGCGTAATTTATTACGCTCCGATAAAAACGTTGTATTTACAATATTATACCGGCAATTATGTCGTGGGTACCCTTGTACCCACGAAATGAAGCGACTAAATAGGATCGGAGAACAAATACCGGAACATCATAAAACTAATTTTATAAAACCGTTTAAAATCAACGATTCGTTTACGGATATGCGTTTCTACAATCATATTGTAATGGATTTGAAAATTCTAATTGAAAATTGAACAGAAGAAACAAGTACCAATATTATTAGAGAAAATGGATAATACAATACAATTGGAATTGAAAGTTTTTAATGCCTGTGTTGAAGAAGTTTACGAAGAATACGGGGGTTATAGTCCTATATATAAATTCTATAAAATGAGAACACTAGGCGATATCGAATACATGAAATACCAGAGTAATTTATTACACTCCGATAAAAACGTTGCATTTTCAATCATATATACGGCAATTATGTCAACTATATAATAAAAATATTAATTTCCTCCGACTTTATCTCCAAGTTTTACCCTAAATTTATCCCAATCAGTACACTCAAGCTTTGGCATGGTGGCGCGTGCTTTGATTCTAATATCATTTTTTAATTTTTCATATCTCCCCATTTCTTCCACTACGGATTCAAACTCTAAATTTGATATTTTCTTATCGGCCAACGCTTTGGACACTATAACGTCGATGCTATTTTTCTTAGACCTGGCGAGAATGGATATTCTATCATGTTTTCTACATTTTTTCTCGAGTTTTCCAGCCGACGCCCTAATTACCATACAACGTATTCCAGATAAATCGGTAATTCCACTCAAAACCCCTGCAAGTGGAACCGTTACAATTGTAGATAGCGTTGCAGCAGTTCCCGCACCACTCATTACAGATAAACTTGCCAGAACCGTACTAGATGCTTCAGCTATATTTGCCGCGTGCTTATATTTTTTAGCGTGTCTTTTTCTATTTCTATATTCTCTATCGAAATCGAATACATGAAATACCAGTGTAATTTATTACACTCCGATAAAAACGTTGCATTTACAATATTATACCGGCAATTATGTCAACTATACAAGAGGCAAATACAAACATTAAGACGGATAATGCGTATCGGATATGAAACTAAGGTGTATTATATAAAATTATTAAAACCCAACGATTCGTTTACGAATGTACATTTCTACGATATCGCTTATAAAGATATGTATATTATTGAACAGAACTAATTAATTTATGTTCTAATCACAAACAGCAGACGACAAATGTTCCAATTACACGCGTTATGAAAATGTAAATTAGGTGTCCCACCTTACACGTATATTAAGTGTCCATTTATAGAGAGGTTTACACGATTACGTCTTCCGGGATGGAAAATAAACACACTGTAATATATACACACACGGTTATTTATACCCTTATCAATGGTATGTAAACGGGCTATCGATTTACACAGGTGGTGTACACAGTTTATAAACACTTAGTGAGGGTTTATATACTGAGCAAAACTAGAAAACGTCCCTCCATGTTTAAGGAAAGATTCATCAAAAACCAAAAGGGTTACTTTTAAAAATCAAAATGGAAAAACAAGTTCATTCATTTCTGTATCAAAGCCAATAAATTGCATTTGGATATCTTGTTAAATATTCGAGAGATAACCGGCCAAGGGCGGTAGGGGTCAAAATCAAAAATCACAAAAACTCAGAAATGTGTTACTTAATGTTTAGAGATGGAATTTCAATAAGTAATGTGGCAAATTCAGTAAATCTCGTTAGTACCGAGTGTGGCCACCATTTGCATGAATGCATGCAATGATCCTACGCCGCATCGACGTGACGTAACGCAATACCAGTGCGTTGGGCAAATTCCTCCATTCCCGTTGTAACGCCCGTGTAAGATCGCGAACATTGTCAATCTGATGGTTAGCTCGTGCTTTGCGGCCCAGCTCATCCCATATGTGCTCAATGGGATTGAGATCCGGGGAGACCGCGGGCCATGGCATGACGTCGACGTTGTTTTGCTGTAAGTATTGAGTGGTGACCCTGGCTACGTGAGGGCGGGCATTGTCGTACATCAATGTCACACCAGGACCATGCTGACGGATAAATGGTAAGGCATGTGCATTTAGCACATCTGCAACATAACGTTGTGCATTGATGTTGCCCTGTACAACAACAATCTGTCTTCCGGTTTCCCATGATCCCACCCCAGACCATTACGCTCCTCCCCCGTTCTTCTCAACAATGCAACAATCGGTGAATCTTTCATTTTTACGCTGGTATACCCGTAATCTTCCGTCAGCATGACTAACTGTGAACCGAGATTCATCGGTGAACAAAACTCGGTTCCAGTCAGCCCTTCTCCAGTTCAGATGACGTCGCGCCCATAACAGTCTGGCAGCACGGTGACGTTGGGTCATTATCTGACCAGTGTACGGGCGGCGTGCCCGGATTGGTTGGGCGTTACGACGTAACCGGTTGCGAATGGTCTGCCCTGAGACACCGTATCGCCTAGCAGTGACTGTGGCTGCCAATCGACGTTGACGTAAGTGCGTCAACGTAATGTAACGATCGGCTCTAGCCGTCGCTACACGAGGCCTACCAGGTCGCTGCCGGTCGTGAACAGCCCAGTCTGCTGGTACCGGGCTGCAAGACGATCAATCGTCTTCCGACAGCAACCAAACCGAGGCGCGACCGCCCTGGCGGCCATCCCACCCGCAAGCATCCCAATTGCCTGATTTCGCTCGTTTTCGGAAAGCCGTGGCATATCGAAAACAGTGAAAAATTAAAAAAGTTTTTTAATTTTCCGAATAGCCCCTATCGCATGAATGGTACGACATGAACTGAATCACCTTATCGATGACAAGTATAGCGTGCACGTGCAAAAAGTGGAAATCAACGTTCCGGTCACTGGCCGCTATGTAAACCGTGTGTATCGGCTAAACTCTACACGATCGTATTCTGAACATCGCCACGGTTTAAAATACATGTACTTTGAACATGTGGTACATACATAGACAGAGCTACACAGGCTATAAAACAGGGACGTTTCTAGTTTTGTTGAGTATAGTTCACGAATTTCCGGGATGGTATAATTTAAAGCTGAACACCCCCTATTATATAGAAAACATATTAATTAATATAATAATTAATTAATTAATAATAAATAACAATTTTTTTTATTTCACCAGCAAAGTTAAGTTTATATACGAGAAATAAACACAGTTCGGTGTCGGGACGCCGGCATTAATATCTCAACAGCGAGATAAGTTTCGCCACATGTACTTCACTCTGGCCGCTCTGCACATTATAGCGGATGGAGGTAACGAAGGGGAGAGGTCCGCGGTATCGGTCCAATGATGGGGTGTAGGAGATGTAGTGTAGCACACCTCGCTAAGCCGAACAAATAAAAAAATGGAAGAAATTTAAGCGAAGGCTTAGCGGGGTGGACCCAGAAGGGTTTTGCTGGCGCGGGTTCGAGCCTCGGTGGAACCTAAAACTAAAATTTTTTTCTTTTTTTTTCTTTTTAAATTGTTAATAATTTTCCTAAAATTAATTAATAAATTGTTTACTGCACCAATATAATTAATTTTATAATTAATTTAAAGAAAATTATAAAATTAATTATTTAATAAAAATATTAATTTCCTCCGACTTTATCTCCAAGTTTTTACCCTAAATTTATCCAATCAGTACACTCAAGCTTTGGCATGGAGGTGGCGCGTGCTTTGATTCTAACATCATTTTTTAATTTTTCATATCTCCCCATTTCTTCCACTACGGATTCAAACTCTAAATTTGATATTTTCTTATCGGCCAACGCTTTGGACACTATAACGTCGATGCTATTTTTCTTAGACCTGGCGAGAATGGATATTCTATCATGTTTTCTAATTTTTTCTCGAGTTTTCACCCGACGCCCTAATTACCATACAAAGTATTCCAGATAAAACGGTAATTCCACTCAAAACCCCTGCAAGTGGAACCGTTACAATTGTAGATAGCGTTGCAGCAGTTCCCGCACCATCATTGCAGATAAACTTGCCAGAACCGTACTAGATGCTTCAGCTATATTCGCCGCGCGCTTATATTTTTTAGCGTGTCTTTTTCTATTTCTATATTCTCTATCGATATCGAATACATGAAATACCAGCGTAATTTATTACACTCCGATAAAAAACGTTGCATTTACAATATTATACCAGCAATTATGTCAACTATACAAGAGGCAAATACAAACATTAAGACGGATAATGCGTATCGGATATGAAACTAAGGTGTATTATATAAAATTATTAAAACCCAACGATTCGTTTACGAATGTACATTTCTACGATATCGCTTATAAAGATATGTATATTATTGAACAGAACTAATTAATTTATGTTGTAATCACAACACCAAGCAGACGACAATGTTCCAATTACACGCGTTATGAAAATGTAAATTAGGTGTCCCACCTTACACGTATATTAAGTGTCCATTTATAGAGAGGTTTACACGATTACGTCTTCCGGGATGGAAAATAAACACACTGTAATATATATTACACACACTATTTATACCCTTATCAATGGTATGTAAACGGGCTATCGATTTACACAGGTGGTGTACACAGTTTATAAACACTTAGTGAGGGTTATATAGTTCACGAATTTCCGGGATGGTTCGTTATTTAATTTTGTAAAAAATATTTATAATTTAAAGCTGAACACCCCCTATTATATAGAAAACATATTAATTAATATAATAATTAATTAATTAATAATAAATAAACAATTTTTTTTATTTCACCAGCAAAGTTAAGTTTATATACGAGAAATAAACACAGTTCGGTGTCGGGACGCCGGCATTAATATCTCAACAGCGAGATAAGCTTCGCCACATGTACTTCACTCTGGCCGCTCTGCACATTATAGCGGATGGAGGTAACGAAGGGGAGAGGTCCGCGGTATCGGTCCAATGATGGGGTGTAGGAGATGTGAGTGTAACACACCTCGCTAAGCCGAAAAAATAAAAAAATGGAAGAAATTTAAGCGAAGGCTTAGCGGGGTGGACCCAGAAGGGTTTTGCTGGCGCGGGTTCGAGCCTCGGTGGAACTAAAAACTTTTTTTCTTTTTTTTTTCTTTTTTAAATTGTTAATAATTTTCCTAAAATTAATTAATAAATTGTTTACTGCACCAATATAATTAATTTTATAATAATTAATTTGAAAAGAAAATTATTAAAATTAATTATTTAATAAAAATATTAATTTCCTCCGACTTTATCTCCAAGTTTTACCCTAAATTTATCCCAATCAGTACACTCAAGCTTGGCATGGTGGCGCGTGCTTTGATTCTAATATCATTTTTTAATTTTTCATATCTCCCCATTTCTTCCACTACGGATTCAAACTCTAATTTGATATTTTCTTATCGGCCAACGCTTTGGACACTATAACGTCGATGCAATTTTTCTTAGACCTGGCGAGAATGGATATTCTATCATGTTTTCTACATTTTTTCTCGAGTTTTCCACCCGACTCCCTAATTATACCATACAACGTATTCCAGAGTAAAACGGTAATTCCACTCAAAACCCCTGCAAGTGGAACCGTTACAATTGTAGATAGCGTTGCAGCAGTTCCCGCACCACTCATTACAGATAAACTTGCCAGAACCGTACTAGATGCTTCAGCTATATTTGCCGCACGCTTATATTTTTTAACGTGTCTTTTTCTATTTCTATGTTCTCTATCGAAATCGAATACATGAAATACCAGCGTAATTTATTACACTCCGATAAAAAACGTTGCATTTACAATATTATACCGGCAATTATGTCAACTATACAAGAGGCAAATACAAACATTAAGACGGATAATGCGTATCGGATATGAAACTAAGGTGTATTATATAAAATTATTAAAACCCAACGAGATTCGTTTACGAATGTACATTTCTACGATATCGCTTATAAAGATATGTATATTATTGAACAGAACTAATTAATTTATGTTGTAATCACAACACCAAGCAGACGACAATGTTCCAATTACACGCGTTATGAAAAATGTAATTAGGTGTCCCACCTTACACGTATATTAATGTCCATTTATAGAGAGGTTTACACGATTACGTCTTCCGGGATGGAAAATAAACACACTGTAATATATATTACACACACGGTTATTTATACCCTTATCAATGGTATGTAAACGGGCTATCGATTTACCACAGGTGGTGTACACAGTTTATAAACACTTAGTGAGGGTTATATAGTTCACGAATTTCCGGGATGGTATAATTTAAAGCTGAACACCCCCTATTATATACGATATTAATTAATATAATAAAATAATTAATTAATAATAAATAACAATTTTTTTATTTCACCAGCAAAGTTAAGTTTATATACGAGAAATAAACACAGTTCGGTGTCGGGACGCCGGCATTAATATCTCAACAGCGAGATAAGTTTCGCCACATGTACTTCACTCTGGCCGCTCTGCACATTATAGCGGATGGAGGTAACGAAGGGGAGAGGTCCGCGGTATCGGTCCAATGATGGGGTGTAGGAGATGTGAGTGTAGCACACCTCGCTAAGCCGAACAAATAAAAAAATGGAAGAAATTTAAGCGAAGGCTTAGCGGGGTGGACCCAGAAGGGTTTTGCTGGCGCGGGTTCGAGCCTCGGTGGAACCTAAAACTTTTTTTCTTTTTTTTTATTTTTAAATTGTTAATAATTTTCCTAAAATTAATTAATAAATTGTTTACTGCACCAATATAATTAATTTTATAATTAATTTAAAGAAAATTATAAAATTAATTATTTAATAAAAATATTAATTTCCTCCGACTTTATCTCCAAGTTTTACCCTAAATTTATCCCAATCAGTACACTCAAGCTTTGGCATGGTGGCGCGTGCTTTGATTCTAACATCATTTTTTAATTTTTCATATCTCCCCATTTCTTCCACTACGGATTCAAACTCTAAATTTGATATTTTCTTATCGGCCAACGCTTTGGACACTATAACGTCGATGCTATTTTTCTTAGACCTGGCGAGAATGGATATTCTATCATGTTTTTCTACATTTTTTCTCGAGTTTTCCACCCGACGCCCTAATTACCATACAAAGTATTCCAGATAAAACGGTAATTCCACTCAAACCCCTGCAAGTGGAACCGTTACAATTGTAGATAGCGTTGCAGCAGTTCCCGCACCACTCATTGCAGATAAACTTGCCAGAACCGTACTAGATGCTTCAGCTATATTCGCGCGCTTATATTTTTTAGCGTGTTTTTTCTATTTACTATATTCTCTATCGATATCGAATACATGAAATACCAGCGTAATTTATTACACTCCGATAAAAACGTTGCATTTACAATATTATACCAGCAATTATGTCAACTATACAAGAGGCAAATACAAACATTAAGACGGATAATGCGTATCGGATATGAAACTAAGTGTATTATATAAAATTATTAAAACCCAACGATTCGTTTACGAATGTACATTTCTACGATATCGCTTATAAAGATATGTATATTATTGAACAGAACTAATTAATTTATGTTGTAATCACAACACCAAGCAGACGACAATGTTCCAATTACACGCGTTATGAAAATGTAAATTAGGTGTCCCACCTTACACGTATATTAAGTGTCCATTTATAGAGAGGTTTACACGATTACGTCTTCCGGGATGGAAAATAAACACACTGTAATATATATTACACACACGGTTATTTATACCCTTATCAATGGTATGTAAACGGGCTATCGATTTACACAGGTGGTGTACACGTTTATAAACACTTAGTAGGGTTATATAGTTCACGAATTTCCGGGATGGTTCGTTATTTAATTTTGTAAAAAATATATTTATAATTTAAAGCTGAACACCCCCTATTATATAGAAAACATATTAATTAATATAATAAAATAATTAATTAATAATAAATAACAATTTTTTTTATTTCACCAGCAAAGTTAAGTTTATATACGAGAAATAAACACAGTTCGGTGTCGGGACGCCGGCATTAATATCTCAACAGCGAGATAAGCTTCGCCACATGTACTTCACTCTGGCCGCTCTGCACATTATAGCGGATGGAGGTAACGAAGGGGAGAGGTCCGCGGTATCGGTCCAATGATGGGGTGTAGGAGATGTGAGTGTAACACACCTCGCTAAGCCGAAAAAATAAAAAAGTGGAAGAAATTTAAGCGAAGGCTTAGCGGGGTGGACCCAGAAGGGTTTTGCTGGCGCGGGTTCGAGCCTCGGTGGAACCTAAAACTTTTTTTCTTTTTTTTTCTTTTTAAATTGTTAATAATTTTCCTAAAATTAATTAATAAATTGTTTACTGCACCAATATAATTAATTTTATAATTAATTTAAAGAAAATTATAAAATTAATTATTTAATAAAAATATTAATTTCCTCCGACTTTATCTCCAAGTTTTACCCTAAATTTATCCCAATCAGTACACTCAAGCTTTGGCATGGTGGCGCGTGCTTTGATTCTAACATCATTTTTTAATTTTTCATATCTCCCCATTTCTTCCACTACGGATTTAAACTCTAAATTTGATATTTTCTTATCGGCCAACGCTTTGGACACTATAACGTCGATGCTATTTTTCTTAGACCTGGCGAGAATGGATATTCTATCATGTTTTCTACATTTTTTCTCGAGTTTTCCACCCGACGCCCTAATTACCATACAAAGTATTCCAGATAAAACGGTAATTCCACTCAAAACCCCTGCAAGTGGAACCGTTACAATTGTAGATAGCGTTGCAGCAGTTCCCGCACCACTCATTGCAGATAAACTTGCCAGAACCGTACTAGATGCTTCAGCTATATTCGCCGCGCGCTTATATTTTTTAGCGTGTCTTTTTCTATTTCTATATTCTCTATCGATATCGAATACATGAAATACCAGCGTAATTTATTACACTCCGATAAAAACGTTGCATTTACAATATTATACCAGCAATTATGTCAACTATACAAGAGGCAAATACAAACATTAAGACGGATAATGCGTATCGGATATGAAACTAAGGTGTATTATATAAAATTATTAAAACCCAACGATTCGTTTACGAATGTACATTTCTACGATATCGCTTATAAAGATATGTATATTATTGAACAGAACTAATTAATTTATGTTGTAATCACAACACCAAGCAGACGACAATGTTCCAATTACACGCGTTATGAAAATGTAAATTAGGTGTCCCACCTTACACGTATATTAAGTGTCCATTTATAGAGAGGTTTACACGATTACGTCTTCCGGGATGGAAAATAAACACACTGTAATATATATTACACACACTATTTATACCCTTATCAATGGTATGTAAACGGGCTATCGATTTACACAGGTGGTTGACACAGTTTATAAACACTTAGTGAGGGTTATATAGTTCACGAATTTCCGGGATGGTTCGTTATTTAATTTTGTAAAAAATATTTATAATTTAAAGCTGAACACCCCCTATTATATAGAAAACATATTAATTAATATAATAAAATAATTAATTAATAATAAATAACAATTTTTTTTATTTCACCAGCAAAGTTAAGTTTATATACGAGAAATAAACACAGTTCGGTGTCGGGACGCCGGCATTAATATCTCAACAGCGAGATAAGCTTCGCCACATGTACTTCACTCTGGCCGCTCTGCACATTATAGCGGATGGAGGTAACGAAGGGGAGAGGTCCGCGGTATCGGTCCAATGATGGGTGTAGGAGATGTGAGTGTAACACACCTCGCTAAGCCGAAAAAAATAAAAAAATGGAAGAAATTTAAGCGAAGGCTTAGCGGGGTGGACCCAGAAGGGTTTTGCTGGCGCGGGTTCGAGCCTCGGTGGAACCTAAACTTTTTTTCTTTTTTTTGTTTTTTTTTTTCTTTTTAAATTGTTAATAATTTTCCTAAAATTAATTAATAAATTGTTTACTGCACCAATATAATTAATTTTATAATTAATTTAAAGAAAATTATAAAATTAATTATTTAATAAAAATATTAATTTTCCTCCGACTTTATCTCCAAGTTTTACCCTAAATTTATCCAATCAGTACACTCAAGCTTTGGCATGTGGCGCGTGCTTTGATTCTAATATCATTTTTTAATTTTTCATATCTCCCCATTTCTTCCACTACGGATTCAAACTCTAAATTTGATATTTTCTTATCGGCCAACGCTTTGGACACTATAACGTCGATGCAATTTTTTCTTAGACCTGGCGAGTATGGATATTCATCATTTTCTACATTTTTTCTCGAGTTTTCCACCCGACGCCCTAATTACCATACAACGTATTCCAGATAAAACGGTAATTCCACTCAAAACCCCTGCAAGTGGAACCGTTACAATTGTAGATAGCGTGCAGCAGTTCCCGCACCACTCATTACAGATAAACTTGCCAGAACCGTACTGAGATGCTTCAGCTATATTTGCCGCGCGCTTATATTTTTTTAACGTGTCTTTTTCTATTTCTATGTTCTCTATCGAAATCGAATACATGAAATACCAGCGTAATTTATTACACTCCGATAAAAACGTTGCATTTACAATATTATACCGGCAATTATGTCAACTATACAAGAGGCAAATACAAACATTAAGACGGATAATGCGTATCGGATATGAAACTAAGGTGTATTATATAAAATTATTAAAAACCCAACGATTCGTTTACGAATGTACATTTCTACGATATCGCTTATAAAGATATGTATATTATTGAACAGAACTAATTAATTTATGTTGTAATCACAACACCAAGCAGACGACAATGTTCCAATTACACGCGTTATGAAAATGTAAATTAGGTGTCCCACCTTACACGTATATTAAGTGTCCATTTATAGAGAGGTTTACACGATTACGTCTTCCGGGATGGAAAATAAACACACTGTAATATATATTACACACACGGTTATTTATACCCTTATCAATGGTATGTAAACGGGCTATCGATTTACACAGGTGGTGTACACAGTTTATAAACACTTAGTGAGGGTTATATAGTTCACGAATTTCCGGGATGGTTCGTTATTTAATTTTGTAAAAAATATTTATAATTTAAAGCTGAACACCCCCTATTATATAGAAAACATATTAATTAATATAATAAAATAATTAATTAATAATAAATAACAATTTTTTTTATTTCACCAGCAAAGTTTAAGTTTATATACGAGAAATAAACACAGTTCGGTGTCGGGACGCCGGCATTAATATCTCAACAGCGAGATAAGCTTCGCCACATATACTTCACTCTGGCCGCTCTGCACATTATAGCGGATGGAGGTAAGAATCGAAGGGGAGAGGTCCGCGGTATCGGTCCAATGATGGGGTGTAGGAGATGTGAGTGTAACACACCTCGCTAAGCCGAAAAAATAAAAAAATGGAAGAAATTTAAGCGAAGGCTTAGCGGGGTGGAGACCCAGAAGGGTTTTGCTGGCGCGGGTTCGAGCCTCGGTGGAACCTAAAACTTTTTTTCTTTTTTTTTTCTTTTTAAATTGTTAATAATTTTCCTAAAATTAATTAATAAATTGTTTACTGCACCAATATAATAATTTTATAATTAATTTAAAGAAAATTATAAAATTAATTATTTAATTAATAAAAATATTAATTTCTCCGACTTTATCTCCAAGTTTTACCCTAAATTTATCCCAATCAGTACACTCAAGCTTTGGCATGGTGGCGCGTGCTTTGATTCTAATATCATTTTTTAATTTTTCATATCTCCCCATTTCTTCCACTACGGATTCAAACTCTAAATTTGATATTTTCTTATCGGCCAACGCTTTGGACACTATAACGTCGATGCAATTTTTCTTAGACCTGGCGAGAATGGATATTCTATCATGTTTTCTACATTTTTTCTCGAGTTTTCCACCCGACGCCCTAATTACCATACAACGTATTCAAGATAAAACGGTAATTCCACTCAAAACCCCTGCAAGTGGAACCGTTACAATTGTAGATAGCGTTGCAGCAGTTCCCGCACCACTCATTACAGATAAACTTGCCAGAACCGTACTAGATGCTTCAGCTATATTTGCCGCGCGCTTATATTTTTTAACGTGTCTTTTTCTATTTCTATGTTCTCTATCGAAATCGAATACATGAAATACCAGCGTAATTTATTACACTCCGATAAAAACGTTGCATTTACAATATTATACCGGCAATTATGTCAACTATACAAGAGGCAAATACAAACATTAAGACGGATAATGCGTATCGGATATGAAACTAAGGTGTATTATATAAAATTATTAAAACCCAACGATTCGTTTACGAATGTACATTTCTACGATATCGCTTATAAAGATATGTATATTATTGAACAGAACTAATTAATTTATGTTGTAATCACAACACCAAGCAGACGACAATGTTCCAATTACACGCGTTATGAAAATGTAAATTAGGTGTCCCACCTTACACGTATATTAAGTGTCCATTTATAGAGAGGTTTACACGATTACGTCTTCCGGGATGGAAAATAAACACACTGTAATATATTATTACACACGGTTATTTATACCCTTATCAATGGTATGTAAACGGGCTATCGATTTACACAGGTGGTGTACACAGTTTATAAACACTTAGTGAGGGTTATATATTAGTTCACGAATTTCCGGGATGGTTCGTTATTTAATTTTGTAAAAAATATTTATAATTTAAAGCTGAACACCCCCTATTATATGAGACATATTAATTAATATAATAAAATAATTAATTAATAATAAATAACAATTTTTTTTATTTCACCAGCAAAGTTAAGTTTATATATGAGAAATAAACACAGTTTGGTGTCGGGACGCCGGCATTAATATCTCAACAGCGAGATAAGTTTCGCCACATGTACTTCACTCTGGCCGCTCTGCACATTATAGCGGATGGAGGTAACGAAGGGGAGAGGTCCGCGGTATCGGTCCAATGATGGGGTGTAGGAGATGTGAGTGTAGCACACCTCGCTTAGCCGAAAAAATTAAAAAATTAAAAAAATTTAAGCGAAGGCTTAGCGGGGTGGACCCAGAAGGGTTTTGCTGGCGCGGGTTCGAGCCTCGTTGGAACCTAAAACTTTTTTTTCTTTTTTTTTCTTTTTAAATTAAATTGTTAATAATTTTCCTAAAATTAATTAATAAATTGTTTACTGCACCAATATAATTAATTTTATAATTAATTTAAAGAAAATTATAAATTAATTATTTAATAAAAAATATTAATTTCCTCCGACTTTATCTCCAAGTTTTACCCTAAATTTATTCCCAATCAGTACACTCAAGCTTTGGCATGGTGGCGCGTGCTTTGATTCTAATATCATTTTTTAATTTTTCATATCTCCCCATTTCTTCCACTACGGATTCAAACTCTAAATTTTATATTTTCTTATCGGCCAACGCTTTGGACACTATAACGTCGATGCTATTTTTCTTAGACCTGGCGAGAATGGATATTCTATCATGTTTTCTACATTTTTTCTCGAGTTTTCCACCCGAGGCCCTAATTACCATACAAAGTATTCCAGATAAAACGGTAATTCCACTCAAAACCCCTGCAAGTGGAACCGTTACAATTGTAGATAGCGTTGCAGCAGTTCCCGCACCACTCATTACAGATAAACTTGCCAGAACCGTACTAGATGCTTCAGCTATATTCGCCGCGCGCTTATATTTTTTAGCGTGTCTTTTTCTATTTCTATATTCTCTATCGATATCGAATACATGAAATACCAGCGTAATTTATTACACTCCGATAAAAACGTTGCATTTACAATATTATACCGGCAATTATGTCAACTATACAAGAGGCAAATACAAACATTAAGACGGATAATGCGTATCGGATATGAAACTAAGGTGTATTATATAAAATTATTAAAACCCAACGATTCGTTTACGAATGTACATTTCTACGATATCGCTTATAAAGATATGTATATTATTGAACAGAACTAATTAATTTATGTTGTAATCACAACACCAAGCAGACGACAATGTTCCAATTACACGCGTTATGAAAATGTAAATTAGGTGTCCCACCTTACACGTATATTAAGTGTCCATTTATAGAGAGGTTTACACGATTACGTCTTCCGGGATGGAAAATAAACACACTGTAATATATATTACACACACTATTTATACCCTTATCAATGGTATGTAAACGGGCTATCGATTTACACAGGTGGTGTACACAGTTTATAAACACTTAGTGAGGGTTATATAGTTCACGAATTTCCGGGATGGTTCGTTATTTAATTTTGTAAAAAATATTTATAATTTAAAGCTGAACACCCCCATATATAGAAAACATATTAATTAATATAATAAAATAATTAATTAATAATAAATAACAATTTTTTTTATTTCACCAGCAAAGTTAAGTTTATATACGAGAAATAAACACAGTTCGGTGTCGGACGCCGGCATTAATATCTCAACAGCGAGATAAGCTTCGCCACATGTACTTCACTCTGGCCGCTCTGCACATTATAGCGGATGGAGGTAACGAAGGGGAGAGGTCCGCGGTATCGGTCCAATGATGGGGTGTAGGAGATGTGAGTGTAACACACCTCGCTAAGCCGAAAAAAATAAAAAAAATGAAGAAATTTAAGCGAAGGCTTAGCGGGGTGGACCCAGAAGGGTTTTGCTGGCGCGGGTTCGAGCCTCGGTGGAACCTAAAACTTTTTTTCTTTTTTTTTCTTTTTAAATTGTTAATAATTTTCCTAAAATTAATTAATAAATTGTTTACTGCACCAATATAATTAATTTTATAATTAATTTAAAGAAAATTATAAAATTAATTATAATAAAAATATTAATTTCCTCCGACTTTATCTCCAAGTTTTACCCTAAATTTATCCCAATCAGTACACTCAAGCTTTGGCATGGTGGCGCGTGCTTTGATTCTAATATCATTTTTTAATTTTTCATATCTCCCCATTTCTTCCACTACGGATTCAAACTCTAAATTTGATATTTTCTTATCGGCCAACGCTTTGAACACTATAACGTCGATGCTATTTTTCTTAGACCTGGCGAGAATGGATATTCTATCATGTTTTCTACATTTTTTCTCGAGTTTTCCACCCGAGGCCCTAATTACCATACAAAGTATTCCAGATAAAACGGTAATTCCACTCAAAACCCCTGCAAGTGGAACCGTTACAATTGTAGATAGCGTTGCAGCAGTTCCCGCACCACTCATTACAGATAAACTTGCCAGAACCGTACTAGATGCTTCAGCTATATTCGCCACGCGCTTATATTTTTTAGCGTGTCTTTTTCTATTTCTATACATGTATTCTCTAACTAAAATATCCTGCATAGCGACGATATTATTCAACCTAAAATCTGAACTTCTTTCGTTAATTGTACACAGTGTTGATGGAGTGATATTGACAATTGGAAGCGGTGATTCGTTCATGATTTTCAATATATTAGTATTTACAATAGTGGAAAATAGTGGAGACAATAGTGGAAAAACTCTCTGGGTCACCGATTTTCGTAACAAAGTTAATAACACTACCTTGGGAAAATCTAATTCGATCATAAACGGAGAACGAAACCATCGTCGAACTATCTCCAGCGATTTTAGTGACTCCAACCCCCCGTTCTTCCCCATCTACTACAATATTTATCGCGACCGCGTTTACTACTAGCATTAACCAAGCAGACCGCCATTTGGATAACTTCACCTGCAGCTGTCATAGCGTATCCCCCACATGTATTACTCGCTTTGCACCGAACGAATATTCATAGTGCCCCCCCAACCAATGGGCCCCGCTTCTCAGCCCAAACTGTTATGGCACGTTTTAGTGTTTTCATTGTTCGCACTATTCCGGCAAGCGCACTGTTTGAGGTATATGCCTCAGTACGAATCTTATAAGAGGCCTCCTCAAGAGCTTTGGTCGCGGCTATACGATCATGTTTCAGTTTATCGGAAACTTCGGTTATCTTTGCCGTCTAGTTCGGTAAGTGCCGCTTCTCTGCTGAGAGAGTCCTCTAAGCGCAACGCATCATAAGCCTCCGTAATGGTCGCATGGTGGCCTTCTAGGGCTTTCTCAACACCCGACCGGACCTCTTTTTGAAATTCGGTTATTTTCCCGTCTAGTTCAGCAACCACCGCTTCTGATGAGAGAGTCCTCTGAGCGCAACACCCTATAACCTCCGAAGGCCGCCTGGTGGGCTTCAACGGGCTTTCTCAATACCCGTTCGGACCCCCTCAACCCCCAACCAGCTCCTTTTCGAATCGGTTATTTTTTCGTCCTAGTTCAGTAAGCTTCTCGTTGAGGGAGTCCTCGAGCGCAACGCCCCATAAGCCTCCGCAATGGCCTCCTTGTGGTCTTCTCGGACCCCCTCAACCCCCGACCCTGGTCTCTTTCAGGAAATTCTATTTTCCCGTCTAGTTCAGTAAGTGTACCTTCTTTGCTGAGAGAGTCCTATAAGCGCAACGCATCATAAGCCTCCGCAATGGCCTCCGCAAGGTTCACCTGGTGGTCTTCTCGGACTTTATCAATACCCGACCGGGTCTCTTTTCGAAATTTGGTTATTTTCCCGTCTAGTTTGGCAACCGCCGCTTCTGATGAGAGAGTCCTCTGAGCGCAACACCTCATAAGCTCCGTAAGGTCCGCCTGGTGGTCTTCTCGGGCTTTCTCAATACCCGACGTGGCCTCTTTTCGAAATTTGGTTATTTTTTTGTCTATTTCGGTAAGTGCCGCATCTCTGATGAGAGAGTCCTCTAAGCGCAACGTATCATAACCCTCCGTAAGCGCCGCCTGGTGGTCTTCTCGGACTTTATCAATATCCGACCTGCTCTCTTTTTGAAATTTGGTTATTTTCCCGTCTAGTTCGGTAAGTGTCGCTTCACCGATGAGAGAGTCCTCTAAGCGCAACGCATTATAAGCCTCCGTAAGGTCCGCCTGGTGGTCTTCTCGGACTTTATCAATCCCCAACCGGGCCTCTTTTCGAAATTTGGTTATTTTTTCACCTAGTGTTTCTTTAGTTCCGTATGCGTTTCTTCACGACTTTGTGTATTCACAGCCAGGGCATATTCTCTAAGTTGTGATAGTAGACTCTTGTGAATCTCGTCCGTGGCCACCGATATAGTTCTATTGATCAAGGCTTTGTTTTTTGGGTAGTTAAAAGTCGCCTCTGTCGGATGAATCCCCTTCTCTCGGTTCCAAATTCTTTGAATTTGTCACCCAATCGGAAGAACTACCTGGTCCGTATATACTCATTTCAATAATGTTGATAATATATATATAAAACGAACATGCGTTTAATTCTAAATAATTTCTTAAAATTAATTAATTTGAAATTTTCTAAGACGACCGAAATCGGCTAATCATTCTTCAACTCTCGCCCTTTATCATCAAGAATAGAAATTTTCAACTCGTGGATGTGTCCCGATTCAAAACTTTCATCTCGGGTGTGGGAAGTCTAAGGTCAGGGTCTCACCAAAGAAACAGTCGCTGGCGGGCATGGTTTTCAGTAATGTGCTGGGAGTGCCGTTCTACCGTGTTTGTACGATGTGTTCACCCGATCCAGGTGCACCCAGAGAGTTTTCGTGACGGCGAAGTTTACTGGGGTCGTGCCGACGTGCTCGCCCGGATCAAACACTCCGTCATCGTTGTAAGGGTATGTTATTTAAATCCTAACAGTGAGCCCAACCCCGGTGAGATCCTTAAACGCCTCTCAACGGTCAATGTCGTGAGCCCTTGGCTTTCGAGATTGCGAGAGTGACTACACCAGGAATCTCACGACAAAAGCTTGGAGATCTCCAAAACTCCAAGACCCTGAGGTACTATAGCATCTGGAGTTCTACGAAATCCTGAGGTCTCTGGCGCCTCTATGTGGTAGTTTCCGAAAGCCACAGGGCTTACACCCTCGACTTCTAATGTGAAAAAACTCGAGCGTTTCAAACGTTTTTCCACCCGACCGTGAACGTGATTGATCTAGGCCTACCCGGCGTTTGTCCGCAGCAGTTGTCTATTAATTTTTGAAGTTCACAACTCCTTTTTGAACATTAGTGATAGTAGCAAACATAATAATCTTTCAATGGATACCAAAGCATTTAGCTTTAATTCTAATGCAAAGTACGCGGTCGGTGGTAAATACACCCAAAAAGACGTTGTTAACCGCCTTGTACACCCAACCGTAACGGTTTAGACCGGACAGTGGCTTTGCCACCAATTTCCCTAACACGTTTGAGAAATATAGGCTGCCCAAGATTACTACGATGGAGGCGGTAAACGGTGGAAAGCCACACCGATGCAGTTTTGGCAGAACCAGCTAAAAATTTCGCTGTATGGTGCGCAACAGCCGGATGTGGAGTTTCACTAAAGACCATCTGACATCCAAGAATGTCATGCCTCCGAAGTGTCTACAACTTTCACGCGTATTATTACTATTAGGAGAATTCTCAAGAACTAGGTATTTCACTACCTCAAGACGACGCTGGGATCCCATATCCAACGAATACGACGTATGGCGTTTGAAAGACTGTGTAACGAATTTAACGTTTCAAAAGACGCGGACTGGAGACAGAAAGCATTTCCTACCAGCTCCGGCCTCGGGGACGTTCTCATTCGGGGCCAGTCCGGGAATTGGACGCAGACTGATTTTAGACACGATCACTCCGGTGAGCACATCGTCAATCGGAACGCCGGGAATTTTGAACACGCGACTATGACTTTCGGGCCGGAAGTGTCTGTAGGTCGGCACTGCGGCATGTTTTCTTGTAAAATGTTACCTCCGAAACGGGCTCACGTCGATTACATACAGCAGGCTGCTGAGGTTCAGAACGCGTGGGGTACATTTATGTTTAGATAAGGGTCTAGGGTTCACGCAGGCCGGGGTTACTCGCGTCAACGACTCCATTCGCACGTACGTCTGAGCCATCCTCGGCGCACAGAAGCAAACACGCAGTTCTATACTGGGCACGGGAACAGCGTTTGATGCACAAAAACAATTCTTGGCACTTGTAGAGGACGCCATCTCAGCTAGGGTGGACCTGGAGAAGGCGATCCAGAATTATCAAGACGTTTTGCAGAATGCCAGCACTCCAGTAGACTATGTATTTGGAATAGGTCTTTATATGGCGCCGAGCAATATGATACTACGAGACGACCCGGTTGACGGTTACAATAATCAGATCGTAATCGCCACCGCCAATCAAAAATCGGCCACAACGGTAACGTGAACACGGATATCATCAAGCGCACCCCCAACATGATCGGGTTCAACAGTGTTGAGGTTGTAAGTGGAACCGATTTCATAAAACGCCCAAAACACAAAATGGATACACCTCCCTCAACACAATCGAACCCAGTACCCCCAATTCGTAAATTGGATGCACCATCGAGTTCCCCAAATCCAATCATCAACAATGTTGGAACAGGAGCGGAAACACCAATCGAGATTGGAAGCACAACACACGAGGAGGAGAAATTAGGGCTCGTCGTCGCCCTCGTGGCGATCGGATTATTTACGCTTTGGTTTTAGGAACTCTCTGGCGAAGAATAGTAGGAGACCGGCGATTGCCACGATTAAAGCCCAGGTATTTTTGGCTAGCCATCCGGCCGTTTTTGATAACATAGATAGCAAGTAAGAAACGATACTGGCGAGGGCTTTTAGTTGTTTTTTTACCCACTCCTTGGCTCCGCCGGATGGCGCGGGTGGTGGTGTGGGTGCTGGCGCGGGTGGTGGCGCCGCACCACCAGTGAAAGCTAGAACTATGGTCGATATAGTCATGCTGATAGCAACGAGGATGCTTGCTATCGTGACACCCTGCTCTCTGAACAGAGTGCGAAGACGCTCACCGAGTGTCGTCTCCTCGTGCAGGACCCTCGAGATTGTTTCGCGGATCCGACTTATTTGGGTGCGGAGAGCCTCACGGTTAGTCGATGCAGCCTGCAAGCGAGCTTCTCTTTCGTCCCGCAACGACCGCAGGCGTTCGGTGATCCGCTCGGTAGATTCTCTATCGCCACCCGCTTCATCCAGTTTTCTTTCTTCTAGCGCGATATGTTCATCCAGCGACGAGAGTTTGGCGAAGTTAAGGACCAGTTCGCCCCGGACCGTTTGCATAACCTTATCGAGGCCCCGGAGTTCGCGAAGAGGTAACGGTGGGTCATCGTTTTTTTTTAGTTTTCGCTGAACGTGGTCTCCATCGTGTTAATAGCGTCGATGGCTACTCGAGGGACCTCGCTGAGCTCGACCGTTTCTATCGCGGAGGCGTTTTCGCCATCGTTTCGTCGGTAGACTGTAGGGCCTCTACAGCGCGGGGCGGCATAATTGTTTTACCCCTCTTCCAATCTGGGAATCCGAGTTCGTTCCTTATGAGTTGGCCACCGCCCGGATTTCCTGCAATGGTGCTCAGTGCTAGGGGTTTACCGGTCATCGTGTTGACGATCGGGAGATTTGATGCTGGTTTTAGTCGCAATCTACCGTTCAGATCAACTTTGAACTTGGAGTAGTCGCGACCGACAGATGGGACCAGACCTTTTTCTGCCAAACTGTTGTAGTAGTCGTTTACAGCTCACTGGATTACTTCCCGACTTTGACTAGTAGTAGCACCACCTAATTCCCCCGATTGCGATTGGATTGGAACTAGAGGCTCTATGAAGGTCGTTTCGTTATAGTTATCGATGTCACCATCTATGTCATAATCATCCTCATCCTCATCGACGTAATCGTCTCTGCCGATTTTATTCGTGTCAATATCGTAATCAGCCATTATTTATATTTTTTCTTAAAATTAATTATGTATTAAAGACAAAACCATACGGGTTTAATATAGATTCACTAAATTATGTCTTCGAGTCAATACGGTCGCAAACTCAATCCATACCGCAGACTGCGTGAGCCCCTCGGGGCAAAAGGCGTGAGACAGAGTGTCGTTATTACGAACAACCCATCGACGATCGACCAGAACCAGCAGCTCTTGGTCCGCTTTCACTATTTCGCTGACGTCGACTGACGAGGACCGAACTGTCGTTCAGAACCTGGGTCGCGCCATAGTCAAGAAGACCATGATAAAGATTTCTGGTAATGAGGTGATGTAGATCGATGACAGCGACGTCTACCATTGTTATCAGGACCTATGGAAGACGGCGCAAGAGCGCGAAAACGCTGTCTATCAGGGTATTGACACCAGCAAAAATAAGAACGTAACCAAACTTAGAATCGGGGCTGCTAACAAGGCAGATAACAACGCGAGTGACAACGCGGGCGCTTACGGCAACCGCTTCTACATCCCGCTCGACTTTGAGTTGCTGGAGAGCCACATGCCCTACTATCAGAGTGCTTTGGCTGACCGCCTCGAATACGAACTAACGTTCAACGACTACGGCCGAGTTCTCATAGCCACCGACGTGTTATCGACGTATACGATCGACAATGTTTCGCTGGAGTACGACATGGTCACGATGCCCGAACTCGCGCGATTGATCAGAACCCAGTACGCCGGGCGCGTTGCCATACTTTACGACCGAGTTCTTCGCCATCGCAAGATGACGAAAGACAAAGGCGACACATTGTGGAATATTAACGTCAACGTACCCGCCCGCTCGATGAAAGGTATACTGATGCTGTTCGAGGAGGCTCGGTTAGCGCTCGGTGCTAGAAAAACCGACAGATTCTATAACCCCAAAATCACGAAGGTAGAGGTGACGATCGAGGGAGTCCCCAATCAACTCTACAGCGCGGGTCTTCGCGCGCACCAGCAGTGGGACGAAGTAAGAAAGCAGTTTGCTGCCGGGTCTAAGCGCTCTCCGGAGGTTGCAGCAGTTGCCAAAGACCTGCATCTCTCGGCCGTCTCCCCCGCGGAGTTCCTGAATACCAAATACGCGTTATGGCTAGACATGCGAGCCAGCGACGACGACCAAATACACGGCAGCGGACGCCAAGTTGAGAACGCTAGTGAGGGTGTGACGATCCAGATAACCAAAGAGGCGGATGGAAATGGGCCATTGAACGTGTACTTATATATAATTACAGACGCACAACTCAACATCGAAGATGGTCGATACGTCTCAGCACTCTACTGATTTAGTAAAAAAATCATCAAACGATTTATTAATTAATAAATTTGAAAAAATTAAGAAAATTAGCAATCAATACCAATTCACGATTGGAGATGCCCACTCTGCCATAATATGTGGACAGACAGGATGTGGAAAAACGGTTTTCATCCTAGACTTGCTCGAGGGCTCCTACCGCGATGCCTTTCGTCACATTGTGATCCTGTGTCCCACTGTGCAGCACAACGATACTTATCAGCGGCGCCCGTGGATATGGACCGACCCTGAGGTATACGTTATTGACCCCGGTGATAGGCTTCACGATTGGCTGCGTGGTTTATACCAAAGATTCCAGGGTGAGCCCACCCTATACGTGATTGACGATTGCTCGGCCAAGGCGGCGATGACCAAAAAGAAGGACATGCTCTCCGAGCTCGCATTTTCTGGCCGCCATGCTAGGCAAAGTGTATGGATATCCACTCAAAAGTACAACGCCGTCCTCAAGGATCTGCGCGAGCAAACGAAATGGGTCGCTCTCTTTCACTGCAAGGACCGAGACTCATTCGATGACTGTCTTCGAGAGAATGACGTTATCCCAACGCGCGAGGAGCGCCTGGAGGTTCGACAGATGCTTTCGGAAACTAAGCACGCCAAGCTTCTGCTAAAGACTGATCAACCAACTGCTTACGAAGTGATCAATTAATTTTATAATTAATTAGCAATTACTTAACGCTCGTTAGTAATTGCCGAGTAAATGCTTAACAATTAATTTTAAGAAAATTAGCAATTACTGAACAATGCTGAAAAATGCTGAACAATGCTGAACAAATGCTTAACAAATGTTGAACAAATGCTGAACAATGGTTAACAATGTTAACAATTTGGTGCTCCGCTGCGAGCTTTGTTGCGAGCATAATGGTGATCATAAGTATCGGGTGGTGCGCTTGACAATATGTTAAAGTGATGAGACTTGTTAGAATAGTTAAATTAATTTTAAGAAAATTAGCAATAATGAACTGCGACGAACTTCTCGATCAGCTAATAGAAGAAACCTCAACTCCGACTGCCAATATCCTGAAAGAAAATGATCCGACAGAGCAATCGGGATCAACTCCAACTCCAACGGCGGTTGGCATTGGGTTGAGTGCAGCGACTCCGAATGAAAATGAAAATGCGGCGCGACGAGAGCGGCTAGCTGCGCTGGTTGCTGGGGGACAATCGGAGCATTATCTCGGTAGGCGTCTCTCAGTTTTTCAGGTGGATAAGATGTCAGATGCGGAGATCGATAAAAAGTATGCGCGATACGAATCTAGGTTAGGTGCGGAGATGACAAAAATCTTGGATCGGCGGCTATTCATTTGTGCGCAACCGCCGTTAGTATACTTCTCCCTATACCAAACACCGCGGGATTGATTGACGATCTAGAGACTGACCCTTTTATAGGTCACACTCTTAGAACAGCCTGCTGCTCAATTTATCACAAGTTTGGAATGTACTTAGCTCCGCTGACAACCGCGTTGACCACGGGTAAACACTGTCAATTTGGACATATATGCCCACGAACTATAAACCCTAATATTAATATCATAAATGATGACACAAGACACACCCGCGAGAGTAACGAACAGCAATCTCCAACAACGTTGGGGATTGCTCCAACCCAATCGAACCCGATTGCAGCACTTCCAACTCCGATTGATCCTCCAACCCAATCGCGATTGGAGTTGGGGGTTGCACGACATAAAAACCCAAAAAGGCAGGCAGCTGGGAGGGCGGCGGCTGCCACCCGAAAAGTTAAACAAGATAAAATACTCGCCGAGCTTCGAGAGGCTAAACAGTCGTTGCAATCGGGGACAGAGACAGCAAAACATCTGAAGACAGAGCAATCGGGTTCAACAGTGTTGAGTACAACAACACCCCCAATTCACGAATTGGAAGCACACTCAACACCCAATCGAGGTTGGGCGAATCCGATTGAACCCCAATTCACGAATTGGAGTTGGGTTGTTGGTGGTGGTCTGCAGTTGTTGGTGCACTGTGCGTGTGGAAATACCCCCTATTACACCAATCCTTATCGAAAAAACAACCTCCATCAATTCATCCAAAAACAGTTACGAAACACCAATCGCGATTGGATGCGCCCCATTTAAACATTGATCGCGACCCCTTTTATATGCAATAATTATAATGGCTGAACAAAGAGATGGTAAAATCGACTATCAAAGATGGCCCTAGGAGGGTCCGCTCCCAAATTGGACTTTACTGTGAGAGACATAGGGCTCGCGACCTTAGATGTAGCGGCCGCAGTTTGGACCCGAGATTATCTAGTTAAAGCTGGAATTCTACCAGTTAATATATGGAAATAAATGGCTTCAATCGCAGTAATAGTAGGTGGTGCGCTTGTAAAACGCATTGGCGTTCAGCGGTAGCAACTTTATATTCTCGAAAATGAGAAGCTCGAACGTGGATGAGGAGCGTAAGCGTCACGATTTAGCTGTAGAACAACTCAATAGCGCAAAGGAAGCATGGTCGAAAAAACGAACCGCCCATCTGGACTGGGTCAACGAAGAGCTTCGCCGCGAAAATCACACCGCACAAACTTTTCAGAACGTTGAAGAAGCCAACCGCGAGTACGCGCTGGCATATCCGCATAAAAGGCTCGCGCTGCTGGATCTTGAGCCCCAACTTTCAGATTTCTATGTACCGTCAGAGCCCCAAAAAGACCGCGAGATCGGGTTCATCGTCGTGGGAATGGGTGTGGTGGGTATCGTCGGCTACTATATCCAATCGAGATTTTAAATTAATTATTTTAAATAATTTGTTTTTATAAATATATATATATATATAGAACGATGTCAGTTGACGAACTTTATTTTGCTATGATTGATGTAGGCTACACTGCCCTTAAACACCGCATAGCTGGCGCAGGGGGTATGATTCGTCTGGCCGGAGATTCTCTCGAGACGTGGCGCGAGGACGAAAAAGCGGCCACACTTTTCGCAAAGCGGATGTTATATTCCTCCACCAATCCTGGGGGATTGGATTTTCCCAAGTTCCTTCAGAACTTAACCTCCAATCGCGATTGCACTTCCAACAAAGGTTTATTATTATCGACGCAGTTACCGGACGATCTGGCGAGGGCATGTTGGAGATATATTAGAATACATCGCATACGATGAACACACGCAAACTTGATACCAAACTATCGGTTCGCCTAGCGCACAAGCTAGCAAACACATACTACAGCCCCCGCGGCTACTGGAAGGGACTCGCGGCCATCAAGAACCTCGCGGCGGAGACCAAGGTTTCAGAAAACGCTGTCAAGGAATGGCTAAAGAAGCAGGCCATCACAATATTCCACGCCCGAAATTCGACGTGCCGGTACCGAACCAAGTTCACCAAGCGGATCTCCTGTTTCTCCCTCACGATCGCGTCGGTCGCAAGACGTACAAGTATGCACTGACAATCGTTGACGTAGCGAGTCGTTATAAGGGGGCTGAGCCGTTGGCCACTAAAGAGTCTAAGGAGGTGGCCGAGGCTCTCTCCCGAATATATAAGAGGAGTCCTCTCAAATGGCCGAATCTTCTCCAGGTCGATCCCGGCCGCGAGTTCATGGGCGCGGTCTCTCATCTATTGTCTAAGCACGACGTTTCTGTCAGACGCGGCCGCGTCAACATCCACCGGGACCAGGGGATCTTGGAGCGCTTCAATCGAACCCTGGCTGAGAGATTGTTCGGACACCAATACGCTAAAGAACTTGTAGACCCTCATTCGCCGACCGAGTGGGTGGCCAGACTGCCCGCCGTGGTCTCCGCACTGAACGGAGAGGTGACCAGATTGATAGGTAAGAAGCCCGTAGATGCTATCAAGTTTAAAAGGGTGACGAGCAAGCCCTCTGCCGTCTGGCGCGGGCGAACCGTTGGTTTAGAGGAGCAACGGCTTCCATCGGATGTTGACGTCCGGTACCTCTATCAACCGGGAGAGCTCGAAGGTGGCAGCCGCCGCGCGACTGATCCCGTGTGGTCTCTCAATGTATATCATCTAGATCGATCTATTACCAAACCTGATGAGCCCGTGCTCTACTATTTGGATGATGGGCCATCTCGAGGGTTGTTCGCGAAGAACTTCTTATGGTGCCTTCTGACACCCAGCTACCCCCGGATCGTCAGAGTCTTTAGATTGATAATTTTCTTAATTTTTTCAAAATTATTAATTAAATAAATCATTAGAGAGGTTCTGTTTGTATTCCGTCTGGTAACACGCGTCTTTTATCGTAGTATGCCGAGAGTCCTAATTTTTGTTGACAGTACGTTTTCATAACGCCGTCTTTCATTTTAAATCCTCTATTTTGTGGTACATCTATAATGTGTTTTCCATCTTCTGTAGTTTCACTTAGTACTCGTTTATATCTATCCCAATTTAAATTGTTAGTTCTATTGGACATTCCTTTCGCAGAGTTTTTATTAATTTTAATTTGTTCCAAATTATCTTTAGTGAAATTAAATTTTTCTACAAAATAACACTTACTAGATAACGCTATCGCCCTATCTCCGCTAAATTCCATTTTGAAAAGTCCGGGCTCTCTTTCGCTCCATTTATCCCAAGCCAACCATTTCTTTTTTTCTTTTTCAAACCCGTCTAGTAAGTTAGGTCTAATCAATTCCTCTATCGTTTTTCCACTAACTCCTATATACATACTATCTGTATCCATCTGTATTAATTCAAAGTCTTCCCTTTTTACGTATTTGTCTAGAAATTCTTAGTAAAATTCCAACATTCTCAATTTAGCTAGTTGATAAACCGCTATTCCACAATGGAATGGTCTCTTTACCGCACACCTGGGTTTTCTTGAAGATATTTCGTACGCATCTCCTATCTCTTCCAAATCGTCAAAGAATGCAGATCTTAATGCTTTGTCAACACAGGTTTCGTTTTGTGTATATGTCGTATTTAAATGTCTCTCCGTTGCCTCTATCATTTTTCCACAACACGAGTTTCTTAATAATTTCATTATGTCGGCTACTGGTTTCTTATTTGGTTCTACATCACCTGTTCGTCTTGCGGCTGTAACTTCTTTTGCGAACCATTCGAATGGTTTTCCGCTAATATAATCTATAACACGATGAACTCCAGTTATTTCTAGGCCGTGTTTTAAATACCATTTCAACAGTGGCGCGTACAACAATACTTTAGTGGCGGTTATAGATCCCACCAATTTTTTTCCATCTTCTCTTGTTCGGCCAGTATCTTTTAAATATTTTAACATGTGTGTGGGAAGTTCATCAACCTCTACTTCTCTGTTTATAAATATTGGGGACATTTCAGAAAACTTATCTTTTAAGTTGTGTGGAACTTCTATATCCACCTCCGCAAACCCAAACCAGTCTCCAGATAAAACACTTTTACAAAACATTTTAATAAATTTAGGGTTATGTGGGGTATCTATATGGTGTATAGTTTCTCTCCCACACGGCATCTCTTTATTTAACGTAGATAAATATAACGCGTTTGCATCGTACCCCAAAACAGCCTTGCAAGGTTTGGAACCCACTCTAATATTTGAAACACCAGCTTCTGCATATCGTGTAAATACTATTGATGGACCGCCAACTAGAGCGTCCTTCATCATTTCGTATGTTTCTTCTTTTGGTGCATATAGAGCATCCTCCGGTATAATCGTCTTTGAAGATTTTTGTTCTTTAATGGTTCCTCTCAATAAATATTGTATAGCTACTCCAGGTAGTGTTACCGCATCTTTGAAAATATCCACACCTCTGTGTTTATAAAATTCACACATTTTTTCCACCGCTTCTAGGAACGGTCCTACATCTAAATCGTTATAATATTTCAACCAATCTCTGAAAGTTTTCATATTATTTTCTTCGAAAATTCTACGACATTTACTTAAATCTGTTTCATCTATTAACATTTTCCCAGATAGTTTGGAATACCAATTCTCTATATCCGGTAGTCCTGGGTAATCCAGTTTGTCTGGAGAATCGAACCACTCATAAGGAAGAAAGATTTCTGTCCTTTGCATTCGTAGGCTTTTATCCAACTATCGTAACTTACACCAGGTCCTAGATAAAGTATTACATCAAGAAATCTAAACTCTGGAGTAGATAGAAATATTGTTGCGTTTGCATGTTTTCCGACCATTACTGTCTTTGTTGTTGATGCCAGTTCGCCTACTAGGTATTTCGTTATTAAGTTTATATCGTACTTACTGCTGTTAAAACATATAACCGGTACTTGCTCTATCCACTGTTCGATCTTGGCGATTTGGTTTTTACGTAAATGTTATGTATTAAATCCATATCTTGACCACACTTCTTCTCTTATAGCTTTTCCCCTGACTTTCAAATCTTCTACGAATTTTTCTATAAGTTTTGCGGGATCTTTATCACAAATATGAGTTACTGTTCCTGAGAAATTACTCATATACTAACGCTTACCGGAACGTGCTCGGCTTCGTACTCTAGATTATTACCGAGAGTTTCAAATTCTGGGTTGAGATATGCCTCAAAATCGTATACTATCTGATATGGATAAAGAGTAGTGTCGCAACCGATCTTTATGTCTTTACCCGTTCTTTGAAATTCATTCACTTCACATAACTACTAGGTTGAATTCTTTGCTTCTTCTAATAAATGTATCTCTTCTATAGTGGATGCGCGTTCTTCTTTTCTATGCTTTGCATGAATCTCACACCCGTGCCAGTAACAGCTGTGATATTGGTTTCCGTATAGTATCCATCTACTGGAGCTCCTAAAACCCATCTTTCACCCCCGTGTCCACACTGTTCGTTGTGAATGTGAATTCCCTCGCGCTTTTCCACAGAGTACATCCAATCGATCGCCCCATAACTGTTAGAACTTTTTGGGTAGAACGCTTTCTCGAACGACGAACGCGGGCGCTCTAAATAATTACCATCACATATTACTTTTGTCTCACCTTTCATACATGTTGGTCCGTGTCTCTTCATATTACTCGCTTTCGTGAATTTCTGCTTGCAATTATCGAAGGCGTAAATTTTAGATAGGTTTTTAAGGTTTTTTATCAGAAATGCGTGATTATTAAACAGTCCGATTGTCATTGGTTTATTACCTATTGCCTTATAGTGTGCTGGTACCTTTTTCAACCACCATACGTTACATTCGGTGGGTTGATATACTTCTATACCGATTTTAAAAAACTCTTCAACCTTTTTCAGATCTGAAAAAGGAATTGGTGAAACCACATTACTACCAAAATATTGCTTAATAAGTTCTTTCGCTTTTCTGTACATCTGTCGGGTCTTTTATCTGTCATATGCATAGCTAGACACCTGAACAGACAAAGGTCGTCATTATACTTATCTAAATAATACATACCTTTTTTATTCTTCAGCCATTCTGGAAGTTCTCCTCCTGCTGCTTCTTTGGATCTTAGTCCCAAATCTATTCCCTACTCCCTATACCTGTATTAGCTTTACGAAAACCTCTACCCATCTTACAAACTTCCACTTTGTATTCGGTCTGTCTATTTTATCGGACATTATTCGTGTTTGCTCCTTATCTGACAGCCATTTTTTAACGGTTTTCATTGATGATAGTGGTTCGCTACCGAGATTTTTGTGCATTATTATAGTTACAGGTTTTCCATTTTTAGTTTCCTCCATATGTTCTAGCTTGTAAGAATATGAATACTCAAATAAAAATTGGTTGTTATATAAGGAGCGAGTTTATCGGACATGCGTTCAAACCCGTTAATGTCAATGTTTTTTACGAAAGGATAATGTAACTACCGTCTTCCATTTTCTACCTTTTCCAATGTTTCATCGTGAGCCCTCAATATTTCTTCACCTTTTTCCTATCGCGCGAACTATAGATCTTTTCTTATTATTTGGTATTTGGTCACCTGTGCGTCTAATTTGAGACAAATTATTGGTGCTTGAAGGTTTTATTACACTAGCCCTTAACTCCGCAATACTTTCTTTTTTGATTCTGTTACCAACTTCCTCCGCTTTGGATATATCATTAAATGCCCCTCTTTTATAGGCGCGGGTAAACCGCTTCATAAACACCTTATTCTTTGTGGCGTTTATCAGCTTTGTCAACCCCTAACTCTCAACCGTTTACTATAAGTAATCCCTAGAGATTCGGCTTCTCTTCTCAAACTTTCTATTTGTCTCTAGTTTCTGGCGTTATCATATTTTCTGTATATACTTTTGTATATATACTTTTGTATAACCTATAAAATTTATCTGTTCAATTGGACGTCAAAAATTTACATAATGTTTTTTTTTTTCACGTCCAATTGAACAGATAAATTTCATAGGTTATATACATATATAATGGAGTGTGTGACTTGTTGTAAGACGTTTACGTGTAAAGACTATCTACGAAGGCATCTAGCGAGACGTAGAAAGTTTCCTTGTGTCCCCCCACAATTTCAATGCCCCAGATGCCCTTGTAAATTCGTTAGTGCCCAAACTCTTTGTAGACATAAGCAACTACGCTGTCAGGTGGTCTAAAGGTGAACGTGGTAGACTAGAGCTGGTAGAATTAGTTGCTGATCTGCGAAATAAATTAGCTATATCGGAGGAGAAAAATGAGGTGTTGGAATCTAAACTATTGTACTTGCACGAATGATTTCGACTTTTTTCAAAAGTCAATTACCAATATAATTGGGACTACAATACCACCACCAACTTTTGGTTGGAGGTGGTATCATTTTGACTCCCTCTTTTCAAAATTATTTTCTCCAAAAATTCATAAATTTGCTGTCGGGAAACAATTTTCCTCCGTTGTTAACCAATTTTTGATTTTTCGGGGGTGGTGGGGGTATTAATAGAGGGTTATAAATGATATCACGGTAGGTGGTATCATTTTGACTCCCTTACTACTACTACATTCAATCTCTCCAATATGTTCACACAATCAATCTCTCCAATGTGTTCACATCCAATATGTTCACATTCAATCTCTCCAATATGTTCACATTCAATCTCGCCAATATGTTCACATTCAATCTCTCCAATATGTTCACATTCAAACTCTTCAATACATTCACATTCAATCTCTCCAATATATTCACATTCAGTCTCTCCAATACAATCACATTCAATCTCTCCTAATATATTCACATTCAATCTCTTCAATCCATTCACATTCAATCTCTGCAATGTACACAAGAAATCAGTAACACGTAAGGACATTTCTTCTTTTTCAATGCAATCTCAATTTATTTTTCATCTTGTGAATACCAAATGACGTATGTCGTATTTTCACTCGTAAAAATACGTCATTTGGTGTTTATGAGATGAAAAATAAAGCCATCTTACATGGAAAACAACAAATTTTCATTTTATTACATGGCTATATATCCTGAAATTGATCATTTATCTATCGGGGCGAGTACTAATGGCTAGTGCCATCTCATAAACACACATAGCGCATTTCGCTGATGGAATGGCGGACAGTGCAGCTGATCCTGTTTGTTTGTTTGTTTGATGGGGTTTAACGGCATATCAACAGCTAAGGTCATTTAAGGCCGGGTCAATAGGTTTAGTACTAAATCCCAGATATTACCTGTACATGTACATGTTCAAGTACATGTACAAACGGGGGGGGGATCAGAACTGAATATTTACAATAAGAAAACTATATATTCAGCCCTGAAATCAGAATAATCCTGATCTGATGCCATGTCCTCACCACACCAGAATCACTTGGCCCCCTCCCAAAAGCAGTAGGATCAGTAATAACCTTACTACTTTTATAATGGGCAATAACCCAATTCAACTCCCAGGTAACAAAAGAGCCAAAGATAAAAACGTACCCGAGGGCCATACCAGACAACTCGTGATTCCTATATTAAAGGAGGAACCCCTACAGTTAATTTACGCCGTCGCGTTCACCCGACCAACCACCACAATGTACATCATGATCAGACTGTGTGGATGCATACGCTGATCTGAATCTACACTGGTCGCAAAACCTGCAAGCTCTAATTTCTCCAGTCACCGCCACATATCCAATGTTCGCTTCATTAGGTGACAATATGATCTAGGCTCTTTGAAAAGCACATATTTCACATTTGGCTGGTTATTCAGGTAAGTCGTGGTTCCCGATCTGAAGTTATATGTTTTGCCAACTTTCGTGTAATTCCGTGAATCACATGTTCAAAATCATTACCAGCGAAATGTACATATGTGGTGCTTAACCCTTAAAAGGAAGTAAACACATCTTTTCGTCTGCCATTTTTCATTTTATCTTAACCCTTTCAACACTACATAACTCTGTCATAATGTTTGCAAACAGTGTAGATCCAAATGAGCCAGCTCGTAGCGAGCCGTCTCATTAGGATCTACACTGTTTCACTGTTTGTGGATATTTTCTTTCTTTCTTTACAAAAACACCCCTTTTCTGATTACTGCAGTGGTTCAAAGGTATACATGGAAGAGTCCATACCAGTTACTTAGGGGTGAAAGGGTTAACAATAAACTTGTTCTGGCACCACATTAGAATTGGTTCCTTTGGAAATGCAATGAAAGGCAATTGCGAGATACCCACAATTCACCGAACATGGCTACCAGAACAAGAGGCCCAATTGGGCCTGTATCGCTCACCTCTAAAAGCCTCCATAGTGGTCATCTTGATTTCACAAAGACTCTTCACTTACAACTTCAAATGTTCCACAGAATTTGTTGGTACCTTCTGATCTAACATATGTTGCGAATGTGCATGTGATTTACTGCTATACCTTCAATTCGATATATAAAATGACCATGTTCGGTCAAAAATAAAATTTGACCTCTATTTGACCCCTCGGGCCATGACCATTTTTGACCCAGAGGCCACCATATGAACAAATCTGAATCAGCGTTAACAATCGATCATTCATACAAAGTTTCGTCGAAATCGGCCTGGCGGTTTGTGAGAAGAAGATTTTTTGACAATTTGACCTACTTTTCAATGGCGGACATCTTGGATTTGGTGATGACCTCCATTTTGATAAAAAAAGAACAGGCTTCACCAACAAACGATTTCAGTTAAGTTTGGTCAATATCGGCCAAGCAGTTCACAATAAGAAGTCCTTTGAAATCGTTAGTAAAAGAACAACATCTTGACCTGTCGGTGGCCATCTTGGATGACGTAATCATCTGATTTTGGCAAAACATGCTCCAGAGTGATTGTCTCGTCGATACCTTGGATTGAATATATTATATGACCATATTCGGTCAAAAATATAATTTGACCCCTAGTTGACCCCTCGGGCCACGCCCATTTTTGACCCAGGTGCCACCATATGAACAAATCTGAAACAGCGTTAACTACCAATCATTCACACCAAGTTTCATCGAAATTGGCCTGGAGGTTTGTGAGAAGAAGATTTTTTGACAATTTGACCTACTGTTCAACGGCGGACATCTTGGATTTGGTGATGACCTCCATTTTAACAAAAATGGACAGGCTTCATCCACAGACCATTACAGTTAAGTTTTGCCAATATCGGCCAAGCAGTTCACAAGAAGAATACGTTTGAAATATTTAGTAAAAGAACAACTTTTTTACCTTTCGGTGGCCATCTTGGATGACAAAATCATCTGATTTAGACAAAAAATGCTCCAGAGTGATCGACTAGTCGATACCTTCGATTTGGTATATTATATGACCATATTCGGGCAAAAATATAATTTGACCCCTAGTTGACCCCTTGGGCCACATCCATTTTTGACCCAGGGGCCACCATATGAACAAATCTGAAACAGCGTTAACTACCAATCATTCACACTAAGTTTCATCGAAATCGGCCAGGAGGTTTGTGAGAAGAATATTTTTTGACAATTTGACCTACTGTTCAACGGCGAACATCTTGGATTTGGTGATGACCTCCATTTTAACAAAAATGGACAGGCTTCACCCACAGACCATTACAATTAAGTTTTGCCAATATCGGCCAAGCAGTTCACAAGAAGAATACGTTTGAAATATTTTGAAACATCTGATTTAGACAAAAAATGCTCCAGAGTGATCGACTAGTCGATACCTTCGATTTGATATATTATATGACCATATTCGGTAAAAAATAAAATTTGACCCATATTTGACCCCTCGGGCCACGCCCATTTTTGACCCAGGGGTCACAATATGAACAAATCTTAATCAGCATTAACTATCGATCATTCATGCAAAGTTTCTTCAAAATCGGCCTGGCGGTTCGTGAGAAGAAGAATTTTTAAGAATTTGACCTACTTTTCCACGGCGGCCATCTTGGACTGTCGATGACCTTCATTTTAACAAATCTGAAATGGCATCACCCATATATCATCTCTGTAAAGTTTGACCAACATCGGCTCAGCAGTACGGGAGAACAAGATGATTGCAAATGTTCACGGACGACGGACGACGGACGACGGACACTTTGCCCAGGTGAGCTAAAAATACACATTACAAGTACGGTTTTATAAAAACAGCAGACGACAACATTTAATTCCTGATTGTAAGCGTTAAGGCACATTTGTGGCCGGGACTGGAGAAATGGGGCTTATGGGATTTGTGACCAGTGTAGCTGCTGATCAAATAGCACACTTATGAAACCTGATAATGGTCTATATTGCTTGTTAGAAGCACAACGAGTTTTTAATTAATGGAATGGCGAACGGTGCACATCCTGATCAGACAGGCAAAACCCATAAGCCCCATTTCTCCAGTCACAGCCACATTTGTCCATTTTACCAATCGATCTTTGGCGACAACCACCTACACATTTATGTAACGACCTAAAATCTTCTATAACATTCATCACGTCTTCCGTTGTTTATTTTTCTTCTTCGCGATATGCGAGTCCTGCAGATTAACCTCCTGTACGTTGCATATTGGCTGTTCTGCCGCGGCCGCTGCTTGTCGATTGGCTATCGTCTGCTGAACTTGGGTGGCTAACTGTACGCCATACGGCAAAAGCTGTAAATACCACAAAATGCAGTTAAAGTTGATTGATATGCCATAGTTACATCAGGGCTTGTGCTCATATATGAGGTTGTTTGTTTATTGGAGTTTAACGGCCTATCAACAGCTAAGGTCATTTAAGGCCGTGTCAATGGGTATAGTACTAAATCGAATATATTACCTGGACAAGTACATGTACATGTTCAAGTACATGTACCAATGGGGGGAAATCCCAAAATCAGAACTGAATATTTACAATAAAAAAAACTGTATATTGAGCCCTGAAATCAGAATAATCCTGATCTGATGTCAGGTCCTCGCCACACCAGAATCACTTGGCCCCTCCCAAAAGCAGTAGGATCAGTAATAATCTTCCTATATTTATAATGGGCAATAACCCAATTCAACTCCCAGGTAACAAAAGAGCCAAGGATAAAAACGTACCCGAGGGCCAAACCAGGCATATCGTGATTGCTATAAGGAGGAACCCCTACCGTTAATTTACGCCTTCGCGTTCGCCCGACCAACCACCCACATGCTCATATATGATATAATCCACAGGCTTTAGCAGACAAGCAGCCCTGGCTTTTTTCACATTCTTCTTAAAATTGATATACAATATTGCCATTTTAAGTCACCATTAGAAAAGACTAGACAAGAGCAAAAGCGTCTGAAGGACTCAAAATCGTACATGCTGGGTTCTTCCCAGTCCCAGGCATGAAAAATATTTTCATAGTTTTTGTTTTCCCACTGGTCTTTCGGACTTGAAACCGAGGAACTGTCTGATCTTAGTTGTTGCTGGAATGTTAAACCGTCACTGTTCACTTTTGTTTAAAGTTTTAGATGGTATGAAAGAGAGTTATGAAGGACACAGCGATCAATTAACCCTTAGACCGCTACTCATAACAATTGTCGTCTGCTGTTGCTTTTATATCTTACCTTATTTCTCAATAAAAACATGCTTTGACAGCACTTCAGAATAATTTCCAATAGAAATGATTATTAAGTGCTGTCAAATCATGTAAATTATTCGAAAGTGCTGTCAAAGCATGTTTTCGATGATAAAAATGGAAAATAGAAAATAAACACAGACGACAAAAAAAATAAGATATGGGTCTAAGTGTTAAAAAGGTGTATGTTTGGTAGTGTTCTCCCCAGCCTACATAGTATGGTGGTACACCAGGCCTGAATTTGGTTGCACCATGCTGGCAAAAAATATGTTTTTTTACTTTTTTTATATTATTACAATTTGATCAGACACCATTACATGCATACTGTTCAACCAACATGATGCCATTTTCAAGTACTATTAAAAATATTGCTTTGTGCGCTCAATGTGCCCCTTGTTCAAAGTTTACACGCTAAATGTGCCCTTTGTTTCTGGCTTTACATGCCACTTTTAATCCTGGGGGGACCACTAGTTTGGTCCATATTAACATGATTAATGTACATGTACCTACTAACATGGTAGCACCAGTATAGAGCTCTGACTCAACTCTTGGTCCAACGACAGTCTCTGGAATACATAAACACAATTAAATGCAAGACATAATCTAGACATCGATTATACATCAATTCCTATTAACCCTCAGACCGCTACTCAAAACAATTGTCATCTGCTGTTGCTTTTATATCTTGCCTTATTTCTCAAAACTTCAGAATAATTTACAATGGAAATGATTGTGAAGTGCTGTCAAAGCATGTTGTAAATTATTATAAAGTGCTGTGAAAGCATTTTTTTTATGATAAAAATAAAAAATAAACAGCAGACGACAAAAAATTAAGATAGTGGTGTAAGGGTTAATATTAATTTTATTTTAAAGCACTGGGTGTCAACAATGTGTTACAATACAATCAAACAAGTAAGTGGTGAAATATCAATAGATGCCAGTTCGAGTCATTAGATCCAGTTGGCTTTGTCACTGAAGTGAAAAAAAAAATATAGGTCGCAGCCTAGAATCCTAACGTTTGCAAACAGTGCAGATCCGGATATTTGAAATCTGATTTGTTAACAACATTTTACTGAGAATGTATCTACACATCTACACAATGACCACTCAATTTCTTCGGTTATTGTATTTGAATATTAAAGCAGATGTCATATTTTCACATTTAATACTTAGAATTGGAGGATTGACGAGAAAGCAAACTAGAAAATGTGGCCTGTCGACACACTTTGTGCCCCTATAGGTGATTTGAGAAACTCTTACAAAAACTTCTAAAATATAAACAGACAGTCAGACAGGGCGAAACCTATAGGACACGAAATCTCGGCGGGGCCCTAAAAAGCTTGTATAATACCTCATTTTCATTTACTGTAACTATTGGAATTAAATCACATTATATATTATTAACCCTTAGACCGCTACACACAACACATGTCGTCTGCTGTTGCTTTTATATCTTGCCTTATTTCTCAATAAAAACATGGTTTGACAGCACTTTAGAATCAATGGAAATGGTTCTAAAGTGCTAATCTGGAAAGCTGTCAACAATGGGTCAAGTTATGCGGAAGACCATACTATCAGCTGAACCCCAGTCGGATAAAGCGCCATACGCATTACGTGTGTTCAAAAGTAAGTCATAATTTCTTTACAAAACATCGTTTACATGGTAATATATTATGTGTAATGAAGATTTATGTCGACCCACAATTGTGTTGATATCTAAGTATTTTTGCCTACACCTTCGCACTTACTCTACTTCGTCATAAACATTTTCATTCTGATACAACTGTACCGTGGGCCATGTCCGTATATACGCACGTTGTATAATACAATCCTTACGTGGGCAGATCCATTTCAGAAGAAAATAAATAAATAAAAAGCCAAACCACTAGTAGTATTCTCATTAAATGTACTTGAAGTTGAAAGTGTATGTTTAATTTATTAGCAATTTTTGAGAATGTGTTCATTTCATTTTTAGATCAGGGTAACTTGTTTTCATAATCTTATGCCTTCTTCAATCTGTCCATATATGATACTTGCTGTAAAACAACATTCAACCAATCAATTGGTCGCATAACCCATAAGACCCCTTTCTGCATTCATGCCCACATTTTTCTTTATTTCAGCATTGTGTAGGTGGTCAACCGGATCCCATTCCAGCCAGCTTTACGAAAAACCTACGCCATGTAGAAAGCGCCCAGCAGAGAGGTCACCATGAACCTAAACGCCGTGTTCTGGCTTCAAGAGTTGCAGATTCGCAAGTAGAAAATGAATCGACAATTCTACCAGATTTTGAATGTCTGCTTAATTACGATATAAGGACGGAATGTTTGCATGAGCAATCCGAATGTAACACCTGTGAAAAATCCATACAAACTGGTTGTTACAATCAATTCATAGAAAATATTTTCAGTGGTTATTACAGTGGATTGAGCCTGCTGCACAAAATACAAAATTGTGGGATGGTGAAAGGCGGCATATTCCTGTAAGAAATGGGGGTAGGAAGGGGAAAAACCTTTTTGACGAAGTAATATTTTGTTTAGTGAAAATTCGTAAAGAATATGGCACACACCACTTATCATATATTTTCAATATTTCTGTAGGCCATGTCTGTAGAATGTTTTCAACGTGGGTAAATTTATTAGATCAATGCTTGAAACCCCTACTAATATGGCCTTCAAAGGATTTAGTAAAATCAAACTTGCCTGCTGAATTAGCCAAATACCCAAACACCAGAGCCATCATTGACTGCACATAGTATTTTGTGCAGAAGCCGATAAGATCTGTCGCACAAAAGCTCACATGGTCGAATTATAAACATGCGAACACATTTAAACAACTGACTGCTATTTCACCAACTGGGACTATAACTTTCCTTTCAACTCTCTACAGTGGAATTGTGTCTGATGTTGCTATTGCTAAGGAGTCTCACTTTACTGATTTAGTGGAACCAGGCGATGACATTATGGCCGATAGAGGTTTTAATATCAGGCATTTATTGTTGCCTGGAAGGGTGACTCCACATTCCGCATTTTAACATGGAAAAACACTGACACAAAAAGCTGTCCGCATTTCAAGAAAAATTGCGAGTGCCCGAATCCATGTTGAGCGGGCAATAAGGCGTATGAAAAAATTTAATGTCTTATCCGGTACCATTCCAATAAAACTTAGATTTCTGTTGCCACACGTGACAAGAATTGTTGCTGTGCTATGCAATTTACATCCTGGTTTAGCTTAATAATGTTAATTCCATTTATATATCACAGCATATGTCCTTGAACGTACGATTATCTGTCCAGATACATTTTGACATTTGAACTGTAACATGGTTGTGAAGTACAATACTAGATTCAACAAAGGACATTCAATGTTGACACAGGATAGGAATAGGAATTGAGCATATCTGCAAGTTTCATCAAATTTCATTACTATTTATGCCCAAATTTTAATATGATTTTCATTTATGTCAACATTTCAAAGGAGAGACAATGTAAAAGTTCAGGGATAGAATCATAATTATGCAATACATGTATATCGTAGTTATCAGCCATAATGTCATCTCCTGGTTACACCAAATCCACAAAGTGAAACTCTTTGGTGTTCACTAAATGGAATGAATTTCCATGGTGTACTGAACGATTATATAACAAGAGTTGTCAGAAGACAACGAAGCTCGCCTGTTGGCAGCCTTCACTCAAACTTGGCACAGTTATATAAAAAAACATGAATATTATATAACTTGACCTTTTGTTAAGGGGTGTGCGGTGGACCTTGACATTTGGGTCAGTGGTGGAAGGTGGGTCGTGGATTTGCTATAGCGTGATATAGCATATTAAGATGAATGCATGTATGAAATATCAATGCGCTCCCTGAAAACAGAAGTTATACAACATTTAACACAACGTTAGGTTTATGAACGCACTAAGTTGGTGATTTTCTACAGCATGATAGCTATTCACATGAGGAATGCAAGTATGAATGTTCTAAGTTTGTGACCTTGACCTTGGGGAAAGGGGTGGGGGTCATGGATTTGCTGTAGCACAATAGAGGATCATCAGGTGAATGCATGTATGAAATAGTAAGGTGTTCCCTGTAAAGAAACAGAAGTTATAAAAGAAAACATGAAATCACATAATCATGATATAAATCTGGAATTCTGAAATGGGGGGGGGGGGGTGGGGGAATGATTGCCCCACCTCTGTATCCGACTATGTGCTGGGGGAAAGAACTTACACATATGCGACCAGTGCAGTCTCAGATTAGCCTGCGCATATGCGTAGTCTGCTCAGGGCCTATTCTGTCCGTTATTCAGTTGCCAGCTAGCCTTATTTTAAAAATAAATAACAATTAAAAAGCCAATGCCATTGTTAGGATGCGCAGTAAAGTCAGAAGTTACAATCTGTGACATCCACTTTAACCTTAATTATATGGGAGATCGTACTGAGTTTAATGAGTGCTAATTCTCACATGAGATACGCCATGTGATTGTGTACCTTCTGACAATGGCGTTATTTCATAAAATAGCAATTTTCCGTAAATGAAGTCAAAGGTTGACAAAATTATATTCCGCATGTGCTCTGAAATTGTTGTCAAGTTTTTAATTTATATTCCGCATTAACTCTGAAATTTGTGTCAACTTCTGAAGTCATTTACGGAAAAATATCCTGTTTCTGTAAATATATCTCATGAAATATCGCAGATGATCGTAGATACAAAATCACATGGCGTGTCTCATATACTCTTAGAATGAACCGTTTCTTGCTAATAATTAAACAAATCCCAGAGTTGGTGGCGGGGAGAATGCTCCCTGACCCCCATATCGGGACTTGGATATATTTTACTTATTTCTCACCAAAAACATGTTTTGGCAGCACACTAGAATCTTCTCCAGTGCTTCCTAAACATGTTTTAGATCAGAAATGATAACAAGAGTGTCGGAAGTGACAAGATACGCCCGTCGAGGCATAGGCAGTAAAGCGTTGATACAATGAAAACGCTGACATTTTAAATGTACATGTATATATTCATATCATCCTGTGATGGCACACATGCTCAGGTAGCTGTGAACGAGACAGAAAGCCACTGCCAAATACATGGAAATTATATGTTCACTTTTTTCTTCAACGTTTTCTGTAATTATTCACTATTGTCCTTTGTCACTGTACTCTTAAGCAATGGAAAGTAGCTGTTGATATAAAATTCAAACAGTCTTTCTTTACACTGTTTCCAAAATGCCTTTGTGCGTTTAGAAAACCATGACACATTTGGTAATTTCTGTAACAGCCATTTGACCCTGGATTTGATAAAATATATGAATGTGTACGCTTGATTGATAACTCCCCATTCTCGTCTGCATTGCAAATTTCAGCCATTTTTGGAGCAGTCTTTGGGTGAAAGCTTTTATACTTGAAAGAACATTTCACTTCAATTAAAAACTATCCACAAAGCTTGTAGTCTACAACACCATCCGGTGAGCACGGCAACAATGAATATGCATCTTCTTTAAAAAAGACGAGGCCAGTAACTGCTAATTGACATCGCCTGTGCCTGAACCTGTGTACCTTCAAAAACATGTTCCTAGCCTTATCCTCGTACCGCCTGCCAAATTGTGTTGACTGTGGAAGGCACTTATCAGTAAATGAATGCTTCATTAAATGTTCACCAGTTCTTATTTCATTTGTTGATGTACAAATTAATTTGAAGTTCGAAGCAGTTACAAGCCCTTCTCTCATCTTGTGTCAGTTGTTGCGAGCCTGTCCTCTAGTAGAAAGTTCAATGTGTTCTTGTTCTTTCTCAGAATAACATAAATTGTAGTTTATAATTACAATGTAGGCCATGAGTTTAAAGCAAAATAAAGCCAGTTTTCTTGCACACAACAGGTTGTTTTTATTTTATATATGGCGGGAAACGGCCACGGCTTCAAGTAAAATCCAATGTAACAAATCAATGCAACGCAAGATAACAAATTGAAGGCGCTGGGAAACAGATACCTTCACTCTGGTACCCGAAATGTAAAGCTTCTCAAAATAGCAGTTTCACATAACAAGTACTGGTGGCAGCTTCAAAACACGCCCGCTTCAATATCGAGATGTCCTTCGACATATACGAATGTAGACCCCGGGATGTCGTCGTGTTTAACCACTGTATAGAAGCTGCCTTGGTGAAGCCGTGACAAAGTGAAGAATGTATCCTGTGGCTTTCAGCCTTCCTCTAAGACACAACAACTGAAACAGATTAGTAGCGCATAGACAACCATACCCACGCATCTGCAACTTTCCTACCAATTTAATATTGGCTAGTATGGCAATCAGCCGGTTATACAAAATGATTCCATTTCTTGTGGTGCAAGCCCAAAAAAAAATTGCCCTCGTGTGTTCCACGCTGGTGTGTTATTGAAAAGAAAGAACGACTCCAAAATCTGTGACAATAAAATAGTTGGCCCGCATGAAAAAACCGAACGACTAAAAATACTTACAATATCATGACCCCATTGTAACAGACTTTAACCTAAAAAGCTTAAAGTGTTAATATGTTCCCACATAAGCAGTTTTGAATTGGACATGTATGTGAATTGACAAATGAGGACATTTTTTCCTTTGGAGTCATTACCTCGAGTGGAGGTGATGTGTTCACTTGCTCCTTTCTGATGACTTTTGTATCCAGAATACATGCTCTTGGATGTAAAGTTTTTACTTTTGACAGAAATATATCTGGGTCGGGCTTCTGGAATGAACCTGGCAAACTGGGGAAGTTGCAGGGTCTTGCTGTATTTGAACTGAAAAGAACAAATAGCCATATTTTGTGAGAGTTGTAAGGATGGTGGACACATGTTCAAGGGCGTCGGAACAGGTCCGGCGACTGCCGGATCAATAATTTTGACATATTTGGAATTCACATAAATTATGTATAGAAAAATAAACGGAATGTATTTTTTGTTATGCATTTTTCTCAACATACACTTTGGGGCCGGGGTAGCGGGGGCATCCACTACATTCGCCGGACCAATCTTATGATGCTTCCGGCGCCCCTGATGCTTGATTAGCACGTGCATAGTAAAGTGAGGGTAGCTCCTTTAAATGTACATACCCACCACAGTAGGCACAAAGTGTTATTTATAGGAATTAAATCAGATACCGGGTACTTTTGTTTATTCTGTAGACATGACATTTTCTGGCAAAATAAACATTCATTCACAATTATCCCACGTATTGATTGGCATTATCATACATTTTATATCAGACGTAAATTTCAACACTGATATCAGCGGCGATAACCGTGTTCCCTTAAAATGTTAACGGACATTACTATTTCTTCTCTGTGTTTATTTTTTGATGACAGGTGACACTTTAAATAGTATAAATAATTATACACTTATTCAATTCACATAAAGAACATTTTGTGCCTACTGAGTTGTATGTACCTTTAACAAGACGCGAGAGACGGATCAGTTTGAAGTTCATCGCTTCAATAATAGTAATTACATAAATAAGATTCAATGTCACCAAGGTCAAGGTCACCCGTATGACACTCGGTGGGTAGCCATCCATGTGAGGAACTCAAGTTGATCGGTTGAAAAAAATAATAGTAGAGCAGTCATTGATAGAAATTTCAGTATCAATATATCTCAACACAAATATATCGCGATATATCAATATGATGAAATAACGTATGAATAAGTGTTTCATACAAGTACACTTTGCTTATGAATTTAATAACATTTGTGATATCTCCTATTAAAACGAGTGATATCACCTATTCGAAAGGGTGATATCACATGTGGTGATATCACCTATTCGAATGAATGATATCACCATTTCATATACTTTTAGGTAATATCACCGATTAAAAATGAAAGGGTGATATCACCTATTTGAATGAGTGATATCATCCTTTCGAATAGGAGATATCACCCTTTTGAATAGCTGATATCACAGAGTCATGTCAAAGGTCTGAAAGGGTTATATCACCCATTCGAATAGGTTATATCACAAAGTGTTATTGAACACTTACTTACCCTCCTTTACACGAGCAGTAGGCCGAATGGACAGAACCACCATCATTAGTTTTCATGACCACCCATGTGTTGTAGTACCCCATCTTTGACAATGGATCCTTATCACAAGACCGTGGCTTGACCTTGCTCTTCAGTCCAACATATTCAGTTTTATATTTCACAGATTTAGCTTCCAGCACATAACCATCTTGGAACATTGTGTACCCTTCGAACATACAATAGTTGAGTAGTTTGGCATGATCAAAATTATCAAATGAGACAAGGAAATTGTAACTGTCAAATATAGAAAGTGCTGGGATTATCGAAAGGTCATCGGATCCTTCGATTAGTTGAGGCGATGTTAAAATCACACCACTATCCGTCCTCAGCTTGCCCGTCAATACGTCGTTCCTGTCTTCGAAAAGTTAATCGGGGTCAACTTCAATGTTTATTTAGGTCGCGATTTCTGAAAGTCCAACTAGTTCTGGCTTTATTAAAAGATACTCCTCTTATTTTCAAATATTCTTGAAGTTCGTGCACCGACCTACTCGAAAATCTCTCCATTACTTATGTTGATAAAACGCATTTAAACTTTAACACTTGGCTGCTGCAAACACAATGTCGATCGCCATTTTGTTTGTACCTACATCACGGACAGGTGCTTGAAGCAGTCAAGCAGTCCAAGAACCTTGGTGTTGATATTAGTGAAGACCTATTATTTAACCATCACATTGATAGGGTTACCACATCTGCAAATAAGGCATTAGGTTTCATTAAAAGGAACATTAAACCTAAACACCAGGGTATACGCCAGACTTATGGAACGCCTTTACTGCCTCGTCATACTTCCAGCTTACACACGTCTTTATATTTGCTAACGTCTTTATATTGTGTACGAACGCCATAATTGTATTATGTATGAACGTCTTTATATTATATACACACACGTTTATATTATTTGCTCACATTGTGTTATTACTTGCTAACGTTTTTATATTGTGTACGAACGCCATAATTGTGTTATGTATGAACGTCTTTATGTTATATACACACACGTTTATATTAGTTGCTTACATTGTGTTATTAGTTGCTAACGTCTTTATATTATGTGCGGGTTTGTATTGTGTACGAACGTCTTTATATAATATAGTCTGCACACACCTTTATATTATTTGCCGAATTTGTGTTATTATTTGCTAACATTTGTATATTGTGTAGCAGCGTCTTTGTATTATGTACGAACGTCTTTATATTATATACACACACCTTTATAATATATGCCGACATTCCATGCTTTGTGTTATTATTTGCTAACATCTTTATATTGTGTACAGACGTCTTTATATTGTTTCGTTTCGTCGTTATGTCAATCATCGTTATTATGGGTCATATTCAGCGGGGAGAATTTGTCTGTACACCGGCTACGTCAAGGTAAGGAAACACTAAATGGTGCGAAATCGCCCAGAGGGTATAGGTTAGAACACACCAAATCATTTGTGTCGAGTCCGCTTGCGGAAAGCGAGGCACAGTGATTACAATGGCGTCCGGGTGTCCGTGCGTTAAAGTTTTTAAATACCTTATATCTCTGTAACCGTAAATCAGATTTGCTTGAAACTTCGTATGCTTATTGGTCATCATCCATATATTTATTCAGTGCTCCACTCATGAGGCCCCTGTCCTCCAAGGTAAAGGTCAAATTACTATCTCTGTAACCTTAAGTCAGATTTGTTTTTGAGACTTCGTATGCTTATTGGTCATCATGCGACCCCTGTGCCCAATAGCAAGGGTAAAGGACTTAGAAGTTTGCAATAAAGTTTTTGTCAAAATTTGCATTAAAGTTTGTCAAAATTTGCATCAAAGTTTTCAGGTACCTACTTTCTCTGTAACCGTAAGTAGGATTGGCTTGACACTGTATATGCATGCTTATTAGTCATCATTCATATATCCATGCTCTGTCTCATGCATGTAGCCACTGTGCCCAAGGTCAATGTCAACTGAGTTAGAAGTTCACCTTGTTTGTAAGACAAAAATGTTAAGTGTTTTTCTTTTTTCCATAACTCATCAAACCCTTCTCCGATTGTGATAATATTTGGCCACAATGTGCGACTATAGATCGTGCTTTGTTTTGCATACGACCCACGCCCGACCGGCCAAGGTCAAGGTCAATGAGGACTTGATTCTTTTTATTTGTTATCAAGGCTGTCAGCGAGGGGATTAGCTTCCTTTAACGATGCAAGTTCTTGTTTTTCAATGTATCTGTTGCTACATTATATTCTCTTACCCTGAGATCACCTATTGTCTCGGCGGGCTCGACATGCAGGCCACGGCCATCTGGTACTATATAATCTAACAGAATCCCATACAACTTTCACTATTCGTATGGATGCTGTGAGACCTATATGTAAATGCCCTGCAGCCAGTCTGTACTGGTTCAGCATGAATTAAACAATAGGTTCACTTACTCATAGAAAGAAAAATTCAGCCTCGCCATGTCCCCCAATATTGTGTACATTTTTTGGCCACGGAAACTATGTTTACATCACGTGACCAACTGTGTATGTGACCTCATAACACCCGCACTATGTGTTTTATACCGGGCTACGTTTGCATAACCCCTTGACGATTTCGCAACATTAATATTGTAACCTATAAAAAAGTAGTCCGGTATGAAAACAATAGTTCGGGTGTGTTAAGGTCACAGACACGGTTTGCTTGTAAATCGTGAACCATTAATTACTACCCATTGTCACTTGAGGAACATGTTGGGTTTTCAGCATATTTGTAGCATTTAAAAGAAAACACTGAGCCTGTTGGTCACGTGATGTAAACCGTGGCGAAATAATGTAAACCAGAAATTATGTTTGTAAAACATGGATATGCCCCCTTGGCATACTGGACTCTAATTAGAGAGTGTGAGTAAAAAAGAAAAAGGTAAATTTACACAAAATTTAAGTTATTTGAGAAAGTCTTACAAACATTTTGACGTAAAAAATGGCTTTCAACATCATTGTGAAGGCTACAAGTGTCCAGGTCAAATCATTGGTGGTATAATTGCATCACTCATGTTCAGATGAACACACTGTCCAAATAGTAAAGTAATCCTTCAAGTCATTCTGAAGATATTACATGATGGAGAAAGACGTTGGCAAATAATAACACAATGTGAGCAAATAATATAGCGATGTGTGTATATAACATAAAGACGTTCGTAAAGAATACAAAGACGTTCGTACATAATATTAAGACGTTAACAAATAATAACACAAAGTTGGAAAATAATATGAGGTGTGTGTATATAATATAAAGACGTTCGTACACAATATAAAGACGTTAACAAGTAATAACACAAAGTCGGCAAATAATATAAAGATGTTTGTATAAAATGTAAGGCTGACAATACAGGACTTCACCGCGGGAAGTATGACGATGCAGTAAAGGCGTTCCATACTCATACAGACTGCTTACAAGTCACGTGTCCGTCCAATATTGGAATATGCATCCCCTGTATGGAATCCCTACACTAAGAAAAACATCCATGAACTGGAAATGGTGCAGCATAGAGCAGCACTATGGGTTACAAATAACTACTCCACATACGCAAGTGTCTCACTCATGCTGTGTGCATTGGGAATGCGCACTCTCGAAAACGGGCGAGCAGATGCTCGATTATGTCTTTTTTATAAGATTGTTGAGCTCGTTGCCGTTCCAATGCCACCACAACTTCAGCACCCGATAAGACCGACTCGACAGTCTCACCCACTCGCATATATACAGATACAGGCCACTGCAGACTACTACAAATTTTAATTCTTTTCCCTGGCTGTTGTGGAGTGGAATGGACTCCCGAATAACATTGTTATGTTACCATCAGTAGTATAGAGTCACAATGATACCACCACCCTCTAGAAGGCACGGCTACGCACGGTGCCCCCCCCCCCACCGCATGGTGGTATCATTGTGGCTCTTATATACTACTTGTATTTCACCCCACTATTCGGCGAGTATGTATGTGAAGAATGGAACATATTTTTCATCAACCGCGAGACCATACATTTATGACATGAGAAGATACAGCCTATTAGAGATAAGGATCCCTATGTTATACTCAGTATATATATATAACAATCTGTCATACATTTATTACGAATAAAATAACAACTAACACCCTATTAAAGATAAGAAATCCATAAGTTATACTCAGTATATTACAGCAATCTGTCACAAATATAAACTGATACCCTATTAAAGACAAGTTATCCATAAGTTATACTAAGTATATTACAACAATCTGTCGTACATTTATTACAAATAAAATATAAACTTACACCCTATTGAAGATAAAAATATATTGGTTATACTCAGTATAATGTCTACCATAAAGCAAATGAGAGAGCAAGCTAAGAGTTGGGGAATTTCCCTAAGAGGTTTGAGAGTCAAGAAAGATATAGCAGATAGGATAAGTGACGCGCGAGCCATCGTCTACGAGGAGAGGCTGCGGCGTGCGGTTTCGACCGGACGACTGCCCGCCGACCCCGAAAAACGCTCCGAGAAATTGGATAACGAGACGATTGCCAGTCTGCGTGCCACCGCTTACACGCAGCGTGTAAAAGAAGATCCCAGCGCACGTAGAAACCTCTATACAAGGCGTACTACAATAAGATTGATCAAGGGTTGGTGGGGAGACCTCCTAAGAGGAGGAGAGATATCGCCAGAGCTTTGGTGGAGGAGGGTCCCAGGATTCTCGCCGAAGAAGCCGAAGTTAGGGAAACTGTTGATAGGGGTAGGAGGAAGATAGTATGGACTTTCGAGATGGGGGGAGGGGGGTAGATGGGGAGATCGCTAATCGCATAATGAATAAAATTCGCCCAGAGATGACCACGGCGTGTTATCTGAGGTATTCGTGCTCGTTATCGTATTAGGAACATCGAGAACGACGAAACGATGATCTATCACAAACAATCAAAGGGCAGTCCGTGGATAAACGAGATTTCCAAGCGGAGAGTTGGATAACCGATAGAGAGAAAGGTCGAATGGACATCGACAAAGTTGATAGACCAAACACAAAATGGACCTTCGTTCGTTGGATATCGGTCGAGGTGAAGATGATCATCGACGCTCAAACAACTTCTCATGGGAGCGGGAAAACTCCCAGACTGGTTAAGACAGAAAAAGAGAATGTATTCCGTCGACACGTACGACGACTAACTTGTGTCTGTTTAGGTGCATAGCCATCCACCGTGGAGGGAGACCAGACCGATGTTGTGAGAAGGCACGAGCTATGGCTCGCGAATATCTCGGTCACGATAACGGACAGGATAGTAAGGGAATTCCCTGGAAGATATTAAGAAGGTCGAAGAGCACTTCAAGATGGGCATTCGCGTTTACGAGCCCACCGACGAAGGAGTGTGGTACCTCATGAAGGTTCCGGCAAATTACGACGTGGTTGGGGAGAAGATCATGACGATAGGAATGTTTGGAGGTCACTCTTTCCTCATAACGAACCTCCGCAAGATGACGAACGAGTACGGGTGCACCGGATGTCAACAACGGTTCACAAAGTCGTGTAACATGCACAGGCACGCGACCACCTGCATGGGTGGGAAGACCGTGGTGACATGTCCAGGTAAGAGGGTAGAGAGACCACAGTAGGCCTACGAGAAGGCGTTCTATCACAAGGGGTCAGTGAGCGAGAGGTCGATTCAATGGTTGAATAGAGAAGAAGAGAGGGTGGGAAAACACATACATCACGCGAGATACGGTCACGGTGGAGAGAGGTGGGTGGCCGGCGATCCGGTCGACGGTTATTGTCACGAGACCAAGACCATGTTTCAGTTTCACGGATGCTACTGGCACGGGTGTCCGAGGCATTGCATGAGAGGTCACGCGAGATCGCTGTACAAGAGGACGAAAATCCAAGACGCCAAGATAAGGGAGGCGGGTTACGAGCTGGTGGTGATGTGGGAGTGCGGTGGTTGAATGAGGGGAATCCCCACTATCCACCACCACCGCGCGAGGAGGAGGAGACGACTCTATGCACTCACCAGATAGTCTACGACTTCGAGGCGTATCTCGACAAGTCGAAAACCACGCGACCCACCAAAGACCTGACCTTCGAGGTCGAGCACGTTCCTATATCGGTGTCGTTGGGGGATACGATGCATGAAGGGATCACACACATATGCGAAAGAGATCCCGACACGCTAGTCGAGAAGTTCGTGACCGAGCTGCAGATGAGAGGCAAGGCAATCAGGGAGGGGGTTAGGAAGAAGTATCTGCCGGCCGACATAGATATGTTATCGAAGTCTCAGCAAGCAAAGATTATCTCTTGAATTGACCAAGTCCCGGTGGTGGGGTTCAACTGTAGCAGGTACGACCTGAACCTCATCAAGCAGTACTTTGTAGAGAAGTTGGCGGCCACCGTGAATAAGGTGGTGGTCGGAAAGAGAGCCAGCACGACAATGTTTCTGTTTACCCCGGAGTTTAGATTTCTCGACATCATCCAGTATCTGGGACCCGGTACCACGTACGATCGGTGGGTTAAGGCGTACGACTGTAAAACGGTAAAGTCTTACTTTCCGTACGAGTGGTTCGATAGCGCGGACAAGCTCGACCATCCGGGGCTGCCAGACTATCCCGAGTGGTACTCGAAGTTGAAGGGTGAGTTCCTACTGTCGTTGTCCGAGTGGAAAGAGTGTAAGAAGGTATTCCGAGAACTTGGGATGAAGACGTTCAATGAATGGTTGCAACACTACAACGACTTAGATGTAGGACCGTTCCTGGAGGCTCTGACTAAAATTACAGAGTTCTACAGGGGAAGAGGCGTGGACATACTCAAGGATGCTGTGTCTCTGCCCGGTGTTTCCCTTCAGTACCTACTCCGCGGGTCGATCGATGGGAAGGCGGACACGCCCGAGCTGTGGTCACCGAAGTCTGAAACTTACGAGATGATGAAGCAGGGATTGGTCGGTGGTCCGTCCATAGTGTTCTCCAGATACGCAGAGGCTGGCAGGTCGACGATCAGGGGTCAGGTAGGTAGTCGGGAGGAGAAGATGTGCAAGGCGGTGATGGGGTACGACGCCAATGCGCTGTACCTGTCTACCCTGTCGAAAGACATGCCGTGCGGGGAGGAGACGATATGGACGTGTGACGACCCGGAAAGACAGTCGTATATAGACTGTTTCGTGAGGAAGGTCAGGAGTGAAAAGTGGTTCGGATTTGCGGAGTTGGATATAGAGGTCCCGGAAACGTTGAGAGACAAGTTCTCGAAAATGTCACCGCTGTTTGTTAATTGAGAAGTCGATTAGAACGAGGTTCCACAGTACATGAAGGACTACCTGGCCGTGACCGGGAGGAAAAGAGTCGAAGGACAGAGAAAGCTCGTGGGGGCAATGTCCGCCAAGAAGATGACCATATACTCCCCTCTGCTAAAGTGGTATCTGGAGCACGGTCTGATTGTCAAGGCGGTGACAGAAACGTCGTGTTTAGACAATAGATGAGAGACCGCGCCCATGAACTCGCGGCCGGGATCGACCTGGAGAAGATTCGGCCATTTGAGAGGACTCCTCTTATATATTCGGGAAAGAGCCTCGGCCACATCCTTAGACTCTTTAGTGTAGAACGGCTCAGCCCCCTTATAACGACTCGCTACGTCAACGATTGTCAGTGCGTACTTGTACGTCTTGCGACCGACGCGATCGTGAGGGAGAAACAGGAGATCCGCTTGGTGAACTTGGTTAGGCACCGGCACGTCGAATTTCGGACGCGGAATACTGCGAGGCGCTGGTAAATAGATCTGCCAGATGGCCTGCTTCTTGAGCCATTCCTTGACAGTGTTTTCTGAAACCTTGGTCGCCGCCGCGAGGTTCTTGATGGCCGCGAGTCCCTTCCAGTAGCCGTGGGGGCTGTAGTATGTGTTCGCTAGCTTGCGCGTTAGGCGAACCGATAGTTTGGTATTAAGTTTGCGCGTGTTCATCGTATGTGATGTATTCTAATATATCGGACAATCTCCAACATGCCCTCCCCAGATCGTCCGGTAACTGCGTCGTTAATAATAAACCTTTGTTGGAAGTACAATCACATTTGGAGGTTAATTTCTGAAGGAACTTGGGAAAATCTAATTCATCCAATCATCAGGATTGGTGGAGGAATCTAACATCCGCTTTGCGAAAAGGGTGGCCGCTTTTTCGTCCTCCCGCCACGTCTCGAGAGAATCTCGGGCCAGACGAATTATGCCCTTTGCACCAGCTATACGGTGTTTAAGGGCAGTGTAACCTACATCAATCATAGCAAAATAAAGTTCGTCAACTGACATCGTTCTATATATATATATATTTATAAAAAAAGAATTTAAAATAATTAATTAAATCTCGATTTAATATAGTAGGCGACGAGCCCCACCACACCCATTCCCACGACGATGAACGCGATCTCGCGATCTTTTTGGGGCTCTGACGGTACATAGAAATCTGAAAGTTGGGGCTCGCGATCCAGCGGCGCGAGACTTTTCTGTGGATATGCCAGCGCGTACACGCGGTTGGCTTCTTCAACGTTCTGGAAAGTTTGCGCGGCGTGATTCTCGCGGCGAAGCTCTTCATTGACCCAGTCCAGATGGGCGGTTCGTTTTTTCGACCACGCTTCCTTTGCGATATTGAGTTGTTCTACAGCTAAATCGTGACGCTTGCGCTCCTCATCCACGTTCGGGCTTCTCATGTTAGAGAACAAAAAGTTGCTACCGCTGAACGCCAATGCGTTTACAAGCGCACCACCTATCATTATTCCGATCGAAGCCATTTATTTCACTATATTAGCAGGTAGAATTCCGGCTTTAATTAGATAATCTCGAGTCGCAAATGCGGCCATTATATCTAAGGCCACTTGCCAGGCGTCTTTCACAGTAAATTCCAATTTGGGAGTGGACCTTCCTAAGACCGCCTTAAATAGTTGAGCATACCCGATGCTGAAACCCGATATCACCACACCGTTATAAAGTGCATTCACTATCATTTTACCATCTTGTTCTGAAATTGTTGATAATTATTGCATATAAAAGGGATCGCGATCAATGTTTAAATGGGTCGCATCCAATCGCGATTGGTGTTTCGTAACTGTTTTTGGATGAATTGATGTGGGGGTTGTTTTTTCGATGAATAAGGATTGGTGTAATAGGGGGTATTTCCACACGCACAGGGCACCAACAACTGCCAGACCACCACCAACAACCCAACTCCAATTCGTGAATTGGGGTTCAATCGGATTCGTCCAACCTCGATTGGGTGTTGAGTGTGCTTCCAATTCGTGACTTGGGGGTGTTGTTGTACTCAACACTGTTGAACCTGATTGCTCTGTCTTCAGATGTTTTGCTGTCTCCGTCCCCGAGTGCAACGACTGTTTAGCCTCCCGAAGCTCGGCGAGTATTTTATCTTGTTTAACTTTTCGGGTGGCAGCCGCCGCCCTCCCAGCTGCCTGCCTTTTTGGGTTTTATGTCGTGCAACCCCCAACTCCAATCGCGATTGGGTTGGAGGATCAATCGGAGTTGGAAGTGCTGCAATCGGGTTCAACTCCAATTGCGATTGGATCGGGTATTGCTGTTCCGTCAATCTCGCAGGTGTGTCTTGTGTCATCATTTATGATATTAATATTAGGGCTTATAGTTCGTGGGCATATATGTCCAAATTGACAGTGTTTACCCGTGGTCAACGCGGTTGTCAGCGGAGCTAAGTACATTCCAAACTTGTGATAATTTGAGCAGCAGGCTGTTCTAAGAGTGTGACCTATAAAAGGGTCAGTCTCTAGATCGCCAATCAATCCCGCGGTGTTTGGTATAGGGAGAAGTATACTAACGGCGGTTGCGTACAAATGAATAGCCGCCGATCCAAGAGTTTTTGTCATCTCCGCACCTAACCTAGATTCGTATCGCGCATACATTTTATCGATCTTCGCATCTGACATCTTATCCACCTGAAAAACTGAGAGACGCCTACCGAGATAATGCTACGATTGTCCCCCAGCAACCAGCGCAGCTAGCCGCTCTCGTCGCGCCGCATTTTCATTTTCATTCGGAGTCATTGCACTCAACCCAATACCAACTGCCGTTGGAGTTGAAGTTGATCCCGATTGCTCTGTCGGAGTTGATGTTTCATTATCTTTCAGGAAAGATACCGTGTTGGCAGTCGGAGTTGAGGTTTCTTCCATTGGCTGATGGAGAAGTTCGTCGCAGTTCATTATTGCTAATTTTCTTAAAATTAAATTAACTATTCTAACAAGTCTCATCACTTTAACATATTGCCAAGCGCACCACCCAATACTTATGATCACCATTATGCTCTCAACAAAGCTCGCAGCGGAGCACCAAATTGTTAACATTGTTAACCATTGTTCAGCATTTGTTCAACATTTGTTCAACATTTGTTAAGCATTTGTTCAGCATTGTTCAGCAATTGCTAAGCATTGTTCAGCATTGTTAAGCATTTACTCGGCAATTACTAACGAGCGTTAAGTAAAATTAATTAATTGATAACTTTATAAGCAGTTGGTTGATCAGTCTTTAGCAGAAGCTTGGCGTGCTTAATTTCCGAAAGCATCTGTCGAACCTCCAGGCGCTCCTCGCGCGTTGGGATAACGTCGTTCTCTCGAAGACAGTCATCGAATGAGTCTCGGTCCTTGCAGTGAAAGAGGGCGACCCATTTCGTTTGCTCGCGCAGATCCTTGAGGACGGCGTTGTACTTTTGAGTGGAGATCCATACGCTTTGCCTCGCATGGCGGCCAGAAAATTCGAGCTCCGAGAGCATGTCCTTCTTTTTGGTCATCGCCGACTTGGCCGAGCAATCGTCAATCACGTATAGGGTGGGCTCGCCCTGGAATTGTTGGTATAAACCACGCAACCAATCGTGAAGCCTATCACCGGGGTCAATAACGTATACCTCAGGGTCGGTCCATATCCACGGGCGCCGCTGATAAGTATCGTTGTGCCGCACAGTGGGACACAGGATCACAATGTGACGAAAGGCATCGCGGTAGGAGCCCTCGAGCAAATCTAGGATGAAAACCGTTTTTTCACATCCTGTCTGCCCACATATTATGGCAGAGTGGGCATCTCCAATCGTGAATTGGTATTGATTGCTAATTTTCTTAAATCAGTAGATCGCTGATACGTATCGACCATCTTCGATGTTGAGTTGTGCTTCTGTAATTATATATAAGTACACGTTCAATGTGCCAGCTCCATCCGCCTCTTTGGTTATCTGGATCGTCACACCCTCACTAGCGTTCTCAACTTGGCGTCCGCTGCCGTGTATTTGGTCGTCGTCGCTGGCTCGCATGTTTAGCCATAACGCGTATTTGGTATTCAGGAACTCCGCGAAGGAGACGGCCGAGAGCTGCAGGTCTTTGGCAACTGTGGCAACCTCCGGAGAGCGTTTAGAGCCGGCAGCAAACTGCTTTCTGACTTCGTTCCACTGCTGGTGCGCGCGAAGACCCGCGCTGTAGAGTTGATTGGGTACTCCCTCGATCGTCACCTCTACCTTCGTGATTTTGGGGTTATAGAATGTGTCGGTTTTTCTAGCACCGAATGCGAACCGAGCATCCTCGAACAACATCAGTATACCTTTCATCGAGCGGGCGGGTACGTTGACATTAATATTCCACAATGAGTTCGGGCATCGTGACCATGTCGTACTCCAGCGAAACATTATCGATCGTATACGTCGATAACATGTCGGTGGCTATGAGAACTCGGCCGTAGTCGTTGAACGTTAGTTCGTATTCGAGGCGGTCAGCCAAAGCACTCTGATAGTAGGGCATGTGACTCTGCAGCAACTCAAAGTCGAGCGGGATGTAGAAGCGGTTGCCGTAAGCGCCCGCGACCGCGACCGCGTTGTCATTCGCGTTGTTATCTGCCTTGTTACCAGCCCCGATTCTAAGTTTGGTTACGTTCTTATTTTTGCTGGTGTCAATACCCTGATAGACAGCGTTTTCGCGCTCTTGCGCCGTCTTCCACAGGTCCTGATAACAATGGTAGACGTCGCTGTCATCGATCGACATCACCTCATTACCAGAAATCTTTATCATGGTCTTCTTGACTATGGCGCGACCCAGGTTCTGAACGACGGTTCGGTCCGCGTCCGTCGAGGTCAGCGAAATAGTGAAAGCGAGGCGAACAGTCCCCGACACAATGACGTCGTTAGCTCCGAGGTTGGGGAAGCGGACTAAGAGCTGCTGGTTCTGGTCGATCGTCGATGGGTTGTTCGTAATAACGACACTCTGTCTCACGCCTTTCGCCCCGAGGGGCTCACGCAGTCTGCGGTATGGATTGAGTTTGCGACCGTATTGACTCGAAGACATAATTTAGTGAATCTATACAGTTGTTTCTGTCAAAATGTTCCGGGTTTATACTTGTACAAAGTGTTGTGCGTTACGTATCGTGGAGTTTCCGTTAGCTGCGTTTCAAACCGTGTGTCGTCTACGTGTAATACGTTTTCGGCCATGCGTTGAGTTTATCTCTTGCGCATGCGCGAAAGTCGAACAAACCGTGTTCAACGCATTGAATTTCAAAAGCGTATAATCCGTGTACAGCGGTTGTAAACGTATTACAACGGTTGTAAACAACGCATTGAGTTTCAAAAGCGTGTAATCCGGTACCGTTGTAAACTATCAACGGTTGTAAACGTATACAACGCTAAGTAAACGTTTAAACGATTTAACGCTTTCTTTGACGAACGGTTACACGCTTCTACATGTACACAGCACCGTACAGATGAAACCGTGTTATACGTATAACACTTTCCACGGGTTTTAACGCATTACACATTTTGGTATGCCAACCGTGTATCGCGTAGAATGCGCATGCTCAGATCGTTCTTCGTGTGTGTATATACTTCTAGACTCATTTCAGGGCTTCTAAAATTTTCAGTTTTCCGGTTCTGGACCGATTTTTGAACTCTCAGACCGATTGAGATTTGAAAACTAGTCTTAAAAATCGGTCCGAGAAAAATTGCCAGTCGGCTGCTATTTCGCTATAAACCTTGTAAATTTACCGGTTTTGACCACCAAGTAATTTATGACATATCCGCGGGCCATATCCGTGTTAAACCAGTGTGCAGCTCGCTGTGTATTCAGTTTCTCCAAATATCGATTAATCTTAACACACGCGTGGGACAGGTGTATAGCGGATTAGTGACTGAAATAGACTGGCTTCAGCGTAAAGATACGAGAGTTCCTAGACTCGTTAAAATAAAATAAAGAAACCATGCACTGTGTTTATCTGTGTTCGTAATATTTAAACACCAAGTAACTGACACGGACTATCGGCCCGGGCTATTCCATATTAAGTTAGGAACTGTTACATTACGCTGTATTAGGGGTAATTTTTGTGTATATAAAATGTACATAGGAATGCCGCAGATCCTGATGAGCCGGCTCACGTGATCTACAATTCGCAAACATTTTGTATAAACGACAAGGTACATCTGTCGTGTTAAAAGCGTGACTCATTAGGCATCAGGGATTAGGGATCAATTGAAGTGCTAAATCACACCGCCGATGTACTTTGAACTCGATCTGAGGGTATGTATTCGCGATATTTTAAAAGGGACGAAACAAGGACGCCTCGAAGCGATCGGGGCCGAACAGGTATTTGCGTTAAAACGTGTAACCGTTGTACACGTTTCAACGCTTTCATATAGCTACACGCTTCCAGGTTAAGCGTTGTACACGTTTCAACTCTTTCACCTCGCTACATATGTATACGCCAAAGCGTGTTATACGCCTTGAAGCTAAACGTATTACACGCTTTAAAACTAAACGGTTTGACAATGTGTATTACACGTGTACGAACCGTATTATACGTTTAAACAACGTATACAACGCTTTTAAACTAAACGGTTTGACAATGTGTATTACACGTGTACGAACCGTATTATACGTTTAAACAACGTATACAAAACGCTACAGCAAACCGTTGCGTTCGCGTTGCGTTCGCGTTGAGTTTGCAAGTGTTGTCTACGGTGGAACAAAAACGGAGACTGCACTGTATTAAACCCGTATGGTTTTGTCTTTAATACATAATTAATTTTAAGAAAATTTTAAATATGGATGATATTGGCATGGACGAATACGATCTCACTACGGGCGACCGAGACGATTACCTCGATGATGCCCTCGGCCAAGACGAAATGCCCTTCATAGAGACTCCAGTTCCAATCCAATCACAATCTGGGGAAATAGGTGGCGCTACCAACACCGTTAGTCTAAGTCAGGAATTAGTCGAGGCCGCTGTAGACGACTACTACAACAGTTTAGCAGAAAAAGGTCTGGTCCCATCTGTCGGTCGCAACTACTCCAAGTTCGAATTGGATCTGCGTGGTAGGTTGCGACTAAAAGCATCAAATATCGAGCTCGTCAACATAAGGACCGGAAAACCCCTATCGCTGAACACCATTGCTGGAAGCCGGGGCGGTGGCCAAATCATAAAGAACGAACTAGGATTCGTAGATAGGGCGCGTGGTAAAACAATTATGCCGACCCGCGCTGTAGAGACCCTACATTCTACAGACGAAACGATGGCGAAGACGGCCGCCGCTCGCTCGGAGGCTGCATCGGCTGGCCGTGAGGCTCTCCGCACACAAATAAGTCGGATCCGCGAAACAATCTCGAGGGTCCTGCACGAGGAGACGACACTCGGTGAGCGTCTTCGCACTCTGTTCAGAGAGCAGGGTGTCACGATAGCAAGCATCCTCGTTGCTATCGGTATGACTATATCGACCATAGTTCTAGCTTTCACTGGTGGCGCGGCGCCAGCACCAGCACCAGCACCCGCACCAGCACCCGCGCCATCCGACGGAGCCAAGGAGTGGGTAAAAAAACAACTAAAAGCCCTCGCCAGTCTCCTGGCTAAATTAGCCGAAAAGGCGGCTGCCACACTACCTGGACTGATCGGAAGTATCGTTTCCTACTTGCTATCTATATTATCAAAAACGGCCGGATGGCTCGCCAAAAGTACTTGGGCTCTAATAGTGGCAATCGCCGGTCTCCTACTATTCTTCGCCAGAGAGTTCCTAAAACCAAAGCGCAAATAGTCCGATCGCCACGAGGGCAACGACGAGCGCTAATTTCTCCTCCTCGTGTGTTGTGCTTCCAATCTCGATTGGTGTTTCCACTCCCGTTCCAATTACGATTGGATTAGGGGGACTCGATGGTGCATCCAATTTACGAATTGGGGTGTGTGTATCCAATCCAACCACGATTGGATGAATTGGGGGTTTTATGAAATCGGTTCCACTTACAACTCCGCGCCCGATCATGTTGGGGGTGCGCTTGATAATATCCGCGTTCACGTTCCCGTTGCGGCCGATTTTTTGGTTGACGGTGGCGATTACGATCTGATTATTGTAACCGTCAACCGGGTCGTCTCGTAGTATCATATTGCTCGGCGCCATATAAAGACCTATTCCAAATACATAGTCTACTGGGGTGCTGGCATTCTGCAAAACGTCTTGATAATTCTGGATCGCCTTCTCCAGGTCTACCCTAGCTGAGATGGCGTCCTCTACAAGTGCCAATAATTGTTTTTGTGCGTCAAACGCCGTTCCGACTCCTAGTATATAACTGCGAGTTTGCTTCTGTGTGCCGAGGATGGCCCAGACATATGTGCGAATGGAGTCGTTGATGCGGGTAACACCGGCCTGTGTGAACCCTAGACCCGTATCTAACATAAATGTACCCCACGCGTCCTGAACCTCAGCAGCCTGCTGTATGTAATCGACGTGAGCCCGTTTCGGAGGTAACATTTTACAAGAAAACACGCCACAGTGCCGACCTCCAGACACTTCCGGCCCGAAGGTCATCGTCGCGGGGTCAAAATTCCCGGCGTTCCGACTGACGATGTGGTCGCCGGAGTGATCGTGTCTAAAATCAGTCTGCGTCCAATTCCCGGACTGGCCCCGAATGAGAACGTCCCCGAGGCCGGTGCTGGTAGGAAATGCTTTCTGTCTCCAGTCCTCGTCTTTTGAAACGTTAAATTCGTTACACAGTCTTTCAAACGCCATACGGTCGTATGCGTTGGAAATGGGATCCCAGGCGTCGTCTTGAGGTAGAGAAATACCGAGTTCTTTGAGAATCCTACTAATAGTATAATGCGCATGAAAGTTGTAGACACTTCGGAGCATGACATTCTTGGATGTCAGATGGTCTTTATGTGAAACTCCACACCCGGCTGTTGCGCACCATACAGCGAAATTTATTTGGTTCTGCCAAAACTGCATCGGTGTTGCTTTACACCCGTTTACCACCTCCATCGTAGTAATCTTGGGAGCCTATATTTCTTTGGGTGTACAAGGTAGTTAACAACGTCTTTTTGAGTGTATTTACCACCGACCGCGTACTTTGCATTAGAATTAAAGCTAAATGCTTTGGTATCCATTGAAAGATATTATTATGTTTGCTACTATCACTAATGTTCAAAAAGGGAGTTGTGAACTTCAAAAATTAATAGACAACTGCTGCGGACAACGCCGGGTAGGCCTTAGATCAATCACGTTCACGGTCGGGTGGAAAAACGTTGAAACGCTCGAGTTTTTCTTGGGAGATATTGATGAGGATGCCATAGTACCTCATGGCCTTTGGAGTTTCGGAGATCTCCAAGCTTTTATCGCGGCGAAGATTCCTGGTGTAGCTCTCGCAGTCTCGAAAGCCACTGGGCTTGCGACATTGACCGTTGATAAAAAGTTAAGGATCTCGCCGGGGTTGGGCTCACTGTTAGGATTTAAAATAACATACCCTGCCAACGATGATGGAATGTTTGATCCGGGCGAGCAAGTCGGCACGACCCCAGTAAACTTCGCCGTCACGAAAACTCTCGGGGTGCACCTGGATCGGGTGAACACATCGTACAACATGGTAGACGGATCCACCAGCACATTACTGAAAACCGTGCCCGCCAGCGACTGTTTCTTTGGGGAGACTGTGACCTTAGACTTCTCACACCCCGAGATGAAAGTTTTGGAATCGGGACACATCCACGAGTTGAAGATTTCTATTATTTATGATAAAGGACGAGAGTTGAAGAACGATTACCCAATTTCGGTCGTCCTAGAAATTTCAAATTAATTAATTTTAAGAAAATTAATTAGAATTAAACACATGTTCGTAATTTATATATATATATATATTATCAACATTATTGAAAATGAGTATATACGACCAGGTAGTTCTTCGATTGGGTGACAAATTCATTCAAGAATTTGGAACCGACAGAAGGGGGATTCATCCCGACAGAGGGCGACTTTTTAACTACCCAAAAAACAAAAGCCTTGATCAATAGAACTATATCGGCGGCCACGGACGATGTTCACAGGAGTCTACTATCACAACTTAGAGAATATGCCCTGGCTGTGAATACACAAAGTCGTGAAGAAACGCATACGGAACTAAACGAACTAGGTGAAAAAATAACAGAATTTCGAAAAGAAGCCCGGTTGGGGATTGAGGGAGTCCGAACGGGTGTTGATAAATTCCGAGAAGACCACCAGGCGGACCTTACGGAGGCTTATGATGCGTTGCTCTTAAAGGACTCTCTCATCAGAGAAGCGACACTTACCGAACTAGGAAAACAAATAACCAAATTTCGAAAAGAGGCCAGGTCGGGTATTGATAAAGTCTGAGAAGACAACCAGGCGGACCTTACGGAGGTTTATGATGCGTTGCGTTTAAAGGACTCTCTCATCAGAGAAGCGGCACTTACTGAACTAGACGGGAAAATAACCAAATTTCGAAAAGAGACCCGGTCGGGTATTGATAAAGTCCGAGAAGGCCACCAGGTGGACCTTAAGGAGGCTTATGATGCGTTGCGCTTCGAGGACTCTCTCAGCAGAGAAGCGACACTTACTGAACTAGACGGGAAAATAGCCGAATTTCTGAAAGAGACCCGGTCGGGGGTTGAGGAGCTCCGAGAAGACCACAAGGAGGCCATTGCGGAGGCTTATGGGATGTTGCGCTCAGAGGACTCTCTCAACAGAGAAGCGGCAATTACTGAACAAGACGGAAAAATAACCGAATTTCGAAAGGAGGCTCGGTTGGGGGTTGAGGGGGTCCGAACGGGTATTGATAAAGTCCGAGAAGACCACAAGGCGGCACTTGCGGAGGCTTATGGGGTGTTGCGCTCAGAGGACTCTCTCATCAGAGACGCGGCGGTTGCTGAACTAGACGGGAAAATAACTGAATTTCAAAAGGAGGCCCGGTTGGGTGTTGAAAAAGCCCTAGAAGGCCACCAGGCGACCATTACGGAGGCTTATGATGCGTTGCGCTTAGAGGACTCTCTCAGCAGAGAAGCGGCACTTACCGAACTAGACGAAAAAATAACCGAAGTTTCCGATAAACTGAAACATGTTCGTAGAGCTGCAACCAAAGCGCTTGAGGAGGCCTCTGAAAATATTCGTGCTGAGGCCCATACCTCTATCGGGGGGCTTGCCGGATTGTTGAAAACAATGAAAACGCAAAAACGTGTGATAACAGTTTGGGCTGAGAAGCGGGGCTCATTGGTTGAGGGGCTCCCTGAATATTCGTTCGGTGCCAAAGCGAGTAATAAATGTGGGGGATACACCATGACATCTCCATGTACACTTCTCCGAATGGCGGTCTGCTCGGTTAATGCTAATGGTAAACCTGTGGGCGCGGTCACGATAAATCTCGTAGTAGATGGGGAAGAACGGGCAATTGGAGTCACTAAGCCCGCTGGAGATAGTTCGTCGGTGGTTTCGTTCTCCGGTGATGATCTAATTAGACTTTCCGAAGGTAGTGTTATTAAGTTTGTTACGAAAATCGCTGACCCAGCTAATTCTTCCACTATTGTCTAAATGGTTCACTCATTTGAATCGTCGCTTTGGCATATTTTCCTTAAATGATGTCGAAAATTAATAAAGATTTCAGAGCTCATGCGGATGTGTATGTAATGCATACAAAACAAATTCTAAGCGTTACTGGATTATTCCTGTTTCTATACACCTCCTTCCCCTCTCCACATACAAAATATGTCGAGTGTTATACAGTTTCCCATAACACCATTTACTACAATTACTCTATTTGAAATATTTAAAGTAGAATATACTAAAACACTGTTTACCACCCATTTCAGTTGGGCTCGCAGCTCAGTACTTTCAGTACTTTGATTACTAACTGCTCTGACGCGCAGGCCTGCCCATAATCTCCGCGAGGGGGTGTGACAGTAACAATAGATATATACGTGACTGAGAATGGGGAAAACCCAGCGGTGTGTACTTCCGGAGTAAATCTGCTCCGAGTCGATGCAAGTTTTCGCGATTGTGCTGCACAACTACACATTCAAAATGGATATATATCACATTTTGTGTTCCTATTTATGTTTTATATTTCTTTTTACTAAATGTGAGTAGCTGATATTTGTTTCAGGTCTCATTGTATGGAAGTTGTCTTCAAACGAGGCCAAAATTTAGTCGAAATTTTCCGCAAGTTACATATGTGTGGAGGGGATTTCCTGTCTATTACTTATTTATCACAACCCAAGTGTATTACTTGGCATGTATGCAAGGTAATATCCGCCATAATTATATGTGACTTGATGCTTGCGTGCTGATGACATTACAACTTATATTCATGTTATTTCATTCGTCATTTGTATTTATTGCATTTGAAATCTGCTTGTTGTATTTGTCTTTCTTACATGTCCATTCTGCTGATTGCTTTGTTCATTCGTCTTATTTACATTACAATTATTGATACATCCTTATTCGTGTCCCTGTTTTATTGCACTAAGCATTTGCAATAGAAAGTAAGAACAAAGCACTTAGCACTTTGAATAAGGCCGAAAGCAGTAAGGACAAATCCGCAGGAAGTAAGCATCAAGCCACAGTCCGAAAGCGGAAAGCCGCAAGCAGAAAACTACAAGCAGAATGATGCAAGCAATATATGGGTTAGTAGTGCATCATTATGACGTCAGATGGCACTGCTGTCCGCTCAAGTAATTCTCCCTCTAATAAATTATAGTCCGACATCTGATTGGCTGTTCAAGTCACACCTCCAATGCCGGTGTTGATGTAAGATTTCACCCACAAATTATCACAGTATAGGTTAGAAGACCAAATAGTTTTACTATATACTTTAACCGAATCCCATCCAATAAGGCCAGTCTCTCCTATTTTCACTATTCGTATGGATGTTGTGGGACCTACTTGTACATGACCAGTACCGGATGAAAAAAACTACATACAATGAAACCGGTTACAGTACAATAAAAATGGACAACCAAATGGTGCATGCGCTATGAAAAGTGTATTTCGACTTGCGGACATCACTCTAAACGTGAATGAAAAATACTGAAAACAATCACATTTTCATAGTAAGTTACACATATGGTTGACTGTCAAACTGGCCCGTTACTGATGCAAACCAATAACCTTCAGGGATCAGACTAAGGTGGCCCACCACCATTGATTTTCCCTAAAACACTAACCCGTTGCCACACATTTTGCTATTCTCTGCTACTTTCATTTTTCTTATGGATGTTGTGGGACATATTTTCCAATAACCTGCACTTATTCTGCTCTGGATCTTGACTAATTAAAATATATATTTAATTATTGTTGAAGATGGGGTCCCATCTAGTAGGTACACATTTTTCTTTATGGAAATTAAATAATTGTATAATTGCAACTGGTCCACCACTTTTAAAAATTACGAGTGCCAGCTACACATATATAATTATTTAGTAATATTTAATGTACTCATAGAGACTCGCGGTGGTATCAAGCAAGTCCCATATGCAAATGATGCAGTATTTTTAGTTATTTATATCAACTAAATGCTGAATACATATTTTTATCGACATATTATAAAGTATGATATTGCACATCAAAAAATAAATAAATGGAATAAATAGTTGCTGCCGTTATCATTTTAAGGAAACACGGTTATCGTCCCTGATATCAAATTGGCATTTCGCGTTTGATATATGTTCATTTTGCCAGAAAAATGTCAGATTGAAAGAATAAAGAAAAACATGTCTCCCTATATTATAACCTGGCATGTATCACTCTAGGTGGTTTAAGGTTAGAGAAATTGACACCAGTTTCAGCATATTTGAAGCATTTAAAAGAAAACACTGAGCCTGTTGGTCACGAGATGTAAACAGAGTTTCCGTGGCCAAATAATGTCAATAATATTGAGGGACATGACGAGGTTGGTCCCACAACATCCATACGAATAGTGAAAGTATGAAAAACTGGCTGGGATTCGGTTAAATTATACAGTAAAACTATTTGGTGTCTTTTAACCTAAACATGGCGCAACAGAAAAGGCGGCATAAATCTACATCAACACCGTTAGGGACATGGAACCAATTTAGAGAGCAACGCATTGTAGGACAGGTACCAGCATATTAAATCATTTTTAGGGAGAACTATTTTAAGTTTTAGCAGCGCAACTGGCGTCATAATGGTTGTTCCAAAATTACTGTTGCAATTAGTGTTGTCAAGGGGCCTGGCTTAGCGAGCTAACAAAGCGCATAGCAAAACAGCGATGTCACTACCAATGAAGCATCGAGCCACTTAGAATGTAATCAACACAAACGCATTGAAACAGTACGAATGAATAAAGCATCAAGCCACATACATAGAAATGTAATGAGACGGATAGAACTTAGAATGTCATGAGTCAGCAAGCATCAAGCCACATATAATTGTAATAAGACGGATAGAACTTAAAATGTCATCAGCCAGCAAGCATCAAGCCACATATAATTGTAATAAGACGGATAGAACTTAAAATGTCATCAGCCAGCAATTATCAAGCCAAATATAATTATGGCGGATATGACCTTCCATAGACATGATGAGGTTTCATACACAGCATCAGTTACCGCACAAATGCAATTTTAATTTTTGAATTTCAAAACAAAATGAGTCATGTTGGCGTTTGACAAAGACAGCTTTTGTAAGAGCAGTGCGTAAATAATAAAACATTACAAATGAATCAGAATAAACATAAGCACACCGTCCTATGAGTTATTTTCGAGTATATACCTGCTTATCGAAGTAAATACGGTTTGTCCATTGACCTTCACTTATTTTAGAAATGGCGAAGTGGCCTCCATAAACAGAATTTGCAAAATTCTTCATTGTGTGAAATCGGCTAATCGAGCTGTGGGTAAATATTTGGCTATTATTTAATAATTTACGTATACTATAAAAATTATTAGCCTATCTTTATCGTCTAAATATGTTTGAATATCTGTGTATATCGGGTTCTTTGAATATTTCGAAATTAGAAACTGATTTAGCGTAGGAATATAAAATTATGAAAATTATATTCATTTAGAAATGTCAAAGCAATTGACCTTACTTGTCATAAATGTATGTCACTGTAGACGATGCTTTGCGAATTCATGTTTTTCCATCGTGAACTTATTCTACAATACATGCCACAAATTGTGATTATGTTTAGTGTATTAACGGAAGTCGACTGATTTTGTGTGTAATTCGGTCTCCAGTGTAAACAGAAAATGTAGACATTCGTTAGTTACACAAAGTGGATTAAAAATGGTAAGTTTCGCCAAATTAACCTACTATACCGGCCTCTGTATGTATTTCGTATATTTTATTAGACATCGGAAGTGTTATATACGGTCCATTTTATCTAACGATGTCGACCGGAAGCGATGCACATTTCCGGTGGGGGGGGGGGGATAATGATATTTTTATAAATATTATAATTAGCTTCCCCTTATTTTGCTTACCACAGTTATTTCCCTTTGCGGTCACGTGGGTATATGACGTATCAGTAGAACTTCCGAAATGTATGCATAATACGATTATCACACGTAATAGATCGACAGACTACTTAGAACTCCAGTTTATTAGACCGCTTATAGAAATATATGGGACTGTACTGTACTGTAAAAATATAAGAATGACCTAGTTACAAACTACATACTGAAATGCGACAGTGGGTGACAAAATGGACATACTGTGCAATTTTCAACAGCTGTAGGATACTAGTCTGTATATACATTTATTTATATTTACATCGTCAGGTTACAATCTATGTTTTCCCTGATAGTACTTATATAATGCTAAATCAGACGGGCAACAGAGTAGACACTTATCAGAGCCGTCAGGTGCATAGATGGATCTGCTGCAATGCTGGTCAAACTAGTAGTACTGTCATAACGTCATTCTTGTAGGCCATTGTCCGGGGGGGGGGTGTTGTTTGAAGATTGTGTCAACATCCGCTGTACACTGCGACTGAGAAGATGCAATAAGCCAAACACAACACGGGGCTTATAGGGCGTTTGCGACCGGTGTAGATCCAGTTAAGCCTGTACATTCGCACAGTCTGAACAGGATCTGCACTTTTAGTAGTATATAGGGAGTCAAAATGATACCACCAACGTTTGTAACGTTATTGAGATGTATTGTAGCTCCCACCACCAACCAAAAGTTGGTGGTGGTATTGAATGATAAAAAGTGCTATTGTAGTCCCAATTATATTGGAAATTGACTTTTGAAAAAAAAAGACGAAACCATTAATGCAATTTCAATGCGTCCGCGCGTGATAGTTTATATTCCAACACACCATTTTTATCCTCGAATATAGCTAATTTATTTCGCAGATCAGCAACTAATTCTACCAGCTCTAGTCTACCACGTTCACCTTTAGCCACCTGACAGCGCAGTTGCTTATGTCTACAAAGAGTTTGGGCACTAATGAATTTACAAGGGCATCTGAGGCATTGAAATTGTGGGGTGACACAAGGAAATTTTCTACGTCTCGATAGATGCCTTCGTAGATAGTCTGAGCACGCAAAAGTATTACAACAAGTCACACACTCCATTATATATATATGTATTTTATATATATTTATAATATTTATATTCAATTGGACGTGAAAAAAAACATGATGTAAATTGTCACGTCCAATTGAACAGATAAATTTCATAGGTTATAACAAAAGTATATAAAATATGATAACGCCAGAAACTAGAGCAGAAATAGAAAGTTTGAGAAGAGAAGCCGAATCTCTAGGGATTACTTATAGTAAACGGTTGAGAGTTAGGGGGTGGACAAAGCTGATAAATGCCACAAATAATAAGGCGTTTATGAAGCGATTTAGCCGAGCCCACAAACGAGGAGCCTTTAAAGACCTCTCACTAGCAGAGGAAGTTGGTAACATAATTCAAAAATAAAGTATTGTGGGGTTAAGGGCTAGTGTAATAAAACCTTCAAGCACCAATTCCAGACGCACAGGTGACCCAATACTAAATAATTTGGAGAATAAGAAAAAATCTATCGTTCGCGCGATAGTGGCAGAAGGTGAAGAAATATTGGGGGCTCATGATGAAACATTGGTAAAGGTAGAAAAGGGAAGACGGGTAGTTACATTATCCTTTCGTAAAAAAATTGACATTAACGAGTCTGAACGCATGTCCGATAAACTCGCTCCGTATCTAACAACCAATTTTTATTTGAGATATTCATATTCTTACAAGCTAGAACATATGGAGGAAACTAAAAATGGAAAAACCTATAACTATAATATTTCACAAACATCTCGGTGGTAGTGAACCACTATCATCAATGAATACCGTTCAAAATTGGTTGTCAGATAAGGAGCAAACACGAATAATGTCTGATAAAATAGACAGACCAAATACAAAGTGGAAGTTTGTAAGATGGGTAGAGGTTTTTGTAAAGCTAATACAGGGCAATAGGGGAATAGATTTGGGACTACAATCCAAAGAAGCAGCAGGAGGAGAACTTCCAGAATGGTTGAAGAATAAAAAAGGTGTGTATTCTTTAGATAAGTATAATGGCGACCTTTGTCTGTTCAGGTGTCTAGCTATGCATATGATAGGTGCAAGACATGACAGATGCACGGACAAGGCAAAATAACTTAGTAAACAATATACCGGTAGTAATGTGGTTTCACCAATTCCTTTTTCAGATCTGAAAAAGGTTGAAGAGTTTTTTTTTAAATCGGTATAGAAGTATATCAACCCACCGAATGTGGCGTATGGTGGTTGAAAAAGGTACCAGCGCACTATAAGGCAATAGGTAATAAACCAATGACAATAGGACTGTTTAATAATCACGCATTTCTGATAAAAAACCTTAAAAACCTATCTAAAATTTACGCCTGCGATAATTGCAAACAGAAATTCACGAAAGCGAGTAATATGAAGAGACACGGACCAAAATGTATGAAAGGTGAGATAAAAGTAATATGTGATGGTAATTATTTAGAGCGCCCGCGTTCGTCGTTCGAGAAAGCGTTCTACCCAAAAAGTTCTAACAGTTATGGGGCGATCGATTGGATGTACTCTGTGGAAAAGCAGGAGGGAATTCACATTCACCACGAACAGTGCGGACACGGGGATGAAAGATGGATTTTAGGAGCTGCAGTAGATGGATACTGTACAGAAACCAATACCGTATTGCAATATCACGGCTGTTACTGGCACGGGTGTGAGATTCATGCAAAGCATAGAAAAGAAGAACGCGCATCCACTATGAGAAGAGATAGATTTATTAGAATCAAAGAATTCAACCAAGTAGTTATGTGGCAATGCGAATTCCAAAGAACGGGTAAAGACATAAAGATCGGTTGCGACACCACTCTTTATCCATATCAGATAATATATGATTTTGAGGCGTACCTCCAGCCAGAATTTAAAACGCTAGGTAATAGTTTAGAGTACGAAGCTGAGCACGTTCCGGTAAGTGTTAGTATAGGAGATAATTTCTCAGGAACAGTAACTCATATTTGTGATAAAGATCCTGCAAAACTTATAGAAAAATTCGTAGAAGATTTGAAAGTCAGGGGAAAAGCTATAAGAGAAGAAGTATGGTCAAGATATGGGTTTAATACAGAATATTTACGTGAAAAACAAATTTCCCAGATCGAGCAGTGGATATATCGAGTACCGGTTATAGGTTTTAACAGCAGTAAGTACGATATAAAACTTAATAAAGAAATATCTAGTAATCAAGATATGCCGAACTGGCATCAACAACAAAGAAAGTAATGGTCGGAAAACGTGCAAACTCAACAATATTTTCTATTTACTCCAGAGTTTAGATTTCTTGATGTAATACTTTACCTAGGACCTGGTGTAAATTACGATAGTTGGATAAAAGCCTACGACTGCAAAGGACAAAATCTTTCTTTCCTTACGAGTGGTTTGATTCTCCAGACAAACTGGATTACTCAGGACTACCAGATATAGAGAATTGGTATTCCAAACTATCTGGGAAAATGTTAATAGATGAAACAGAATTAAGTAAATGTAGAATTTTCGAAGAAAAGAATATGAAAACTTTCAGAGATTGGTTGAAATATTACAACGACTTAGATGTAGCACCGTTCCTAGAAGCGGTGGGGAAAATGTGTGAATTTTACAAACACAGATGTGTGGATATTTTCAAAGATGTGGTAACACTACCTGGAGTAGATATACAATATTTATTGAGAAGAACCATTAAACCACCCACCACCAGTGCGGCTGATGTACATGCACATGTGCGGGATGCACTATACGCGCCACAGAAATAAACAAGATATGCCGAAGCGGGTGTTTCAAAGATTAGAACTCCAATTCACGAATTGGGTGGTAAAACATGCCAAGCCGTTTTGGGGTATGATGCAAACGTATTATATTTATCTACGTTAAATAAAGAGATGCTGTGTGGGAGAGAAAATATACACCATATAGATACCCCACATAACCCTAAATTTATTAAAAAGTTTTGTAAAAGAGTTTTATCTGGAGACTGGTTTGGGTTTGCGGAGGTGGATATAGAGGTTCGCAATAACTTAAAAGATAAGTTTTCTGAAATGTCTCCACTTTTTATAAATCGTGCTGTAGAGGTTGATGAAGTTCCCGCACACATGTTAAAATATTTGGATGATACCGGCCGAACAAGAGGAGATGGAAAAAAATTGGTGGGATCTATGACCGCCACTAAAGTATTGCTGTACGCACCACTATTGAAATGGTATTTAAAACACGGCCTAGAAATAACTGGAGTTCATCGGGTTATAGATTATATTAGTGGAAAATCATTCGAATGGTTCGCAAATGAAGTCACAGCCGCAAGACGAACAGGCGATGTAGAAAGAGAAGACTTTGAATTAATACAGATGGACACGGATAGTATGTATATAGGAGTTAGTGGAAAAACAATAGAGGAATTGATTAGACCTAACTTACTAGACGAGTTTGAAAAAGAAAAAAAGAAATGGTTGGCTTGGAATAAATGGAGTGAAAGAGAGCCAGGACTTTTCAAAATGAAATTTAGCGGAGATAGGGCGATAGCGTTATCTAGTAAGTGTTATTTTGTAACAAACGTTAATTCCATAAATAAGAACTCTGCGAAAGGAATGTCCAAGAGAACTAACAATTTAAATTGGGATAGATATAAACGAGTACTAAGTGAAACTACAGAAGATGGAAAACACATTATAGATGTAGCACAAAATAGAGGATTCAAAATGAGAGACGGCGTTGGGGATAGTCGGCACGAGTGTTTCTTCCATTATCTGATCGAGAAGTTCGTCGCAGTTCATTATTTTAGTTATTCTGACAAGTCTCATAAGTTTAACATATTGATTTATTTATTCCAACAATAAAAGTGCACTGCTGAACAATTATTAAGCGGAGCAATCCCACATTGTTCAATATTTGTTCAGCATTTGTTCAGCATTGTTAAGCAATTGCTAAGCATTTGTTAAGCATTTGCTCAGCATTGTTAAGCATTTGCTCAGCAATCGCTAATTTTCTTAATTGATAACTTCATAATTTGTGGGTTGATCGGTCTTTAGCAGAAGCTTGGCGTGCTTAGTTTCCGAAAGCATCTGTCGAACCTCAGGCGCTCCTCGCGCGTTGGGATAACGTCGTTCTCTCGAAGAAAGTCATCGAATGAGTCTCGGTCCTTGCAGTGAAAGAGGGCGACCCATTTCGTTTGCTCGCGCAGATCCTTGAGGACGGCGTTGTACATCTGAGTGGAGATCCATACGCTTTGCCCCGCATGGCGGCCAGAAAATGCGAGCTCAAAGAGCATGTCCTTCTTTTTGGTCATCGCCGCCTTGGCCGAGCAGTCGTCAATCACATATAGGGTGGGCTTGCCCTGAACTATTTGGTAGAAGACACGCAACCAATCGTGAAACATGTCACCTGGGTCAAAGACGTATATCTCAGGGTCGGCCCATATCGACGGGCACCGCTGATAAGTGTCGTTGTGCCGCACAGTGGGACACAGGATCACAATGTGTCGAAAGACATTGCGGTAGGACCCCTCGAGTAAGTCGATGATGAAAACCTTTTTTCCGCATCCTGTCTGCCCACATATTATGGCAGAGTGGGCATCTTTCGGTAGAGTTAAATCTCCAATCGTGAATTGGTGTTGATTTATTAAATCAGTAGAGTGCTGAGACGTATCGACCATCTTCGATGTTGAGTTGTGCGTCTGTAATTATATATAAGTACACGTTCAATGGCCCATCTTCATCCGCCTCTTTGGTTATCTGGATCGTCACACCCTCACTAGCGTTCTCAACTTGGCGTCCACTACCGTGCATTTGTTCGTCGTCGCTGGCTCGCATGTCCAGTCATAACGCGTGTTTGGTAGTCAGGAACTCCGCGAGGGAGACGTCCGAGAGCTGCATGTCTTTGGCAACCGTGGCAACCTCCGGGGAGCGCTTAGAGCCGGAAGCAAACTGCTTTCTGACTTCGTCCCACTGCTGGTGTGCGCGAAGACCCGCGATGTAGAGTTGATTGGGGATTCCCTCGATCGTCACCTCTAACTTTGTGATTTTGGGGTTATAGAATTTGTCGGTTTGTCTAGCCCCGAGCGCGAACAGACCCTCCTCGAACAGCATCAGTATACCTTTCATCGATCGGGCGGGTACGTTGACATTAATATTCCACAATATGTCGCTTTTGTCTTTCGTCATCTTGCGGTGGCGAAGAACTCGGTCGTAAAGTATGGCAACGCGCCCGGCATACTGGGATCTGATCAATCGCGCGAGTTCGGGCATCGTGACCATGTCGTACTCCAGCGACACATTGTCAATCGTATAATTCGATGCCATGTCGGTGACTATGAGAGCTCGGCCGTAGTCAATGAACGTTAGTTCGTATTCGAGGCGGTCCGCCAAAGCACTCTGATAGTATGGCATGTGACTCTCCAGCAACTCAAAGTCGAGCGGAATATAGAAGCGGTTGCCGTAAGCGGCCGCGATCGCGTTGTCACTCGCGACGCTATCTGCCTTGTCACCAGCCCCGATTCTAAGTCTAGTTACGTTCCTATTTCGGCTGGTGTCAATACCCTGATAGACCGCATGTTCACGCTCTTGCGCCGTCTTCCACAGGTCCTGGTAACAATGGTAGACGTCGCTGTCGTCGATCGACATCACCTCATTACCAGAAATCGTTATCATGGTCTTCTTGACGATGGCGCGACCCAGGTTCTGAACGACGGTTCGGTCCGCGTCCGTCGACGTCAGCGAAATAGTGAAAGCGAGGCGAAGAGTCCCCGCACAATGACGTCGTTAGCTCCGAGGTTGGGGAAGCGGACTAAGAGCTGCTGGTTCTGGTCGATCGTCGATGGGTTGTTCGTAATAACGACACTCTGTCTCACGCCTTTTGCCCCGAGGGACTCACGCAGTCTACGGTATGGATTGAGTTTGCGACCGTATTGACTCGAAGACATATTTTCAGTGAAACTAAATATCTCTATTAAACCCGTGTGGTTTTGTCTTTAATACATAATTATAAAGACGGCTGATTACGATATTGACATGGATGAAATCTGCAGAGACGATTACCTCGATGGTGATGATGATGACATCGATGATGATAACGAAACGCCCTTCATAGAGACTCCAGTTCCAATCCAATCTCAATTGGGGGAAATAGGTGGCGCTACCAACACCATTAGTCTAAGCCAGGAATTCGTCAAGTCAACTGTAGACGACTACTACAACAGTTTGGCAGAAAAAGGTGTGGTCCCATCTGTCGGCCGCGACTACTCCAAGTTCGAATTGGATCTGAAGGATAGGTTGCGACTAAAAGCATCAAATGTCCCAATCGTCAACATGAGGACCGGAAAACCCTTAGCACTGAGCACCATTGCCGGAAGTCGGGGGGGGGTGGCCAAATCATAAGGAGCGAACTAGGATTCACGGATTGGAAGCATGGTAAAACAATTATGCCAACCCGCGCTGTAGAGACGCTACATTCTACCGACGAAACGATGGCGAAGACGGCCAACGAGATAGAAACTGTCGAGCTCAGTGAGGTCCCTCGTGTAGCCACCGACGCTATTCACACGGTGGAGACCACGTTCAGCGAAATAGACGGAATACTCAACCTCGACCAAGGGTCTAACGATAACCCACCGTTACCTCTTCGCGAACTCCGGGGACTCGATAAGGCTCTGCAAACAGTCCGGTGCGAACTGGTCCATAACCTCTCCAAACTTACGGCGCTGGATGAACATATCACGCTAGAAGAAAGAAAACTGGAGGAAGCCCGTGACGATAGAGAATCTACCGAGCGAATCACCGAACGCCTGCGGTCGTTGCGGGATGAAAGAGCAGCTCGCTTGGAGGCTGCATCGGCTTGCCGTGAGGCTCTCCGCTCCCAAATAAGTCGGATCCGCGAAACAATCTCGAGGGTTCTACACGAGGAGACGACAATCGGTGAGCGTCTTCGCACTCGGTTCAGAGAGCAGGGCGTCACGATAGTAAGCATCCTCGCAGCTGTCGGCATGCCTATATCAACCATAGTTTTAGCTTTCACTGGTGGTGCGACTGCACCCACGCCAGCACCCGTGCCAGCACCCGTGCCAGCACCCGCGCCATCATCCGGTGGAGCTAAGGAGTGGGCAAAAAAAACAACTAAAAGCCATCGCCAGTCTCCTGACTAAATTAGTCGAAAAGGCTGCTGCCGCACTACCTGGACTGATCGGAAGTATCGTTTCTTACTTGTTATCTATATTATCAAAAACGGCCGGATGGCTCGCCAAAAATAATTGGGCTTTAATCGTAGCGATCGCCGGTCTCCTACTATTCTTCACCCGAGAGTTCCTAAATCCAAAGCGCGAGTAGTCCTATCGCCATGAGGGCGACGACGAGCCCTAATTTCTCCTCCTCGTGGGTTGTGGCACTAGTTCCCTCGCCTGTTCCAATTTCACCCAATCTGCCATTGGTGGAACTTGATGGTTGGATTGGGGTACTAGGTTCAACGGAGTTGAGGGAGGTGCTTGCGGTTTTATGAAATTTGTTTCAAATTTATTTGAATTTCTAACGTCAACTCCCAATCGAGATTGAATGAACCCGGGCCTTTTGGGGGGAGTTTGATGATACCCGTGTTCACGTTCCCGTTGCGGCCTATTTTTTTGATTGGCGGTGGCGACTACGATCTGATTATTGTAACCGTCAACCGGGTCGTCTCGTAGTATCATATTGTTCGGCACCATATAAAGACCTATTCCAAATGCGTAGTCTACTGGGGTGCGGGCAGTCTGAAAAACGTCTTGATAATTCTGGATCGCCTTCTGGAGGTCCACCTTAGCTGAGATTGCTTCCTCGACAAGTGCCAATAATTGTTTTTGTGCGTCAAACGCCGTTCCCGTGCCCAGCACTGCGCGTTTGCTTCTGTGAGGCGAGGATTGCACAGACGTATACGCGAATGAAGTCGTATAGGCGAATAACCCCACCCTGTGTAAATCCAGTGCTTTTATCTAACATAAATGTGGTCCACGCATTTCGCATCTGTGGAGTATCACCCTGGTCAAGGTATTCCACGTGGGCTATTTTAGTAGGTAGCCAATGACAATAACCGTCTCTACACGCAAGCCCTCCAAGCACTTCACCACCGAACGTCATCGTATTCAACTTATAATTATATTTAGTCCATGTTGCCATTTGTCTAACTGGTGGTGGGGTAGCTCCGCGATCACTCCACAACCCTGAGAAATATACAGGGACTTTATCAAGATACCCACCACTAACTAAGCCTTTAAGGTGAACTAACCCTAAACTGTTGGTTGGGGTGTATACTTTCTGTCTCCAGTCCGCGTCTTTTGGTACCCCAAATTCGTTACACAATCTTTCGAACGCCTTACGGTCGTATGTGCTGGCAATGGGATCCCAGCCGTCGTCTTGAGGTAATGGAATACCTAGTTCTTTGAGAATCCTCCCAATAGTATCAATACACATGAAAGTTGTAGACACTTCGGAGCATGACATTCTTGGATGGCGGATGGTCTTTATGTGAAACTCGACATCCAGCTGTTGCGCACCATACAGCGAAATTTAGCTGGTTCTGCCAGAAGTTCATATGGGGAAAATCCCATCTTAGTATTACATCTTGACTAGTAGTCTTTGGAACTACATATTTCTCAAATATGTTAGGGAAATTGGTGGTAAAGCCACTGTCCGGTCTAACTGTTACAGTTGGGTGTACAAGGGGGTTAACAACGTCTTTTTGTGTGTATTTACCACCAACTTTGTACTTTGCATTATAATTAAAGCTAAATGCTTTGGTATCCATTGAAAGATATTATTATGTTTGCTACTATCACTAATGTTCAAAAAGAGAGTTGTGAACTTCAAAAGTCAATCGACAACTGCTGCGGAAAACGCCGGGTAGACCTCAGATCAATCACCTTCACGGTTGGGTGGGATGAAATGGGGAAGAAGCGCAGGGTTTGGCTATGTGAAGGATGAACAACAAGTAGGTGTAAAGCTGCCTCCCGGACTGTGGAGTTTTAGACAGCTCAAAGAGTTTGTCACCTCAGAGCTTGACGGTAAAGTCAACCTCACAGTATCGAAGGCTACCGGGCTCACAACAATGATCATCGGCCCAGACAGCCGAGTAAGGATCTCCCCGACGTTGGGTATTCGACTCGGGTTTAGAGAGACATACTCCGCGAATAAAGGCTTCACGAAAACTCTCAGGGTGCACCTGGATCGGGTGAACACATCGTACAACACGCTAGATGGGGCCCCCAGCACATTACTGAAAACCGTGCAATCCAGTGATTGGTTCTTTGGGGAGACTGTGACCTTAGACTTCCCACACCCCGATATGAAAGTTTTGTAATCGGGACACATCCACGAATTTACGGTCTCTATTCTTGATGATCAAGCGAGAGAGTTGAAAAACTATTACCAGATTTCGGTCGTCCTAGAAATTTCAAATTAATTAATTTTAAGAAAATCAGAATTAAACGCATGTTCGTAATTTATATATATATATATATAACATTATGAGTATATAAGGACCAGGTAGTTCTTCCAATTTCAATCGCGATTTGGTGACAGATATAAATTCAAAGAATCCGAGTAACAATGATGTTCCCGACGGATCCAACCCCACAGGCGATTTTTTAACTACCGAAAACCGTAGCACTTATCAATAGAACTATATCGGCGGCCACGGACGAGATTCACAAGAGTCTACTGTCACAACTTAGAGTATATGCCTGGCTGTGACTACACAAAGTCGTGAAGAAACACATACAGAACTAAACGAACTAGGCGGAAAAATAACCGAATTTCGGGAAGAGGCCCGGGCGGGGATTGAGGGAGTCCGAACGGGTATTGAGAAAGCCCGAGAAGACCACCAGGCGGCCCTTACAGAGGCGTATGGGGTGTTGCGCTCAGAGGATCATGCAGCACTTACTGAACTACGCGGAAAAATAACCGAAGTTTCCGATAAACTGAAACGTGTTCGTAGAGCTGCGAACAAATCACTTGAGGAGACCTCTGAAAAGGTTCGTGTTGAGGCCCATGCCGCTATCACGCAGCTTGCCACATTGTTGGACACATCTGTAGTGCAGTTTAAGTTATTGCAAACACAAAAACGTGTCATCACAGTTTGGGCTGAGAAGCGGGGCCCCTTGAATGAGGGGCTCTATGAATATTCATTCGGTGCCAAAGCGAGCAATAAATATGGGGGATACGCCATAACAGCTCCAGTTACACTTCTCAGAATGGCGGTCTGCTCGGTTAATGCTAATGGTAAATCTGTGGGCGCGGTTATGGTAAATCTCGTATTGGATGGGGAATAACGGGCAATTGGAGTCAATAAACTCGCTGGAAATAGTTCATCGGTGGTTTTGTTCGCCGGTGACGATCCAATTAGACTTTCCGAAGGTAGTGTTATTAACTTTGTTACGAAAATCGCTGACCCAGCGAGTTCTTCCACTATTGTGACATTGTTAATTGAACTTGATTTGTAAAATTTAATCATGAACGAATCACAGCTTCCGAATACGCTTCCGAATACGCTTCCAATTGTCAATACCAATCCATCAACACTGTATCCAATTCGCGAATTGGATGATATTGGCGAAAGAAGTTCAGATTTTAGGTTGGATAATATCGTCGCTATGCAGGATATTTTAGTTAGAGAATGTGAAAATAGAAAAAGAAACGCTAAAAAATATAAGCGCGTTGCAAATTTAGCAGAGGCATCTAGTACGGTTCTGGCAAGTTTATCAGTAATTAGTGGTGCGGGGACTGCTGCAACGCTATCTACAATTGTAACAGTTCCAATTGCTGGGGTTTTGAGTGGAATTACAGTTTTATCTGGAGTACTTTGTATGGTAATTAGGGTGGCTGTTGGAAAACTCGAGACAAAAAGTAGAACAAATGATAGAATATCGGTTCTCGCGAGATCTAAGAATAACAGCATCGACGTTATCGTGTCCAACGCGTTGGCCGATAATGAAATATCAAATTTAGAGTTTGAATCCGTGGTGGAGGAAATGGGGAGTATGAAGAATTAAAAAATGATATCAGAATCAAAGCGTGCGCCACCATGCCCAAGATTGAGAGTACTGATTGGGATAAATTTAGGGTAAAACTTGGAGATAAAGTCGGAGGAAATGTTACAGCACCACCTGCAGGAAATTGTGATATTTTATAATTTTTATTAATAATATTGGTGCAGTATCAAATTTACATACCTATACAACATGTGTTTTTCACTGAGAATTACGCCGTAATCGTATAACAAATTCAGTCGAGGATTACGCTGTAATCACCTCACTAACTGTTTATAAATAACCTGTGTACACACCGTCTGTGTAAATCGATAGCCGTTTACATACCATCGATAAGGAGAAATACACTCGGCTATAAATAACCGTCTGTTTACCTCGGCTATAAATATACACATGTTCATAACCCGTGTAATTGGAACATTGTCGTCTGCTTGGTGTTGTGATTACAACATAAATTAATTAGTAGTGTTCTTTTCTGTTCAATTTCCAATAATAATTTTTCAATATCTTTATAAGCGATATCGTAGAAATGTATATTCGTAAACGAATCGTTGGGTTTTATCAATTTTATATAATACACCTTAGTTTCATATCCGATACGCATTATCCGTCTTAATGTTTGTATTTGCTCCTTGTATAGTTCGCATAATTGCCGGTATAATATTGTAAATGCAACGTTTTTATCGGAGCGTAATAAATTACGCTGATATTTCATGTATTCGATATCGCCTAGTGTTTTCAATTTATAAAATTTATATATAGGACTATAACCCCCGTATTCTTCGTAAACTTCTTCAACACAGTCATTATAAGCTTTCAATTCCCATTGTATTTTATTATCCATTTTCTCTAATAATAGTGGTATAATTGATAGTGTTTTCTGTTCAATTTCCAATATAATTGGGACTACAATACCACTTTGTATCATTCAATACACCACCAACTTTTGGTTGGTGGTGGGAGCTACAATACATCTCATTAACGTTACAAACGTTGGTGGTATCATTTAGACTCCCTATATACTACTCTTTTCGGCATTCCTTCAATAAAACACACTAACATGCAATCTAGATCGTATTTAGACTACATGAGTGTTATATTTGATTAGGACCTACACTAGTCACAAATCACACAAACCCCATTTCTCTAGTCACAGACACATATAGGACCAAGCTTCGACGTAACCCCATTTGATAAAACAACGATTTTCTTCTGGTTTTTAACATCAAGTCCAAACATGTTCTATTTATTTGAAACAAGTCAGTAGGGAAATAGATTAGAAATAGTAAATAATTTAATGTACATGTGAAAATTGAATATATACTTTTAATTTGTTTTATCTGTCAACGAACAAAATATGTGATGTAGTTATATTTTATTTTTCGAAAACAGTATTTACGGAAAAATAAGCGAGTGGACATTCAAGTTACACAATTTTAGTCCTGCAATATAACATTCATCCATGTATAAAACAAACACATCAAGATTGGATTTTCGGAACTGTAGAAAGCACCCTGATGTGCACAGTGTATCTATTCTACCATATCCGTCAAATTTGACTCAACCAATCAGCTTGGCATAGGTGTGGCCTCGCGGATTCAATATACACATGCCACATTATCATTGACATTCGTTTGAACGTAGCTTCACACGTCTTTCACTGACTAGGACAGATAAACAAAATGGATTCAACTTTCAATGGAAAAACTTTAACCAAAAAACTAACCAAAGAACTTTAACCGAACACACGGACGTACGGACAGACGGACGTACGCCAAAGTGGCGACTATATCGTGCTTTCCGCAAGCGGGCGTGACAATGATGATACACAACCATATGATAAACACCCACGGTAGGGGGGTAGAATGACAATATAGATGATGATAAACACCCATGTGAAGTTTCAAGGTAATGGGCGAAGCAGTTGCAGAGATATGAGCCGCGTCGCGAGAAAACCTGTCTTCGGGAGTCTAACGACGTCTCAAGATATGACGTCGTGAACTTAGCTGACGTAATTTCAGCCGAGATTTCCAATTATCGACGTTTTTCAGACCGCCATGTTAGGTTTGTTCCGTTGTGTTAAAGTTATCTAACGAACAGAATATATATATAATCGGGCGTATGTGTGTGAAAAAAAACGAAACAGTCTTCGATCTGTCATGGATCCCGTCTGAGAATGTATTGGATGAACGTTAGACTGCCGTACTAACGGTCGTACGATCGAAATCCACCATTTTTATTCGAAACGGGCACATGTTATATTATGTTTTTATTAGCAATAATGGCGTAAGGGTAATTTCCTTTTATTATCTTGCTGCTGATATCACATATAAAAATGTTTGTCTGTTATTGATAAAAAAAAATTATGTGTTTTTTTATGTTCCGTTATTTTGACATATAATATTTTCTTTGACACAGTTTACAGATAATTGTCCACATTAACTGCTATCCACCATTTACAGGTGAAAACATTTTTTATTTACATACAGAGGGTCGGCAGCATAGTTGTATACCGTTTTAGCCTGGGCCCGGTTTCCCGCACAACTATATGTTTCAGATCTGGTTAAGTCGACGCGAATTTTCAGTTTAATGCTCAATTCTTTCTTTCTAATATACATGTAATGTATATTTATTTGATTTACCTGCAAAAACAACAAAGCCATGGATGTTACCATGTCTCATCTGTGCATATGCACCGTCTGATCAGAACATAGGGTGTCCGCCATTCAGTCACTAGGGAATCCGTTCTCGATTACCGACATGATATGGGTCACCGATCTTACATTTATTGCAGATATTGCAAGGTCCGCTTTTTTCAGCAGGTGGTCCAAGTATAGCTGTAAGCGGGACGATGTCGTGAACATTCGACATTTCCGTTGTCTGAATATGAAAAGCTTAAATCTGAATGCACACTGACGTGTGTGTCATGTTAATATAAGAAATAGATACGGTGGGATGATATTTCAAGGCAACATATGTTGGAGACATTAGTATCATGGACCGTGATCTGCACCACTTGAGGATATTTTGTATTTTTTGCAAAATGACCCCCTTTTCTGCATAATGGAAGTTTGAAACTTAGCATGAAACAGTTCATTTCAGTTACTTAGGGGGTTACGTGTTAATCGTCAAAGGTTGTAGCAGCATTGTCAATGAAAAAATAGCAGTATGGACAAACTTTTAAAAATATAATATGATATCCGCAGGAATCTTCGGAATGTCAAATACTTGGTGGATTAACTGTGCAGTTGGTCATAGACATGCACAGACGGACGGATGGATTGACGCATCCACACATGCACAACGTGTGATTACTGATTACTGGCATTTAACTCATTTAATTTATGAAGTATCTACCCTGTGTATCACAGTCTATTATAGTATACATATCAAATAAAATAAAATACAAAGTCCTCGGATTTTGATCAAATACAATAGTGTGTATTGTGATAATATAAATAGAAAATTTACATTATGGAAAGCCAAAAAAGATATAAAACTTCCTGACACATCATCAGGGCCGTAACCAGGAAGCCAAAAACGAGGAGGCAGTGGTCATGCCCCTCCCCCTCCACCCACACACGGAAAGAAAATTACGAGTATTTATTATAAAATCTAAAAAATATTTACAAATAGAGCAGATTCTGATGACACGGCTCGTTATGAGTTGGCTCACCTGTGTCTACACGGTTTTGTAGAAACTTACGAATAAACTCGGGTTACCACATCTTTGACACACTTCCTGGTGTTGTTTCTGTATTAACACAGCTCATGTGCAAGGTATTTGCATGAGGATGTGATAAATAAGTTGGATCACGTTTGTGTATGAATAATATCGTCTAGCATTACAGGATCCGACCCGGATACGGATAACAAAACGTCTGATCGAATATCAACTTGATTAATGGAAAAAACTATTTTTAGTTGAAATTAACATGACAATGAGACACACTACACTTATTTTCACGACCATGACTATTTGAAAAGCATAATAAAGGGGTTGAATAAATGCTGTTTATATCTGAAGTAACCTAATATGTTATACCTGAAGTAGCCTAATATTAGTTTTAATTTTAAAATCGAAGTCGCTGTCGGTGCAGCTGAATTTTGTGCATTTTTACAGTAACAGTATATGCGACGTAACCAACGACACGGACTTGTCGATTATGATTGCAATGCTTATTATGACAACTGTGTAGTCTAACTCGAGCCAATATTGAAGCGCATCGTAAATAAATCGGAGATTTAATCCGATACAATACCGAATCTACCTATCGTGGACGCCGCCATTTTGCTTTGAATCATGTCACTGGATTTGTGACGCATGGCGAGGGAATGAGGTCAAAACATGACGTCACGCACATTCAAGCAATTACGTTTAGTATGCGGTATAAATTAAATACATGATTAGTGCCGTAGAATATAAAATATATTCGGTTTCGCCCCGACAACTTTATAGGGGCTCGCTAAAGCTCGCCCCAATAAAGCTGTCTAAGGCTCAACGGAATATATTTTATATTCTACGGCACTAACCATGTATTTACTATATATACTGTAACGTCGTTTGACGTAGCTTTTACGTGACGTCTCATTTGCTCAAACGACCTGAATAGTGGTGTTGTATAAAATATAATATCTTAATTAATATTGTAGATATCATGATCAAATAAAAAGCATTCAATTCATCATACAAATACCATTGTCATAGTAACAAACTGTTAATTTGACCAAGAATTTCCCGAAGACAGGTTTTCTCGCGGCGCGGCTCATATAGTGTAACGAAAAACTTCAACCAAAAAACTTTAACCAAACATTTCAAAGTAATTATACCTTGACATTGGGCACAGGGGCCGCACGGTAGGGGGTACAATGAAAATATAGATGATGATAAACACCCATGTGAAGTTTCAAGGTAATGGGCGAAGCAGTTGCAGAGATATAGTATAACGAAAAAATTTAACCAAAATACTTTAACCAAAGATTTCAAAATAATTAGACCTTGACATTGGGCACAGGGGCCGCACGGTAGGGGAGTAGAATGAAAATATAGACGATGATAAACACACATGTGAAGTTTCAAGGTAATTGGCGAAGCAGTTGCAGAGATATAGTATAACGAAAAACTTTAACCAATAAACTTTAACCAACAACTTTAACCGGACACACGTACGTACGTACGTACGCCAAAGTGCCGACTATATCGCGCTTTCCGCAAGCGGGCGCGACAAAAACGAAGAAAGTATGCAACAAATACATGATATCTGTAAATCCAAACGATATTATATAAGAAACATTCATCCATCAATCAGGTAAGCTGTACTACTGCTACGTCATAGCGGCTATTTTTACAGCGCCACCTCGCACCTCGTTCTACGATTGGTTCACGATGTAAGTCTTAACCAATGAGAACCTTGGTTACACATCGATGATGGAAGCCACTATCCCGTTCATATCCAACTTTCGCGGCCATCGTACCTGGACAAAATCCATAGTGACCACATGGTCAATTTCAGCTGACCAATACGTGATGGTCAGTCGGCAATTTCAGTGATATCGGCTTTTCCGTAATCTCTCGGAAATCTACAAGTGTCACGTGATGTACGTAATTAAATCGATATGTAAATCGATAATCCATGTACATGTAGTCTGGACTTTAACGGCCACCTTGGACTGAGCAGGTCGTGTTTTTATCTGTCGGTAATTATCTCAAGGTTATCGGCGGCGGCCATCTTAACTATTGGAAATTAACTCGTATATCCATTGTGTTATTCTTATTCGCTGGATTGTGGCAGCCTGGATATGTGCTAAGGTAAGTCGGGGCTGGGTGGGCTCGGTGTGGGTGGTATTCTGTTGAGCACGAGCTATATTTATGAAGTCAGTCGCCTGTTGTTCTCTCTGCCGAGATGGTGAGAAAAGATCATATTCTTATTATTATTACTATTCTTCTTCTGCGTTGAAGCATTGCTTCAGGTTTACATGGAGAAATGTATGTAGAACCGTTAGGAAAGAATGGTGGGACCAGTGCGTTGTCAAACAGATTATTAGTTTACCACTGGTCTGGGCAACCGATTTCTTTCCATCCGCAGTTACTTTGGTGGTGCTAGATAAAGTGTTGTTAGAGAACGTGGTGTTAGAAAGTGGTCCCACACAGATTACGAGTTTGCCACAAGTATGGACCATTAGTAATCGCCATTAGTAATCGCATCCAAGTATTCTTATTATATTAGGCTGTGGTGTGGTAGCGGTGGTACGGTGGCATTTGACGGACCCTGGTAACACGGACAACCGGGTGCCACTGTTCCCGCGTATTACCACCGCAACAGGCGACGTCTGATAGGTTTTTTTATCATATGCGAACTCGCTGGAATAAAACTCTGGGTCAGTACAATATATCATCGCTAGGTTATACTCGTGCTCAACTGAATGCGGCTCTCATCTGCCTGCTTCCGGTCCCGGCTTGCTGAGGCACAGCCGGGCTGTTGCAGCTCGGTGAATGAGTGTCACATGTCTTTACCAATTATATGGCACCAACTTGTGTGTCAAGTGCCGCCAGGGGTGGATTGGTTCTACCTGGGACCCGTTTTGCTCTGCATCACCGGTGCCAGGTTCTACCCAGTTAACCCCTCTCTTCTTCCCGCCTCCCGTGCACCGGGACACTGCGCGGAATTACAGGACCGTATTGGACCTAAGCAGTGTCCCATTTCGGCACACATGTATACACATCTGTCCGCCCTGCACATACATATATCACATAAAACACTTCAAAATTCGGCTTTTATGGACTTATATGTCCGGGTATGGAAGGTCATCGAGCCAATTCCCACCCTTAAATAGAAGACAGGTACATGTAGTGTGGCGATTCGACCATTGACCACTGTGATATTATTTTTAACCATATCGAATAAAGATGAAATTGTATTAAGTATTGCAAGTTGCAATTATGTCAAAGATAATCAAATAAGACAAAGTCTATGCTGAAATTACAAATTCTGTTTAGTTTGCAGAAAATAATTCTACACTGGTTGTACAAATAAAGTTTAAGGAAGTTTAGTTTGTAGTAATAATCGTTAAATCGCGTAAATAATTACAGATGACCGATGTACTCGTTATATATATTCTTAGACTGGCGAACTTTTTTTAACTTAATATTTCGGGCAATATACATGTAGCCTAATGCAAAACAGCGATTGAAACCAGTGTATACCCAGATCAAGCTGCGCATCCGCACATTCTGAACGGGGTCTACCCTGGTTCAGTTGTAAAAATATAATTCAATGAGGTTTAGTTTAGTTTGCAGTAAATAATTCGCGATGATTCTGCTTAATTCCCTGGAAATAAAAACAACACATTTCCATTTATTGAACATTTTATAATTTGTGACACTTTCACCAATACTAGTTTCGATAATCGGTGGAAATCTCGTTAATATTGCCGTGAAATCAAGAGAAAACATGCAACGATACAAATAGTTAAAACCAGCGTAAGTAATCATAGTTTATAAACTAACGTAGTCTGATCCAAGATTTATAATTCCCGTGTATGTAAAAAAGGGAATTACGTCAATTATTTCTTACCATATCAAATAATGATGAAATTATATTAAGTATTGCAAGTTGCAATTGTGTCAAAGATAATCAAATGAGACAAAGTCTATGATGACATTACAAATCAGTAGAATATGTTTGCCGTACTGCAAATTTAAGAGACACACTTTGTATTAGCATCTCATAATTTACCGCACAAATCTGGTAATAAAACAGAGCAATATAGGCCAGCTCAGCTTTATCAACCAGCGTTAGTACATTTGTAAACTAACGTAGTCTGACCAAGATTTATAATTCCCGTGGACGTAAAAAGGGAATTACGTTAATTATTTCTAACCATATCAAATAAAGATGAACTTATATTAAGTACAGTAGGAAATTGATCTCTCGAACAGGTCTCAAACCTCGACTGAGAATATATATTTGTATTTTAATTTTGTTCTCACAATCTTATAATTGTTATCAAAATAGCTATCAACTGATAGACACTTTATACCAACAATAAAACTGTGCGTATTTTGTATAATACATGTATATATTGGAGAAGCGAGACTTCTAACAAGCGTTATTAGACTACAGGATCGTGCTATTTGATCAGGATCTACAATGGTCACAAATGCCATAAGCCCCATTTTTCCAGTAACATGACACATAAGTATACCAAGCAAGTCAATTTGACTTCCAAAAGTTCCCTTTTGTTTACCAGTGTCCAACATAGCCAGTCAAAACAACAAGTAGCCCATGCACATGAAAACCAACATGGTTGGCATGTTGACTTCCTCACCCATCAGTTAACTAATACTGGTCGGTGTTTGAAATCTTTCAATTTCATCAACATATATATGGATAAATGACTAACAACATCGATGGTATCCCAAGGATTTTAATTTTAACGTTGAAATAATACATTATTAGGTAAACATATTGTATGTGGGATTTGCAAACAGGGCACGATTTCTCGTGCACCTGTCCCCATTTGGAGAAGCGTAATATTGATTTTTTTAGCTGACAATATACAAGGTTGTACACAGGCCAAAAATTCGACGCTGATTTACCTCAAGATAAACTGGATTAGTTTTTACTGATATTCATGCGCAATATATCAGTAAAAACTAATCCAGTTTATCTTGAGGTTTATCTTGAGGTATAACATTTAAAATATACAAATATTATTTAAAGGAGTACCGATATGATATATTTAAATCCCGTTAATATTTCCCCGAATTTAACGTAATAAAGCAATATAGGATAGTTTATCAAGAGAAACGAGCGATATACAGATTTTCAACCAGCATAGATAATTTCATACTGCATAGTTCACCAAAATGTATAACGTAGACAAAAAAAGTAAATTATAATTACCATGTTACCGATAATTATTTATAGCTGTATGCGGAACACAGAATAACAAGTGAACATTCTGTAAATTACTTCTAGCTGCAATATTGACAATTACATAATTGCGAAAAATATGTTATTAGCTCCATAAAGGTACACAATGAGTTGTAATAAATCAACAAAAAAATGTATGCTGTTTTGTAATCACTGTAATGTAAATGAACACGAATCTGATCAGGGTTTGCAATGTTCGCTGTGAAGTCTTGACTACTTACACAGCCGCGAGTGGGGCGGTAGCAGAATCCTGTGACAAATTATACAATACTGTGTCCCAATACAATCTGACCAGGGCTTGTACTGTACGTTATTTAGTCTGTACTGGGACTCAATATTCTATCATTTGTCACAGTCTGTACTACTAGTGTACGGATTAAAGTATGATCAGACCGGATGAATGTCAACCACAACATAATCTCCTTTATTTAGAATGTTGTAGCTAACATTAGAACGTGGTCTGAGAGATGAAGCCATGTCTGCTACCATAGATCGTATGTCTGTATGAAGATACAGATGTGTGAAGAATTGTCTCTTAATTGAGTAGTCTTGTCGGCATCTAAAAAAACACAAATCGCAGTTTGCACGGCATTTACTAATTAACTGCTTTTAATTGACAACCATGACGTTAGTTTCGGATTAACGGTGTAATTTGTTAGATACTCAGCGGTGTTTAAAATGAGCGATTAATATTTCGGTGACAAATACACTCGTCTCCAATTATTAGCTGCAAAGAACGTGAATATCAAAGTCTAATTTGGTTACATTGTTCACAAATACTTTTACCGACAACACGGTCATGCCTCGGGTAACATACAATCGTCCCACCGCCTCTAAACACCGTAAGCATGTGCCCGTTTCATCGAAAATCACGGAAATTTCCGATGATTTCTGTGATACGCTAACTGGAAAATGAAAACAGATGGTGTCATTATTATTATCTAAAAATGACCAAAATAATATTGACTTAGAAACATAACTTTTATATCAATAGACAGAAAAATGAATGAGCTAATTGAAAATATCTGTGCATTTTTTGTCACTATTCTTATAAAAAGATATTTTGCAATTTTCCCAACGAAAATCGAGAAGAAAAATCACTATTTGCTATATAAATCATATAAAACTACCGACTATGTTTAAAGCTAAAAAGGACCAAAATTTGGACTACACTGTATATATATCCAAAATGTATGTCTATCAACCAACTAGATGGATAGCTATCAATGTGAGGAAGCTATTGCATCATGATGAAGTTTGGTAATGATCTGAAGATATATAACGGATCAAGAGATGTGGGAAATGTGGCTACATCCAAATATTGTTGACGCCGACGATGGCGCCAGAATTGTGACCGCTACGTCTCACTTTCCCCTATTGTGGGTGAAACAAAAATGGGGCTTTGTGCAACATTTTGGATAGTAAAACAACAAAACTGTCACACTTATCTTACTGAACTTCCTTTAATAATAGCTATGTCTGTAGAGATCATTTTGTTTGTGAATGTTTACATGGATTGATAGTTCAAATGGTCATTTCAGTGAGACCAAGAAATCATTGAAGTTGACAACATATGTGACGCGCCAAGCAAAAACCTCCTTTATGGGTCAAAAATGCGAACTTCTAGAGTTTTCTAACCTATTTAGAAAATATGATCTCTCTCGAACAATATGATATATAACTAATGTATTCAACTGATAAACCAACTGTTTAGACCCACAAATATACCAATCGGACGTCACTTTGTCTCTGCGACGTTGTTTTACATGACATACGTTACGTCGTTGTTATTAACATTTGCGGACAGCAGACCCGTGACATTTTCGTGCTACAGTTGTACTCGCACAGAAAAATTCATCACAATGCACAAATGTATCCACTACATGTATAGAGTTATTAATATACATTTTGTATTCTTATACTAGCGATATTTCAAAACATTTATAATATATTTCCGACGTCATGTAAAGTCCACACGTGGAAGACTCGGACCTAGGACTCAATAAATGTCTCATTTGAAAAACGTTATCCCACCCACTCGTTTCCGTACACTATACAGTATAACATGTTCAAGGTAGGCAAGAGCTTGGAAAAAATGGACTAGACAGGCTTAGTTTCGGGCTCGCTCAAACACCAAACGTTTCGATTTTTCTGCTGACTACGCCTTTGGCAAATGATAAATGTCTTAGGCCCCCAAATATATTCACTTTAAACATCTTTGTTTAGTATATTGTTAGTTACGCACATTTTAGCTACACGACGTTGCAGAGAAATGTCTCTTTCCGACAGAATCCCACATACTCCGCTTCACCCATCGCCACCTGATTGGCTGTAGTATTTGTAGTGCTCCAGTTTAGGTTTTCACGTGACGTCATTATTGATCATTCTACGAATATAACAAAGGAAATCCGAAAGTTCACGGAAGGTTATGTGACCTATGTCGAAATGTTGGGACGCAAGTAAAAATAAACTCACGTTTTAGATCATTCAAGGTTACTGAATGACACTTGTTAGTCACAAATTGTAACATCGGATTTATTGATGTTTATTTCAGCCAGATTTTACACGTAATTTATGCTCCCACAGCCCACAAAAATGTGTGACATTCTTTCGTACACACAATTATCTCATTGTCTCGGGTCCTAATTTGCCCGTAACTAATTTTTTCCAAGCTCTTGCCTACCTTGAAAAGACTAATAGTGTATTTTGTACGGAAATTTGTGGGTGTGGTGACGGTTTACAAATGAGCCATGTATCGGGTCCTAGGTCCGAGTCTTCCACCTGTGGTAAAACAAATGTGGCTTAATAAAATATTTGTAACACATTTCGATTTCTGATTCCAATGTTCATCATAGCGTCCTGAAGTTGTCAACGGTAAATTTCACCCACCACGTGGGACACATTTATACGCACATTATCTGCATACACACGTTTACATTATTGTTATTGAATTGTACAATCCTTCAAATTATCATACTCTGAAGTACATTTTTGTATCGAAAAATGGGAATGATGTCTGGATTACAATTCACATAAACGTTTTATACATGAGAACGAAACAGTCAGATGAAGGCAGTTGCCGACTGATGGTTGGCTCGAAAAGATAAGTTATGACAAAAATTATTATTTCATATGAATACTTGTCATGAATCAATTAACCTTTACTGAAGTTAGATTATATGTACTTGTATCTTCATCAGTAAGAACAAATGAATTCCCGTCAAACCGACTGGGAACAGGCAATCTGCATTCTAATCGGTAAAACTGCGATAATTACATTGCACCACACTGTGGACATACTGGACTGAGCAATGGTCCCATCCATATTTCGAGCACAAATTGCCGCTAATTGTCCGGGGTAAAGATTGAAGCCCTGAAAAATATTTTCCCGGTCTAGTGCATCAATTAAATTCAGTAGCACAGACTTTATAGTAAGACATACGTTAAATATGCTTGCCGGGTGCTAAGGAAACTATAAATGTTGTTCGTTAATCAGGACCGGAAGAACTATTTGGACGGTCAATGAATATTCCTCGTTTGCATAGAGCGAAAAGAACCGAAAGTAACCATGCAAATTGGCTGTATATTTCATTCACTGGCGTCTTATTTGCATCCAGCACATGAAAGGAATACAAATAGTCTTGATATTGTATCAAAGAATAAAACATATATGTTTATTATATATGTACATTTGTTTGACATTGAAACACAATGGAAAGTAAATTGTCAATATTTTACCATATTGATCAGTGCCAGAATTACTTTTCACATTGTATACTAGTTCCTTCTAAATCATCAGTAATTTGTTTACTTCATTGATACAGAAGTTGGGTTAAAGTAACCGTGTGTATAAACATGACTTTATTAGCTATTAAATGTTTTAAATATGTACATGTAATGTATTATTAAATCAAGCATCTGATCTGACACTACACTACATTCTATTATATGATGATCAATACCACTAAAACAACTCTCAATTTCTCAGCCGGTGGACCATCACCACACGTTTACATGACGTTATACGTTACAAGACGTTATGTATTTATTATTTACCTGTATAGAGCTGGACGAGCGGAATAGAATGTCGGTAGTTTGGTCGCGACAGCCTCTGTTTCAGCATCCCATTCTGGCGTTCGAAGAGTAGCTAACATATCGTCGTAAATGGCGGGTATTGGTTCGATGGTATCTCTGACCCGTTTCCGTACGTCGCTCAGGAGTTTTTTAGCTGTGACTCCGACAGGATCCTGTGAGTGGTTGTGATTCGCCATTATCTGCAATACAACCAATCAAGTTATTATTATATTGAAATTGAAATAACATGTGATACCAACACAACAGCATCAATTTCTGATCGGAAGTACAAAGCGAAACTTATTTAACATATGTATACCTTAATTGGAATCCCATCCCTTGTGTTCATCTTGGCTGTACATTCTCGGTTTACGCTGTTCCAGTAGCTGCGGTCGCCTCTTCTTGTTTTCAGGCTGAACATGTAGTTAGTGTGTACCAGCGTCTGACTTCCACGACTGTTCTCTATAAACCGTACTCCAACTTGAACGTTTGCCATATTGCAAGTGTACATTTAGACGTTTTGTGTGCAATATATATACAATGTCGCAGCAGAGTTGTAATTAATTAATATGTGAACATTTTTCACAATCATATATTTAACTATATGACAAAAGTATCTTTAAGTATATTTAATTGATATGTTAAATAAATGAATATAATTAAGTTATTATTAAGACAATTAATGTGATTTTTAGTCATCACAAACCTGTATTTAATCTAAGTGGTAATTAACACTATTCATTAAACACGTAATCAATCATCATTCTGCCAATTTGTATTATTTATTTGATCTTGTCCGATACTGGAAACATGTTAAAATTAAATATGTGTGTAACGCAACCATAAGCCGAGCAGTATACCCAACATACATGACGCCCCAATTTCGGAACTATCATTATTTATGGGAAATAGCCATACTAGTTCAATAGACCTTACTGTTATTTCTCCTCTGAGTTCAGCTAGCGATTTTCGATCCATCCATAGTGCGTCACTTGAAATCACCCCACCTACTTCGGATGATCACCGGAATTTTAATGACCACATCAATATATCATCAGCATCATCCGAAGGTCCTATCACAATCGAAGATAGTTTTAATGATATGGCCACACCACCATCGAAGGCGATATTTAACGACCACTCAATCCTTTACACATTTTCATCGGAGGCGGAAACGTATGACATGGATAAACAGGCAACTACATGCTATACTTCATCATATTTTATGAGGATCTCAGGTTTCAAATTATTAAATCTGCTTAGAGACCAATGAACGCTGAGTGCCCTTCCCCTCTCAGATGACATGTATTTAACTTACTTACAAAAACTAATAATGCTTAGGACTGATCGACTTATCCCCACCCCAGTACTGAGTGGAAACAACGTTGGAACATATTTCCCACCAGTATAGATACCATACTAACATGGGGGGACATTGAGTGCTCCGGTAGGTTGATAACTGAACATGTAAAAGCCTCCTTTTGCAACGACGGAGTCACTGGGACAGTCCATCTCTCCCCATCGAATCATCCCCAGCCAACATCCTCCCACACCCCAACAGAGGGGTCGTCTTTGGAACCACCAATAATTCCACCATCTCCGTCTAGTTCTGGTATATTTAGGCGGAACAGACGGCGCACACGTGTTGTTCCCGCCCTTAGGACAGGAACTAAACTAGGTCTAGCAAAATTAAGATCACCTAAGGGCAGGATCAGCGGGCAATCTCCTTGTAAACCCATTAGAAAGTTTGTAGGATAAGAGCTCGGTTTCAAATGTAACCCCTGTAAATATCCCGACAATGGAGAATACAATTAAATTTGTTAGTTTTAATGCTCGACTCTTACCCCATAATATACTTCTTGAGATTAAGCGCCATCTGAGTATGGAAAGGCTGGACGTGCTGTGTATACAGGAGAGTGGCAAATTATTAGGTAAAGCGCCAATTATCCCTGGATATACAGCATATCAATGTACAGGTACCTTTTGCCATTCTAAGTACTCTGGGGGGCTAATTACGTATTTTTCTAATACTATTAACGTTGATGACCTTGGCGTCGGGTGTTATGCTGGGGATGCAAATACTTTAGAACCTTTAGAAACCCATGCTTTTAAAATATATATTCAAAATAGAACGATCACTATAATTAATTTGCACTCGAGGAATCCTGATTTAACGATGCTACATGACCTTAACACAATTCTTAAAGGGGACTTCATAATAATGGGAGATATGAACGCCCATAGCATGGTATGGGGTTCATCTTATGACTCCCGTCATGGGAAAATATATCTATTTAGACTGGGTGGAACAAATTGGGGGTGTAATTCTTAATGACGGGCATTATACTCAAATTGATTCGAGCAATGGCACGCACTCGGCATTATATCTAGTCATCACATCACCGTCAATAGCGTGCGACACGAATTTGCGGGAAGGGATTAACACATGGGGCTCCGACCACTTCCCAGTCCTTTCTGAATATGTACACGGTTTGGCTAATGAAGATAATAATAAGACTCCAAAATGGAATTTCAGCAAAGCAGACTGGGAAACGTTTAGATCCTTAAGTGGAAAAATAAATACTGCATCTATATACTCCGAGGACATCAACTTATATAACCAACGCCTTACAGATTGGTTAATCATTTTTACTGAGAGCTATGTTCCTGTCTCCTGCATGGGAAATCATAAACGACAGAAATTCCCGTGGTGGAACCAAGCATACGAACTTGCGGTCCAGGGACGAAAAAAAGCACTAAATACATTAAATAAAGACCCCAACCCAACGAACCGTATACGCTATAGGGAGTCTCAAAGGACAGTTAAGGTGACTGTTCTTCAGGCTCAAACTGCAAGCTGGGAACAGTTCTGTGAATCGCTGAACTATAAAGAAAATAATAGTATTAAAGATTTTTGGCAAAAGATTCACAGAATAAAAGGGAAACGATTTTCTCCAGTCCCGTTACTTAAATGTAAAATGACCACTGCAGCTTCCACTTTGGATAAAGCAAATTTACTATCAAAGCAGTATGCAGAGGTTACACAAGACTCAAATCTTACAATGGAAACATTAGACTTTCAAAATTATTTTGAGTCTAAACATAAGGACTACTTAGATGATCCTGGCACTGAATACATAGCCCTTAACATGCCCTTTTCTATCGAAGAAATGAAACGATGTCTGGCAGCGCGCTCTGGTTCCACACCCGGTCATGACAGGCTGTCCTACACTATGTTTCAAAATATGTCTGAAACAGCTCTGTACACTGTACTAGAGCTGATTAACAAGGTCTGGGTGACCGGGGTACTTCCGGAAACATGGAAAGAGTCCCTTGTGATACCAATTCCTAAACCTGGAAAACCAATAAATGACCCAAAGTCCTACAGACCGATCTCTCTGACGTCTCACCTATGTAAGCTTATGGAGGGAATGATTAACGATAGGCTCGGGTACCATTTAGAAAAACATGGAATGTTTAGCCAAAATAAATCAGGTTTCCGAAAAGGGCGGGAACACTGGACCAGCTCCTACGTCTTCAGCATGACGTTAAAAAAGCACAAATGAACAATAATCATGTATTAGCCGTATTTTAGACCTCCAAAATGCATTTGATTTAACATGGCATAAAGGATTGCTATACAAGTTAAAGGAATATGGGATCACAGGAACTATTTATAAATGGGTCCGGAATTTTCTGTTGGGTCGTAGTATACAAGTACGGGTGCGAAGTTCCCTCTCTGAACGGCATACCATCAATCGTGGGACACCGCAAGGATTAATTATATCACCAACGCTGTTCAATATTCTGATCAACAACTTCTCTCGAACAGTTACAAACATAGATTCCGGGATCGTCGTATCTCAATTTGCCGACGATAGCAGCAAGTGGCTATCTGGTTCTAATATTCAATATCTTGTAAAACGAGCACAACGCGGACTGAACCAGATCTCGGAATGGTACCGAAATTTGGGATTAAAAATTTCAACCGGGAAAACGGTGGAGATCCTCTTTGGCAAACTAGTTAGATCAACTGTGACACTTACACTCGATGGCACTCCTGTGAAATTTGAAAATGTGGTGAAATTTCTGGGCATGTATTTGGATAATAGAATGACATTTAAGCTCCACTTTGACCACTTAGAACAAAAATGCATAAAGGGACTTAATTTGATGCGAGCAGTAAAAGGTACCAACTTTGGGTGCAATAAGCACTCTCTTTTGCTGCTCTATAAATCACTCATCCAGTCACAGTTAGACTACGGTGCTCAGGTCTATCAAAGTGCCAGTAACACCCAACTATCTCGACTGGATGTTATTCGGGGAAAAGCCCTCAGAATAGCCCTAGGAGCCCTCCCTTGTACACATGTCAGCATATTATGCATGGAGGCGGGGACACTACCTCTCAGTCTTAGAAGAGAAGAACAAACACTTAGGTATTGGGCACGAACTCAGACCAGGGCGGGTAGATGGATTCCCTGGGAAACATTCATTCTGTATGTCCCGGAGGGTGAAAGACATAACTACCCTCCGGGTGTCCCAGGGCAGTCCGACCCGGCAGGAGGGAACCCGGTATGGCGGATGTTCGATGACCCGGAATTGGTGGGAGATAACAAGCGTTACCCATAAGGGGCACCGTTTGGGCTGACCGTTGACAGACTTGTTATGGAGTATGGACTTGGGGGAACAACTTTTGCTGACTTTCGAAAACCTCCAGTTCCTCCATGGACCATACTCACACCGCCGACGTCCATGTCCGTATCAGACAAAATTTCTCAGAAGGATCCAGTCTGCAGCCTTGGAAATGATTGATCAAAATTACAAACATAGACTGCAGATATTTACTGACGGCTCAAAATACCCAATCTCAAAGAGAGTATCAGCTGCGTTTTCGATTCCGTCGCTCAAAATTAACAAACAGTTTAGAATAACGGACCAAACATCAATCTTGACAGCTGAACTCGTTGTAATTATTAGAGCAATGAACTAGGTGATTGAACATGAACCACTGTTTCATGTTACATTCACCGACTCTCTCAGTGGTTTGTAAGCTATCAAAAATTACAACTCCCGTTCCAGGCCAGATTTAGTATTCGAAATTTGGCATACGCATACGTACAACATTGCACTTAAACAAGGCCTGGACATTAAACTTGAATGGATCCCAGCTCACGTAGGAATTTATGGAATCGAAGCGGCAGACAGTATGTAAAGGCGGCCCTCTCACATCCGGGCATTGACACCAGGGTTGGATTATAGACAGAGGTTTACTCTATTCGGCAAAACATTATTCAGAAATGGCAGAAAGAAGTAGACTCCAATTATAAGATACAGAAAACATTGTTGGCACCCTCTGTCAGATTAAAACCCCCAGATATATATCATGAAAACAATAAATTGGACAAAAGTATCACTCGACTGAAATTTAATATTACGTTACTTCCTGGCTCCTTTGGTGCAATTATGAAAAACAATCCAGTTGACTGTAACACATGTAAAAACCCGGTTACATCCGTATGCAGTGGGATAATCTTAGGCGCGAGCTTGTCGGACTAGCGTGGGGTCCATTATACTAAGAATACCTTTTAAATCAATATGTTTGTGTGTCCTGTGAGTCGGGTTGCGGGGCGTGTGGATGCCTGCACTTACGCCGGTCGGATCCGGCAGCTACGCTCGGGGTGACTAGCCGTCATAGGGCTATACTTAGTCCGTCCGATATTCTGGCGAGGGTCACTGGCAATGCTGTGGCGACTTGAGGTCCGGGTTTCGAAATCCCGCAGGCCCCGGCTGTCGTCGGCGCTTGCATCTTGTTTCCTCGCCCGCCGCCTGGCACCACGACATCACAACTACACATTGGTTGGGCCACCCCACCCACGTCCTTTCCTCCGTCTATTCCCATTCCAACCAAATTTCATCAGGTTGCCCGCCGATCCTGATATGCGGACGAACTTCGTTTCGAATAAAGACATAATTATCATTAAAAATGTTATCAAGCTAACAATTATTATCAGCCCTGTGGCAACTTGTACATACATTACGCCACAATTGTATCTATGTGTAAATTATATTAACATATGCACATTTTAGATGTTTTGTTTAAACAAATGTTATTGTAATTGCTTGTCCTAACATATTTGGGAAAGCGGGTTTACTTACTTTGAAGCTGGCCTTCACCATTTTAAGAGGGATATTTAAACTTTACGATTTTTAAATACTTTTGCACATTTTGGTCTCCGTGCTCGCGTTCTAGATTGAAGTAGTTGTTATTCTCTTGCTAGGGCCTCGTTGAGGTCTGGCGGGGAATACGTTTCTTATTCTTATTTTTACATGACGCATTTATATCGTTCTAGCTATTTTTAAACTGTGTATGCCATGTAACTATATTGTTTTAACATACTCCAACTCCGTTATTTTAATTCTCATATTAATGCATTGCCTGTAATTATCTTTTACATGTTGTAATTATCTTATGCTTTTACCTTACATGTAACTATTTTTGGAATGGTGGCCCGTATAGCTTTCGAACTTGTGGCCACCATAAATAAACTTACCACAACAACATACAGGTAAGTCGAATGTGTGAAAGTCAAATGTTGGTAAAGTGAGACAGTCTAGACAGACCAAAAATCTAAATGTTGGGAAAGTGAGATACAACCGTTGTGTGCACATGTATCAACTTTGTTAAAGAGGGGTCGTCGCGTGTAACACATCAGTAATATCTGTGTGTCAGAAGTTGAAAACATGATATCTGTGTGTCAGAAGTTGAAAACATGCCAAACACGCGTACGTCGCTTGTATTGTTTCGGTACCGATGCCCCCTTCGTTCGTGTACATTTGAATGTATTCAATACTGAGACTAATGTCCACTCTAACAGCTGAGAAGTTATCAAGATCGATTTACATCCAGAGAACGAGTTAGGTAAGTGACAGCTTAGAACGATTAGTGTCACGGTGAGCTAAGAATGGCTGCACTTGCACACTCGTCAGTGAGCAAGTGTTTAGGAAAGAATGGTTTAAATTGAATGTCGCTGCCTATTGCAACATTCGTGTCCTTTGCATTTATACATAAATACACCACAATTGATAGTTTCACGTAGAGTAATGTCTTCTATAAAGGCACCAAATGTTACGGAACTAGAAAAAGAAGTTTTAACAGATATTTTAAGAACAGACGGACGAAGTTCGCACATATTTCGCTACTGTCGAATATTCTGCTGTCATGTTTGCTGCCGGGCCATCGGAAAAGCGCCCGTGGCATAGAACCTCAACTCGACGAGAAGCTGCATGTATGGTGGAATAGTTGCGGCCCTCACTTGTTTTCCTTCAATGTTATGACTTATCTGCTTTAGCAGAGTTAAAACTGCGTGTTTACCCGGTCTATAACGAATTACAAAAGCATCATCATCATAAAAGGTGAGCGGGTCCAATCTGTCCCGTAGCACAGCCTCCCTTCGCAGAACGCGCTCCGCCAATTATATCTGCTGTAGGTGGTCAAGGTAGTCCGCCATTGTACATGTGTCAGCTGAATAGCTTCGATCACTGTGGTAAATCACCCCCAGAGGTAGTTCAGATTTATAGGGTACGTTAACCATTCTCAGCCGACAGTGACTCGATCTGCAAGGCATTCGTGTCAAACCGATCTCACCAAACCCGTTATAATTATACTTAATCGAGGTTACCGTCGCTCAGCAAGCGGGCATTAGAGAACAAAAGTAATCTAGCCAAAATAGAAAAGAAACGCATGTAGGAAATGTTTTATCCAACGGAGTTATACACACGTTTAACAATGACTGTTTCGTATAATTTTGAATCAACTGTCGATGTAAACGGGACAATAAACTATATGATATTTTAATGTGTTTTCCCGGACCTGGGTTGTCATGTCCTCATGATTGCAATACACATACACCTTTATGAGGTAGGATCGATCATACACGGGGAATTAGACTAAATAGAGAGGTGGGATTATGTAACGTTTATGTAATTACCAGTAAGTTTTCCGCCGCCGTAGCCCAATTTTATCCTACCGCCCAGATGGGCACACCTGCATATCGGTTTATGTACGAATTGTCTTGAGAACGACGTGCACAGTTGTCCAATGGAGACAACGTGACCAGTGGTATGACAACATAAGGAAACTACGTTCTTTGTTGCCGATTAGGTAGATTTTCATGCATCGTGAGGTGTTTTTTTATTGTCAGAACATTTACTGTGGTACCCGCTTTCTTCGAAATAAAATAAAAGAATACACGGTGATCAAAATATGTTTATGAGCGCTATGTACGGCTCTGCAACTAATATTTCATTTACACGGCCGAATAAACGTGTAACTAGTTCGTACGTAGCGCTTATAAACATATGTTGATCACCGTGTGGATACCCATTTTCAAGGTAGATAACTGATGTCTCAAAATTCGGCATTCGTCCGATGTTTACGTAACGTATTGATACATAAAGCATGTTTAAATGAATGTCATTGATTGATCATTGACTTATATTGATAATAATGCAATAAGTATAATCGGTGTTTAGCTGCACCTGCTAAAAGATATGTTAATAGGTGTTAATCACTCTTTGTCCAATTCCGCGCGGCGCGATCGGCGCAGGTGCGCGTTGCGTTTAGATAATTTAACAAAACACGTATATTTGTGGTAGATTATTGCATTCAAATGATTAAAATGATCATAATCATACTAATTCAGTCAATTCAATGACAATGTATGGTATAAATATCCGCTAACGGACGTACAAGCCACTTTCGAACAGCCTTTGTAGCCTTTGTAGCCTTTCCCAGCCTTTGGGGTGTTTAGGGTGACCCTCTTTTTTCACTTTTCACTTCACTGACCAATGCCTTTAAGGGTGTATATTGTGAACTCCGGCACTCTTGTTTGTTTCAAAGTGACCCGCTTGTCTGCATTATGGAACAGTTTGAAACTGAAATAGTCCATGTCAGCAGAGCTCCAGATAAGATTTGTGTCTAACGAGTATTATACCCCCATATTTCAATTTCAATGCGTATTTTACTTTCGCAAATGTATTATAAATTGTCTTCCTCATTAAAGGCACTTGTTCACTCAGTAGGCGCAAACTGTTCATTATATCAGAGACATCATCTGAGACATTTTCTAGCAAAATAAACATTCATTCACCATTACACCACGTATTGATTGGCATTATTATACATTTTATATTAGACATAACTTTCCACACTGATATCAAGGGCAATAACCGCGTTTCGTTAAAATACGTTAACGAACATTACTATTTATACTCTGTATTTATTTGTTGATGTGCAATGATCATACTTTATAATCTGTCGAAAATATTATTTTTTTCAGGTGACGCATTTAATTAGTATAAATAATAAAAAAAAATACCATGCTTCATTTGCGTATGAAAATAGTTTGATACCACCGCGCGTCACTATCAGTAAAATAAATATTACTGAATGATTATACATATGTGCCTATATAGCAGCCACTCGTAATTTTAGAACTGGTATAATAGTTACACAATTAAATACACTTATTTAATTCCTATAAAGAACATTTTGTGGGTATGTACCTTTAAATAGAGAACAAAATTAATGATAACAAAAATAAAAATTCACTTATTTGAGCTGCAAAAAGCAAACACTGTTGTTTGCTTTTTGCAACTAAGTAAATTTCAACTTTCTTACAGTATTTTCACTACTCCATTTGAAAATCAATGTGTATTTTCATATTGCTGTGAGTATTTTGTACTCCCACTGTTGATAATCAATGCGCATTCTGCTAAAATTAGTGCGTAAAATACGCAAATACGCACCTTATCTGGAGCTCTGAATGTCAGTGACTTAGGGGTGAAAGGGTTAATTAATCAATCAATCGACAGTGCTCTGCCTATATATACAGGTGCGGCTGTATATGCACCAGCTGTTGAACGCATGTAACACGCCATTCACTAAATCAATCATCCATCGATCGCTCAATCAATTGTCAATCAATCAATCAATCGTCCATTGATCACTCAATCAATCTTCCATTGATCACTCAATCGACCATCAGTCAATCAATCAATTGTCAATCAATCGTCCATCGATCAATCAATCGTCCATTAATCATTCACTCAATCGACCATATAAACAATGGAAAGACTATTTTTTGTTATCATATTAAATTCTATCAACATTTCAGAATGAGCCTTATTTTTATTTTGTGAAATTTTGTCAACTATTTATTTTAATACGAAAAATTTATTTGTCTTTGGGAATTTAACATTGGGGGAAAAGGAGGTGGAAAAGCTGGGGGAGGAGCCTCTGTGAAGATGTCTATGAAGATGTTTTTTCACAATAAAATCAATATTTGATACTTTGCTTTTACATGGTAATTACTATTACGTAACATTTGGGCAGGTTTCGTGAAACAGACATTAGTCCTACATTTTTCCACTGATCAAATTCATACTGTGATTACTTGACCACCACCAAGTGCCACAGTGCCCAACACAAACATTCACTTGACCTCAAACTCTCAGAGCTCCAGATAAGTTTTGTATCTAAAGAGTATTATTCCCCCACTATTTCAAATTCAATGTGTATTTTACTTTTACATATGTATTATTGATTTTCCTCATTATTAAATAGGGAACAAATGATACAAAAATATAACAAATTTAAAAATCCACTTATTTGAGCTGCAAAAAAGCAAACGCTTTTTGCAGCTCAACAAAGTAAAATTTTCCACTTTATTACAGTATTTTAACTACTCAATTTGTATTCTGCTAAAATGCGTGTGTAAAATACGCAAATACGCACCTTATCTGGAGCGCTGAACTCTTATGGAATTATCCCCCTTTTTCGACTCCAAATTTCCCACTTTTGACTTGTACAGCTAACTAGTCCTACATGTTTCCACCAATCCAATTGACACTTGATATCTGTGACAACCATCAAGTGTCGGAGTGAGAAACATGTACATTTATTTCGTGGCTCCAATCTTTATGATGTTATGCCCCTTTTACGACTCAGAAAATGCAACTTTATACTTGTCTTCTACTACTTGTACAGTTTTCAGCTGATTTACTGTATACTGGGTATACATGTACATGAACACAACAATCTACGGAGCCCCGTAGGGGACGTATAATTCTCTTCTTTTTGTTACTAATTCATTCCCACAAAATAAAAATTTGTTCCCTCAATTTAACAGTTCGTTCCCACGAGAATTGTTAATTCGTGGGAACTAATTGTTAAATTGAGGGAATGAATTGTTAATTCGTGGGAACGAATTGTTATATCGTGGAAAAAAATTGTTTATTCGAGGGAACAAATTATTAAATTGAGGGAACAAATTGTTATTTCATGGGAACGAATTAGTAAAAAAAATCCATGTCCCCTGTGGGGCTCCGTAACAATCAACTAATGGTATACGTCTATACGTCTGCTGTGACATACCATTTGATCTTAATATAACATTGACCTCCAGGTAAGGTGCGTAATGGCGTATTTTACACACTTATTTTAGCTGAATACACGTTGATTATCAAAAGTGGGAGTACAAAATACTCACAGCAATGTGAACATGCGCATTGTTTTTCAAATTGGGAAGTGAAAATGCTGTAATACAGTTGAAAATGTACTTAACTTAGCTGTAAAAAGTGCAGCTCAGATAAGTATATGTTCAACTGTATTACAGTATAAATAAGTAATACACTCACATAAGTGAATGTTTGAAGAAAATCAATAATCCATTTGTAATACTAAAATACGCATTTAATTTGAAATTAGGGGTTACAATAGTATTTAGACACAAAGCTTATCTGGAGCTCTGATTTACTTATATTCCCCCCTTCACTGACCATGCTTGACCTGTGCATATTGTGACCTCTGGCACTCTGGTTATTGAGAGAGAAGACAAAATACTAAACTATAGCAGACGACAATTTATGTTTCCCGCATTCTAAGGGTTATGCCAATGTCCTGTCTGTCTATTGCTGGGAACCATTCACTTTCACTGTTCCATGCATGGGTTGGGAGGGTATCCATTATTATACCTCTGGCATACGAAGTATGTTGAGGGGTATACAGTTTTCGACCGTCCGTCTGACTGTCCATCCGTAGGATGTGCGTTAATGTTTGTAAGTGCACAATAACCTACCCATGTGGCTTTCATGTCCAAGGTCAAATTACTTGATGTTAATTGGTGTTAACATTTCTTTTTAAATATTGGTGTTAAAGTGTTTAAGTACACATTATCTCTGCAATCATCTGTCAGATTGACTTGAAACTTCATATACTTCTTTATCATCATCCACATTCTTATTCTATCACCCACCCATGCGACTTTCATGGTCAAGATCAAGGTCAAATTGCTACGACGTTGTCAGTCAGTACATATTCGGCCAACACAAAGCTTGTTACCTGATAAATAGAGGATATTACATGTGTGAGTGATTATTTAATACGACATTTATTAAACGAGTTTACTGATTTCATAAGAAACGACACTATGCCCAGTTTCTTATGAAATTAGTCAACGAGTTTAATGAAGACCATATTAAATCATCACAAATGTTATATTCTATATATTGCATAAACACATCATCATACATTGAAGCTGTACTGGTCACCAAACATGTTTTCTGTAATTATATTTATTGCACTAGTGTATTATGATTTTTATTACACTGTTAATACACGATGAGCGCCCATTTTATGCAATAAATAAAAAATGCGTCTTATCCGGAGCTCTGTACCCATTTATACACCTTTCCCTCCAGACGGGCCCAGCATTAATCCAATCGGTACCCAGTATTGTGTACTCTCAATGTTGGCAATCAATGCGTATTCAGCTAAAATAAGTGCGTAAAATACACAAATATGCAGCTTATCTGGAGCTCTGTGTGTTCTGTGTCAGGACCACGACTCATTACTGAAATATTTATTATGTGGCATCAGAGCTCCAGATAAGATGCGAGACATAGTGATCACAATGACGTCCGGATGTTCGTCTGTCCGAGCAACCAAGGGTGTACAAGGGGCCATGGGGCGGAGCCTAACACAAAAGAATCCTTTGATTTATTCCGTATGGCCCCTTATTCTATTGTTTACAAGTGGCCATCTCTTTGATCTAGAACAATAGAAATGGCCCCTTGTTCACTATTGGTGGGCCGTCCGTCCGTGCGTCCGTCCGTCCGTCCGTGCGTCCGCCCGAAATCTGCGTTAAAGTTTTTAAATAACTTATATCTCTGCAGTCCTAAGTCACATTGACTTGAAACTTCATTACTTATTAGTCATCATCCACATATTCATGCTGTAACCCACTCATGCGGCCCCTGTGCCCAAGGTTAAGGTCAAATGACTTAGAAGTTTGTGTTAAATTTTATCAAAATTTGCGTTAAAAGTTTTCAGATACTAGTACCTACTATCTCTGTAACCGTCAGTCGGATTTGCTTGAAACTTTGTATGCTTATTTGGCATCATCCATATATTCATTCATGCGGCCCCTGTGCCCCAAGGTCAAGGCCAAATGACTTAGAAGTTTGCGTTGTTATAAAATCTGCGTTAAAGTATTTATATACCTTATATCTCTACAATTGTTACTTCCAACTTCCAATACTTCTTATTCATCATCCATATTTTCATTCTATAGCCCGCCCATGTAGTCGACATGCCCAAGGTCAAGTCTCCACAACACTTACTCCGATTTACTTCAAACTTCAAATAATTCTTTATTATCATCCATATTTTAATTCTATAGCCCACACATGCAGCCCAAATGCTCAAGATCAAGGTCAAATGACATTAAAATTTGTGTTAAAGCTTTTACATGCCTTATATCTCCACAACCCTTAATTCAATCTTCACATAAATACACTCTGAGACCATCAAATGCCCCCCCCCCCACCCCCCCCCATTTGTACATGTACTTGAACATGTACATGTACTTGTACAGGTAATATATGGGATTTATGACTAAGCTCAGTGACCCGGCCTTAAATGACCTTAGCTGTTGATTGGCCGTTAAACCCTAATAAACAAACAAACAAACGACTCAGAAAATGCAACTCTATGCTTGTCTTCTACTATTTATACAGTGTTCAGCCATATTATTCGGCTCATATTTAAGGGTGGGAATTGGCTCGAACACCTTCCATACCCGGGATATATAGCCCAGTAAAGAAGCAAGCCGATGGTCGTCGGTCTGGTTTATATTTCCGAATTTTGATAAATGTTGCATTTATAATTCAGGCTCCAAAAATGTGCGTCAAATATAGGAGAATCTATGCAGGTATGGTAACCAATAATTTGAGGCCTCCTATAGCACCCATCAGCTTATATGTGTGTGGGAAATATAGTATGGCTGGGTATCGATTATAGATGATTGAGGGGAACCATACTAGTTTACGTGATTTGTGCGTTTTGAGTGGCATACGGACTGGTCAAATGAAATTAAGTGGCGAGTGTACTATCTGAGTCACTAATGTCTAGCAAGTGTGCTCTACGTAATTAACTTGTCACATTTAGTCCCAATCCTACCTAATCACCATCGAGAAGAGAAGAGAAGAGAAGAAGAAAGTGATTTCTGACGGTATGGTATTTGACGTGTCACCCTCACCCTATGTTAGTCTGATGTATCAGAATGCTATATTAACCTATCATGATAACCGTGGTTGCTGATTTTGTGTTGTTAATTGGGTTTTATATATATTTGTTTTTGTTATTTACTAGCATTTATTTTTAATTTTAGTTTAGTTTTGAGTCACCTACCACACCGTCAGATTTTGGCCGAATAGACTAATACACATTAAATCGTTTTTATTTTTGTCTATATTGGAGTAATGCAGATTGTCAATTTCGACATAAAAAGCAATTACTCCTGGTGGAGGAAACCTCCAGTTTCCCCGGTAGCTCCGGAGTCCCTGTAGTAAAGCTCCAAAAAAAAAACCTCAAAAGGAGGCGATTTTGCACAACTACTCTCAACCAGCTGACTACCTCACCCCACTGACTCACTCAATCACTTAGCCCAATTCCATTGAATTAGTGGACCACATCAACCCATCCATACACCCGCCAACCACACACCACATCACTTAGCCCAGCCCCCATTCAATCAATCAATCACACACACACACGCAAGCACGCACGCACGCACGCACGCACACACGCACACACACTCACGCACGCACGCAGGCACACACAGACGTACATACACATATACATATGTACACACACATATATACCCATACACACATATACACACATACATATATATATATGCATACACACATACACACACACACACACATACACATATACATATATATACACACACGCACCCACACACACACACACGCATATACATACATATATATACATATATATACACATATACATACACACATACATACACATACATACACACATACACATATATATATACGTACCACCTCAAAGACCCCTCGGCATCACGGCGTTCCATTGTTCTGTAAAGTGACGGGAAATGGACATGCATGGTTAGTGACAAAATGGGTCCCCCCAGTCAGTATCGGGGGTCATTTGTAAGTTGTCACTGGTCATGTCGTTTACGTCTACGAGTCGTGTTGCCCTGTCAATATTGTCAGTGGTTGGCCACTGTTATTGGTCTTTATTATTAAAAGTAGATTTAGGAAGATGCAAATAAAAATATGGTAAATGATTTGTGCAGATTTGCATGTATGGTTATCCCCACCCGCTAAAATACCGGCCCCCGCTGTAAGCAGTCACTACTTTATAATTTAATAGATAGAGCATTATGTGTCCGGTGGTGAGCAGACCGTATCGTTCGTTTCCCAGCGGGGGGGGGTCCCCGATTGGGCATTCCCTACCTGAAAAGATCCCTTGGGTTAGTACCAGTCAAGCCCACCCGCCCGGACATTTCATAACGCTATAGATTTCGTAACTGCTCTACTTTAGACCTGATCACGAGCAGACTGTAATGCGCAATGCTGTTAACTTCATGAGTGCTCATCATTGGAGGCCGGACGTTAATAGTTGTTAGCTGGTTATAGGCTTAATTGTGTATATACAATTTTTTATATGCTAGGATATGACTACGGGCTGGCAATATGTTCGTTAGGATGCACTCTGGCCTGCCTCGGGGGAGAAGAACCCGCCAAATATATTGGAACTCGGGTAATTCGGACATTCCCCGTTGAAGTTATATATTGCCAGCATTTCGCCACACCCCGCATATACTTTATGATTGTATTATGTTTGATATGATTTGATATTTATCTTATTATGTTGTTAGTAATGGTCAGTCAGTGTGGGGTACTGCTCCCCATACGCCGTTCACCATGTAATCACCGTAAGTCGATGGCTCACACGCAAACATATATTTACGATACAACATATGTACAACCTATCGTGATATTACTTAATTATATCTGGACGAAGCCTACATGGTCCAATGTAACCTCTGTCACTTAGTTGGACCACTTCGTTGACTGTATACCCTCTGCCATCCTCAGTTACTACCTCTATATCTTGGTCTTTAGGTTATCAGTTTGAATTTAAAACTATACTGTTGTTTTTGGAGCAGCGGTATTTACATTTTACCCCAGTATCCTGTTTCCTTTATATACTCTAATAAAGCTAGATGCATTTCGGCTTCACATTCCTTAGGAGGGAATACTATATGATAATGTGAAGGTGTAATGTTGTGTTTAAGGCAAGACGCTTTTTGATCTTCTCGCGATGTGCTATGGGCGGGGCAATTGAAGAAATAATGCCAAGGATCTTCAATTTCGTCCTCGTCACAATTTGAACAATTCATTTATCTTCACTACTATTATCATGATGGTATAGATTAGATTTTATGTTTCCATCTGCCTAGCCTTAGTCTGGATATAATTATGTCTGCTCTCCTATCTTTACTATACAATTTACATTTTGTAGGGATGGTGGGGCACATTGCTTGCAAATATGTCCACCATTTTTGCCTAAGTGTTCATTATTCCACCTTGTTTGCCACTTTGACCTACATTTTTGTTTGATGAGAGAATATATTTCATGATGTGTTGGTAATGTTGCTTCATTGTTTCCTATTAAATGCGCTGTGCCTGCAGCCCTATCAGCGTCTTCGTTACCGGGTATTCCAATATGGGAAGGGACCCAATCTATGTTTATTAGCTTGCCTTTAAGATATTGTATTGCTTATTAATGTTTTGATGAGATGTATTTTGTCAGGTCTTGTTTTAGAAGTACCTGAGTTTGATTGCTTGGACGGAGCTTAGTGAATCAGTTTAAGATGACTGTATCCTTATAATTATCTAATGTTAGGTTATAAATGAGGGCCTTCTCGATTGCTATTAATTCTGATGTGAATACTGTTAGTGTGGAAGTCAGCTTGTATTGTTCTACGTAATTTAAATGTGGTATCACGAAAGCTGCGGATGTGATGCCTTGTTCGATATTTTTGCTACCGTCCGTGTAAATTTGCAGGCATCTTTACATTTTTTGTTTATGTGGTCTGTTGCTAGTTTTAGGTTAATAATTGGATCCATTGTCTTATTTTTTATTATTTCTGTTAGATCTGATTGAGCAGTTATTTCGAAAGGATAGTAAGGTATATGGGTCTGATACGGCTGCATTTCACAATCATTCAGTCCATATTCTTGAGTTAGTATTTGGGCATTCATAGCATAACATGTTTGTAATTTCCTACCTGTGGATTTTGCTTTTTTAATTTTGTTTGCTTCTTTATCGTTATGTTTGTTTTTATACTTTTGATTATTTTCTTTTATGGTTGCTTCTTTTTTAAGTCTTATTCTGTTATATTTGTATACCCGCCTAGGTCGTATTTGTTCGTTAACTGGCAGGTTTACACCATGTGGCTGGGTGCGCGCCCAATATTTGATTAGATTTCCTTCACGCCTCAGATCTAATGGTTCTACTACGGTTTCTACCTCGACTGCAGCGGCTCTAGTTGATTTATATGCACCTGTTGCCACTTTGAGGGCCGCTCTTTGAATTAGTTCTAGTTTAGCTAAGTGTTCCGCTGCAGCGTCTTTATACAGCATGCTGCCATAGTCCATTTTTGATAATAATAGAGCTTTGTACAACAATACAAGGGATAGTTTATCCGCTCCATATGACGTACCCGATACTAGTTTCATTAAGTTGAGATCTTTTCTACAGCGTTGGACTATGTTATTTATATGTGTTCTCCAGGTAAGTCGATCGTCCAAATACATACCCAGGAGAATTTTACACATTTTGTGTATGGTATTGCTTGATTGTTTACCATTAAATCTTTAATTTTATAAGTTTGTTCTCTTATGTATGCATACCGCTTGCTCCTCATTTTTATAGCAGAGTAATCCACCGCCATGAAATATGATTGCCTCAGTTTTAAGCGGGGATTTTATTTTAAAGCCCCATTTGTTTTGCCAAATTGTTATTTTATCTAGTGCTGTCTGTATTACCCCCAGGGCTACTCTGAGATCTGTATGCTCTTTCCAGATCGCGCCGTCGTCGGCAAATTGTGACAGGCCTGGTTTTGTGTTTGTACTCATACTGTTTAATTCTGTATATAATGTATCTATCATGACATTAAATAGTGTCGGGCTTATGACACTACCCTGGGGGCTGCCATTATCAATACTTTGAAATTCTGAATGCTCTGTGCCTATTCTTACTCTAATTTTTCTGCCCGTCAGAAAATTATCTAACCATAGCAACATTCTGTTGTTTACGCCCTTCCCGATTAGTTGTTCTATTGCTCCCTTTGTCCACATTAGGTCAAAGGCTTTTTCTAAGTCTAGAAATACAGCTACGACTAGTTTTTTTTCCATTTGTGCTGTTTTAATGATTGTTTCTAATCGAGCTAGTTGATCCATCGTGGATCTATGATTTCTAAATCCTGACTGGGTTGGGCCAATTTTCTGATTAGATTCAAAATGATGTTTTATTCTGATGGCCACCATAGTTTCCATTAATTTACATATTACAGATGTTAGTGAAATGGGTCTGTATGAGGCTGGTAGAGTTGCATCCTTGTTTGGTTTGATTATTGGGATAATGGTAGCCTCTTTCCAAGCGTCAGGCAGGGAGCCTTCGGCCCAGGATTTATTTATTAGCAGGAGCAGTTGTTCCATTGATTCATGTGGTAATTGTTTAAGTATATTATAATGTATTTTATCTGCTCCTGGTGCAGTACTTTTTTTAGTTTTAAGGGCAGCTTTAAGTTAAGCCGACATTATAAATGACCTATTGAGGCAGTCAGTATTCAGGTCTGGTGTCAGAGTATGGTTGTCTATCTTAGCTTGTATTTTCGGTCTCTTTTATCTTTTTCTATTCTGAATTCTGATGTTAAATTATTGTTGCTAGACATATTATTTTAATGATCTCTGAGCACCTCTGCTTTTTGTTTTTCATCGCATATTAATGTATTATCATGTGATAATGGGGGAATTTGTTGTGTTGGTTTACCTCTTACTCGATTAAATAAATTCCAGACTTCTTTACTTGTTTTATCTTTCGTAATTGCTGATATAAAATTCGCCCAACCTTTCTCTTTTGCTGTTTTAATGGCTTCCAAGTATTCCTCTCGCCTTCTTTGTTTTAGTTGTACAATTAGAAACTGTCTCCTTTTATAAATATTTGGGACTTTTATTCACACCAAAACTGATATGGACACGTGCTAAGGATACGTTAGCAGCGCAAGCGCGAAAATCAATTATGGCAATACATAGATATCAACGCAACTTCGGTTACTTTGATTACCAAGATATTTTTAAACTGTTCGATACCATGGTTACACCCGTCCTTTGTTATGGGGCTGAGATATGGGGTTATGAACTTTCAGAACAGATAGAGTCAGTACAAACCAGCTTTTGTAAGTCATTTCTTGGATTATTCCGTACTGTAAATGATTCAATGGCGCTTGGAGATTGCGGTAGATATCCACTATGTACATCGTACTACTCTAAATGCATAGCATACTGGTGCCGTCTTCTACAAATGCTAAACCATCGGTATCCTAGAAACTGTTATTTGATGCTAAAAGCACACGATGATATGGGACGGGTAAATTGGGCCAGTAATGTTAAAAAACTTCTATACAAATATGGCTTTGGGTTAGTCTGGCTATCTCAAGATGTAGGGGACTTAACTATGTTTTTACATCAATTCAAACAACGTGTTATAGATTGTTGTCAACAAACTTGGCATAGCGATGTTGACATCTCTGCTAAATGTATTCATTATAAACATTTTAAAAAGTCTTTTGAATGTAGAAAGGTAATTATTACATGTTCTTTATTACCATTTAATTTGAGAAAAGCGATGGCAAAATTTAGGTGCTCCAACCACAAGTTAAACATTGAAGTCGGCAGACATGCTGGAATACAGAGAGAGCTCCGGATTTGTCCGTATTGCCTAATACATACAAATCGAGAAATTCTGGAAGATGAATACCATGCGTTTTTTCATTGTAAATTATACGATGATATTAGATTGATCTACCTACCTGCTCAAATGTATTCCAACAGGTCTTTAGACACATTTTATAGAATTATGGGTTCAAATACTCACAAAACGATTTACACAATTTCCGGATATATTTACCATCTGTTAAACAAGCGTAACACGATATAATTCCATTAGATGTTCACTGATATTTGTTCAATTGTACATGTTATGGGCCAGAGGCCTACATCATCCAATAAACTATTGTATATTGTATATTGTACATGATATTTATAGGTTTGTTTCCATCTTCGCAGACAGTTTTCCCTGTTTTTAATGGCTTCTGTGCAAGCGGGTGTCCACCAGGGATTGGTAGGGCGATTATGTGCTTTACCACTTGTCTGTGGTATGCTTTCTTTACTTATTCCGTAGAGTGTGCTCACAAATTCATCGTGATAGTCTTTTGTATCTAAATTCGCATCGATATGTAACCTAGTGGTGCATAGTTGATGGAAGAGTTCCCAGTTTGCATGACCTAACTTCCATTTGGGAATTGTTGCGGGAGTTCTCTTGTGATAATGGGTACAGACTTTAGTAATAATCGGATAGTGATCGCTGCCTAGTGTTGAGTTGTGGATGGTCCACGAGGCCAAGGAAGCTAGAGCTGGTGTAGCTAATGTGATGTCTGGTGCAGATCCTATACTTTTAGCCCTTGGTAGATGGGATGAGTCGTATGTTTCTGAGCCATTATTTAGTATAACGTAATTAGTATTATCTAGGAATGTTATAATTTCATCACCTATTTTGTTTACTTTATTAAAATAATGAATGTCCCAAAGTGGATTATGTCCGTTAAAGTCACCTAATATCAGTGTTTTGTTACTAACTTGTTTTATTACCTTGTATAAGTTTTGTAGAAGGTTTCGGTTTTATTAATACTCGGACTTATGTAGATATTCAGAATGTCAATGTTGCCTTTACTGCTTAATATCTTAACTCCCGAGTATAGGATATTATTATTTTCTTTAAGATGACTTGTTTTAAATTCTATGCTTGATATACCATTTTTCACGAATATGCCTACACCGCTTCCTTTGGTTGAGTTCGTTGAGTGAGATTTCAGATTATACCCTGGCAATGTTGTAGGTTTTGGCATTTCCTGTAGACATAATACATCGGGTGACATGATGTCGTTTTCTATTGCATTCACCAGCTCACTTTTTGTTTTGACAAATCCCCGGCAGTTCCATTGAAGGACTGTCAGGGTCTGGTTCGTTTTAGTTCTGTTTCTACCCATACTATTCTTTTTTTTTATTAAATATGTTTATGTTTTATTGTATATCAGGAATTCTTAGTCCGTGACGCTTAGTCGCTATTATTTCACTTAGCGGTGTCATATTTGATTCCATTTCTGGCTCATTTAGTTGCACTGGTCTCCTATTTGGTGATATTTTGTCTTGTCTTATAAGAGTTATTTTTGGTATATTGTTCTTGTTTTGTTTCTGCTGCGAGTCTTTGCCTGTCTTTATTATTGGACCATGTTTTTGTTGCCATACGTTTGCCTTTTTTATTTTTATTGCTTCGTCTCTACCTTTAGACGCTTTATGGTCTTTGGAAGATTCACAGTGTTAGGGGCTAACTTTTGTCTATTAAGTGTTATTTTGTGTACTGTTTTTACTGGACTTGCCGCTGGGCTAACATTGGGTGTGGATGTTGTGACCTTATTGTTTGTTTCATTTTTGTTTTTAGCAGTGATCGTCTGGCAATTTTGAACGTCGCTCATATTTGTAGGGTTAATGTTATCGCTTGAACTATTGTTAGATATGTCAGACAGTCCAAGCCCAGAACCCGGTGAGTCGGGGGTATCCGGCATGGGCTGTGACGATTTTGGTGATTTGGTTGTCAGCAGTGAGTCCATACTTGGAGGATTAGAAGGCATCTCTTCTTCACAGATACCTATGCCTAAGTCTATTATCTCATCCACACTATCTATAATTTTATTTGATTTTCCACTACTGTTTGCTATTGCTGGATGCGGGTGGTTGTTATCTGATATGTAAGTGCTAAATAGGCTTTTCGCCGCTGTTGTGTCACAACTATTCTTTCTTATTTTTGTGGGTGGGTAGTAGGTAGATATATCCTTCCTTACTGTTTCAATGATTATGTCATCACCGGTAACGGTGGCAACATTATTATGTACGTTGGAGGGCTCTGTAGTTTAAATGTGAGCTGGTTATCTGACCTATATTTCCATCTGTTTGGATACCTAATTTGTCTTTCGAGTGCTAGTTTCGATTGCTGTCACGAGATCAAAAACTTGCTGTTTAGTAATATAGTCCTTCATTGATTGTTTGTTAATGTTTTTTTTGGGAGTTTGGTAATCTTTGTAAGATGTTTCATGGGCTCTCTTTCGTTTATTAGTTTTAGGTGTAGCTGGTATATGAGTTTTCTCTGGCGTTCGCTTGTTATAGTCTGTTTGCGGAAACTTATTCTTAATTTGTTCCTGATTCACGTTAATATTTGGGGTTTGAAGTTGTTCTTTTAGTGCGTTTCTAGTGAGCTGTCTAGTGTGTTTTTTTGGGCGAGTTGTTCTTTGTATCTGAGAAACATAGGACAGTACGGATCACTAGCCCTATGTCCACATTCATGTTGTTGAGCCACGTAGCAGTTGTTGCAAAAATCTTGAGCTCGTGTATTTTTGTATGTGCACGCCGTGTAAGTGTGTGAGTAGTCACAGATGGGACATACTGTTTTATTGTTTTTGCAATTGTTTTGCTTATGACCGAATTGTTGGCATTTGTTACATCTAATGGGACGTGATATCGTGATGCCTATGTTGATGTCATTTCCGTCCGCAATTGATGTAGCTAGCAGGTGTTATGGTGAATGGTAGAGTGGGTGAGTTAAATTTAATTAGAAGTGTTGATTTGTTTTTGCCTATGTGATGTGCTTCAGTTATTTTGTTTTTTCCAGCGTTTAGTGCTGTCATTAGTTCTTCTTTGTTAAGTCGCGTGAAGTCTGGATGATCTGCAATCCCCAGAGTGACTGTTTGGTTTGGTTGTTGTTTAGTGGATGGGTGTTGTCTGTTTGTGTTTTGGTGCGACAAGTGTCTGAACTCAACTCCGGTCATGCCAACTGGGGTTGTGAAGCTTTTTCCTTTGTTAGTGTAGCGATTCGGTAGTTTAATTTTGAAGATGTCTGGTGCATCCATGCCACAGCTGATTTCGGCTTGACTTATATTGCCTCCTACATAGGACAGGAAAGCCAGAACAAATTGTGGAATAGTTACTGACCTACGCCTGGGCCCTCTATTTTGAAATGTAGAGTGTCCGTCCAGGTTCCTAATTGGTTTGCCTGTCTGCTCTGTGTGTATTGCTGTGTCTGCCGGGTGGTGGTGTGGGTGAATATGTGCTCGTCTGTTGTTGGCTAATTTAGCTTCGGGTGATTTGCTATCAGGTGACAATGTCGAGTTGTCTTCCCTGGCGCGTTTTCTTGTGCTTTTGGAGATGGGAGTAGACATTTCAGCCATGTTTAAGTTTTTGTTTTGGTTGTTGGTTTGTTTTAGTTGTTGTTGTTGTTGGTTTTGTTTTTTTTTAGTTTATATTTACTGAGGAAGGGAAACAGAAACAGTCAACAATATTATATTTATATAGTATATCTTATTGTTATTTTTATTTTTATTATGTTTTATCTCCGTTTTCTATTTTAAGTGCTATATCAAGTGTTAAATATTACCTGATTTGTTCAGCCAATTTACTTCATACTCGGTGTACAGTCACATAACAATCAACTAATGGTGTACAGCAGCAAGTGACATACAGTTTCACCTTAATGTGACATTGACCTACTTTTTGCCCTTCATTGACCATGCCTCAATGGGTGTGTATTGTGACCTCTTGTACTCTAGCTTGTTTCAAAATGACCCGCTTTCCTGCATTGTGGAACAGTTGGAAACTGACATAGTCCATGTCAGCAGAGCTCCAGATAAGTTTTGTGTCTAAAGAGTATTACCGGTATACCCCCAGATTTCGATTTCAATGCGTATTTTACTTTTGCAAATGTATGATAGATTTTCTTCCTTATTAAATAGGGAACAAATGATAAAAAAAAAATCACTTATTTGAGCAGTGAAAAGCACTGTTTGCTTTTTGCAGCTCATCTAAGTAAATTTCAACTTTCTTACAGTATTTTCACTACTCAGTTTGAAAATCAATGCGTATTTTCACATTGCTGTGAGTATTTTGTACTCCCACTGTTTATAATCAATGCGTATTCTGCTAAAATAAGTGCGAAAAATACGCCAATAGACACCTTATCTGGAGCGCTGAATGTCAGTGACTGAGGGGTGAAAGGGTTACTTAATCAATCAATCGACAGTGCAGGTGCGGCTGTATACGCCCCTGCTGTTGAACGCATGTAACACCCCAATCAGTAAATCAATCATCCATTGATCACTCAATCAATCGTCCATTGATCAATGAATCGACCATCGATCAATCAATCGTCCATCGATCAATCGGCTGTCGCTCACTCACTCAATCGACCATCGATCAATCAATCAATCAACAATCAATCAATCGACCATCGATTAATCAATCGACCATCAATCAATCATTCAGTGTTTTTCTTTAAATTTCAGATGTGTCATCATTCCAGTTAACGACGTCAACTGCATCATCGCCGGCTATTCTTGGAAATAATGCATATTCTTTATACTGCGAGTACACGGTTTTGTCTATGGATTTTTTGCATGGAATAGAACTGCAAAGAAAACGACACACTGATCTTGATTTCACTAGAATTGTTGCCTTTCAAAACACATTATTTCCTTTCAATACGAAATATCTTGATTCATCATTGGAATCTCGGACAGTAGCGACCAATCCAACAGAATCATTAAAAAGAGCGACCCTGGAGTTTAGCGAAGTGAAGTGTAGTGACAAGGCACAATACCGGTGGATCGCCCACTATATTAGCAATGATTTTTACCAATACTTTCCAAGAGACACTGAGATAATGGTGAAAGGTGAGTACTGATAGTTTTATAGTTATTTTAGTCCTGATTGTCTGATGCTCCCTCATTACATGTACATTCCCATCTATATATGACTGCTTTAGAATGGACGTAAACCTCCTATCAATCAATCTCGCCACCCCTACTGTTAAATATACCTCCGGCATACAAAGTGTAACGAGTGGTATATGGTATTTTCGTACGTCGGTCCATTCATTCTTTATCATCATCCATATTTTCATTTTACAGCCTACTCATGGGGCTTTCATGCCCAATGTCAATATCAAACTAGAGCACAGTCTGTGAAGAGACAAGTTCTAGTTCCGAGAATACCATTCGCGGATGAAGGTGTCACTGCAGCTAATATTTGAATCAGCTATTACAATGCGTTGCTCGGCAAAGGGAACATTCTGTATCAAACACAACCAGAAATAATTTCCGATTATTCACTAGCGAATTTGGATCTTCTTTGGAAAATATCTTGGCCACTTCGTCCCAAAAGGCCAGGGTGGTCAGGAATGATGCAGGCTGTTTGCACTGGTGAACATCCAGGTAAATCCTCGGTCCATTTCCTGTCGATGATAGACATGTACCCCACTGATATGTCATGCATCTACTCAACATTGCTGTTTGTTGCTGCGGAAAACAGAAAGCACGCTACAACTCCCGTCCTGACATTCATTTGATCAACCGCTGTGGTTCAAAGCGAAGACAATCATCAGTAATGAATGCGAAGAAAGTGATCTCAAGCGTGTGGTGTTGAAGCTGGGAGCTTGTCATATCATGATGAGCTACCTAGGATCCATTGGCCATTTGATGAGTTCGTCAGGGCTCAAGAAAGTCCTTGAATTGATATATTCCGATAACGCCGTCAATCACATTCTATCAGGCAAAGCATATGCCAGAGCTGTCCGAGGACACACGCTAGTTGATGCAGCGCTGAATGCGATTGTTGTAACGGAAGCATATGGTATTACACTTCCCGTTGCCGAAGAATGCAAAACTGATGAACATCAACAGAAACAGATGGACGATTTGCATCCAGACTTAAAAGAGACACTAGGGGTTTTAAATGATATTTTAGCCAGTGACATTACAGTGAATTCTGTATGTAGTAATGCTGTATTTGAAAGGATACACCAAACCTTAAACACACAGACATCAAAGATGGCTAACTCTCCTACATGACAACTATGGAATCAGTACATGACCATGGTAGATCTGCTGCGAAGATTCCTGACGGCTGAAAGGACTAGTGATTTTAAGCTCCATTTCAAATCGCTGCAGACTATGTTGCCCTATCTCGCGTCTTCCGGACACTCGCATTACACCAAGTTAGTGAACATATATATCCAGGACATGCTTGACATTGAGGAGAACAATGCAACCGTGTATGAACACTTCCTATCAGGACAGTTCATCATCCGCAGAAGAGATAGGTTTTGGTCAGGCCTTTCTACAGATCTAGTCATAGAACAAGTACTTATGCGGGCACTCAAGACAACTGGTGGTTTAACACGTGGGCGGGGAATGGAGGAGGCACAGAAGACTCGATTGCTGTTATCCATGCCTGCATGTGCGGAAGTTAACGAACACATGCAACATCTGACAGGGGCGCAGTACTCCACGAGTGAGCAGCATAAGGAGATGACGGACTCCAGAAAATCCCGGGATGACAAAGATACAAGAGCAGTGTTTGAATTTCTGCGTGATCGCGATCCATTCCAACAGCATGACACTCTACGTAACATTGTAACAGGTGTAGTCGCTTACACGTCTGATAATCCGCAAAACGATGTCGTAGTTGGACAAACAATACTAGAGAAGATGGAAAGACAGAATGCCTTTCAATTTACGTTCAAGAAAGTAGACCAGGTAAACGTGATGGGATAGAAATCTGTATGCGCCGGTGGTGAGGCGATAGTCATTGATCCACAACTCCTCTTCCAACGGCTTCTCATTGTAGCTAAGAGTACTCCCGATTGTAACCTCGACGACTTATTCAAACATGAACTGTGTCTTCTATGTCCGATGAACATGGCCTTTTGAGGGAAGCAAATAAGGCACAGCTTGCGGATACATTGGCAACACTAGTCAAAGTGGACCAGTCTGCGCAATCAACGGACAAACCGACATCTTACGTGTTAGATGGAGGTTCGCTAATACACAAACTACCATGGAAGAAAGATGACACTTACGAAAGCATATGTGACATGTACATAAAATATGTGCAAAAGAAATACCCAAATGCAATCGTAGTATTTGATGGATACAGTCAAGATACAACCCACTTGAGAAGAGCAAAAGGTTTCATTGGTCCTCGGGTGTCGTTTGTTGAGTCTATGCCCTTGAAATCAAAGAAAGAACATTTCCTCGCCAACAGTGAAAACAAGCAACAATTCATCGACTTGCTAAAGCAGAAAATGCATGATCAGGGAATAAAAACCCAGAGCGCGGATGGAGATGCAGATGTACTTATAGCGAAGACGGGTGTGTACTATTCAACCTCGGGAATGACACATGTGATTGGCGAAGACACCGATTTCCTAGTGCTCCTGTGCCACTATTCCGTTGACAACACAAAGGGACTGATCTATAGGTCGGACAAAAAAAGGGCCAAGAGTAGGGTATGGAACATTGATGTAGTGCGGCATACCCTAGGGATAGAGTTGTGCCACATGTTGCCCGTCATACATGCCATATGTGGCTGTGACACAAATTCGCGATTGTTTGGTGTTGGGAAAGGTGTCGCCTTGAAGAAAGCTCGGAGTGATGTGACTTTTAAGACACACATTGAGTCTCTCACCAAAGACAATATGAAAGCGGTTGACATAGACACTGTAGGCGAAAAGGCACTTATCTGCTTATACGGTGGTAAGGGTACTGAGAAGTTGGATGAATTGCGGGTGAGAAAGGTTACAGAGAAATTAGCCACTAGCGCAAGTAGCGTTCAGGTACAGTATCTTCCTCCGACATCCGGCGCAGCTAAATATCATTCACACAGAGTTTACTACCAGGGACAGGTTTGGATGTGATCGGACAATCACTTAAATCCTACCGATTGGGGTTGGCAACTTACCGGTCAAATGACTCGAGCCACAGAAAATGGACTCAATGGCAGCTCCGGAATCTTTGCTCAAAATCATACGGTGTCAGTGTAAAGGTGACTGCGATAATCACCGCTGTAGCTGCAGAAAAAGTAGTATGGAATGTTCGAGTGCATGTGTAGATTGTAAAGGTACATCTTGCAGCAACTCCTCTGCTAAGGCAGCGGAAGTAGACACAGATGATGAAAATGAGTTACCATATAATACTGGACGGGAATAGCACATTATAAACTTTACGTAACACACCATCAGTCAAATGACCGAATTGAGATTTTGACCAGTGTAGCTCCTGATCATCTAGCTGACTCCCGGAGTATGATAATGATCTAAATTGTTCATTAGAAGCATCATAGTAGTTTGACTGAACATTTCCACCAGCTTAGAACCCGATCAGACTGCAATAATGCGTATGCCGATCTGGGATAACACTGATCGCAAGTCCTAATCGGACCATCTTTCTCATGGTGCGTTCACCATTCAGTCAGTAAACTAGCAAACTGCCTAAATCAGCATTTGACTGCTGGTCAATGATCATAGAACCTCATTGTGATGCGACACTTGTGATTACTAGTTCAGGTGATAAGGGTAATTACAAAGTATGTGTACTTCGATAAGTTATGCCGTAAAACTTGTTTTTTTTTTTTGCAATATTCTAAATGTTTAACTAATATGACGTCATAAAATGTTTTTGTATGCTTGTTGGACTCATTGGTATCAGTTTCTTATGTGTGTGTAATACGTTTATATGGTGTAAATCCAACCGTTTTCAGTAAAATTAGACCAATTGGGGAAAATGGAGGCCATTTTTAATTATGTATTTTACCCACTTCCGGTTGTCCGATTTTGTCCTATTATGTATATGATACATAGAATGACCCCCTAAACAACATAAAACAAAAAAACCTTCTGTTGCAATTTGTTTCAGGTACGCCTATTTTTACCCGTATATATACTGGTCTACTTGTAACTCTTGAAACTTTTAAACCATACTAGCTACAGACCTGAAACTTGGTATGTAGCTTCCTTATGATGAGTAGATGCGCAAAGTGTATGTAATCACATGCTGTCCGTTTCCATAGCGAGAGCATCGTTTCCAACCGATGGCAGCCTATCATACGATAAGACGAAGGACTACAAAGAAGATGACATGATAACGTTTACGTGTCAAGGTGACGTGGGTAGCGAGCCGGCTGGCACGATGGCATGGTACTATTACATTAATTCTGTACCAACGGACGTCACGGCAGACTCGCAACAAAATTTCCCCGTTTTGAATGAATCCGCGTGTACCTACACACGCACATCGACACTGACGTTGCCCTTGAAAAGGAAATTTAACCAGTTTAACGTACGGTGTACTGTGCAACAGGACACATTCACTGATGAAGGGGACGGATTTATTCAGACGAATGAGATAAATGTGAATTGTAAGTATAGAGATGGGTTGTGGTCGAGAGGTTAGAGCTGTGGGGCCCGTTTCACTAAATTTCGTACTATAAAAAATGTTTGTACAAAGATTTCTATGAATTTGTTTCTCCGATTAACTCTGTTCACTAATACTATCATTGTAAACCTACACGCACACGTAAATGAATGTGAACACATCCACGAACGATTCACCAATACTAGGTCTCCGTGCAAATTTGTCTCTTACGAACTTCGTACAAAGTTTAGTGAAACGGGCCCCAGAGCCTATTTCACCAACATTGCAAAGTATACTTATCTAGCAAAGTATACTTTGAGAGAGAAATTTTCAATTTAAGGATAAATTTATTAATTGTTATTACACTGAATGTATTACATTATCACAGCCATTTTGGCTGTGATAATATAATAAATTCAGTATAATAATTCTGCATACTTTTAATCATCAAATATATGCAGTTGTTAGTTCTATCTGAAATAATGAATTTCAGGAAAAATAAATTATTTCTCCCTCAAAGTATACTTTGCTAGATAAGTATACCGGTACTTAGGATGTTGGTGAACTGGGCCCCATAGGTTGTGGGTACATAGTATTTCTATTCCACGGGTCTGTCGGATTAGACTTGAAGCCAAGGTCCATCCCTAAATAACCTTTGCTGTTGCTGGGACATTGAACCCATTCACTTACCTTTCAATGTAAGTATACATGGTTGATAGTCTAATGGTGGAGCCCCATTCACTTACCTTTCGTATTTATAAGTATAAATGGGTCGATAGTCTAATGGTGGTGCATTGGATTTGATTCTGGAGGTTGTGAGTTCAGTCCCCGCAATAGGCAGGAAATAGTTAACTTCATAGTAAATGTATTTTCATCCCACTGTATGAGACTTCTACCCTTACTATGCCAGCAATTTCTATTTTAGACTCGTATGGCGAAGTACTGTCTGTTTCACGAAAGATACCCAAATTTTACGGCCATATAAACAATGGAAAGACAATATATTTTGTTTATCATATTAAATTGTATCAAAATTTCAGAATGAGCCTTATTTTTATTTTGTGAAATTTGGTCAACTATTGATTTTAATACGAAAAATTTATTTGTCTTTGGGAATTTAACATGGGGGAAAAAGGAGGTGGAAAAGCTGGGGAAGGAGCTTCTGTGAAGATGTCTATGCAGATCTTTTTTCACAATAAAATCAATATTTGATATTTTGCTTTTACATGGTAATTAATATTACATAAAATTTGGGCAGTTTTCGTGAAACAGACATTTTTCCACTCATCAAATTCATACTGTGCATACCTAACCACCACCAAGTGCCACGGTGCCTAACACAAACATTCACTTGACCTCAAACTCTCAGAGCTCCAGATAAGTTTTGTATCTAAAGAGTATTATACCCCCATATTTCAAATTCAATGTGTATTTTACTTTTACATATGTATTATTGATTTTCCTCATTATTAAATAGGGAACAAATGATACAAAAATATAACAAATTTAAAAATCCACTTATTTGAGCTGCAAAAAGCTCAACAAAGTAAATTTTCCACTTTATTACAGTATTTTAACTACTCAATTTGTATTCAGCTAAAATGCGTGCGTAAAATACGCAAATACGCACCTTATCTGGAGCGCTGAACTCTTATGGAATTATCCCCCTTTTTCAACTCCAAATTTCCCACTTTTGACTTGTACAGCTAACTAGTCCTACATGTTCCCATAAATCCAATTGACACTTGATATCTGTGACAACCATCAAGTGTCGGAATCAGAAACATGTACAATTTGTTCGCGGCTCCAATATTTATGTTATGCCCCTTTTACTTATGCCCCGAAACAAATTGTTTATTCGAGGGAACAAATTGTTAAATTGAGGGAACAAATTGTTAATTCGTGGGAACGAATTAGTAAAACAATCCATGTCCCTGCGGAGCTCCGTAACAATCAACTAATGGTATACGTCTATACGTCTGCCGTGACATACCATTTGATCTTAATACAACGTTGACCCAGCGCTCCAGATAAGGTGCGTAATGGCGTATTTTACACACTTATTTTAACTGAATACACGTTGATTATCAAAAGTGGGAGTACAAAATACTCACAGCAATGTGAAAATGCGCATTGTTTTTCAAATTGGGAAGTGAAAATGCTGTAATACAGTTGAAAATGTACTTAACTTAGCTGCAAAAAGTGCAGCTCAAATAAGTATATGTTCGATTGTATTACAGTATAAATAAGTGAATAAGTAATAATACACTCACATAAGTGAATGTTTAAATTTGTTTTGATCATGCGTTCCATACTTAATAATGAAGAAAATCAATAATCCATTTGTAAAAGTAAAATATGCATTTAATTTGAAATTAGGGGTTACAATAGTTTTTAGACACAAAGCTTATCTGGAGCTTGATTTACTTATATTCCCCCCTTCACTGACCATGCTTGACCTATGTATATTGTGACCTCTGGCACTCTGGTTATTGAGAAAGAAGACAAAATACTAAACTATAGCAGACGACAATTTATGTTTCCCGCATTCTAAGGGTTATGCCAATGTCCTGTCTGTCTATTGCTTGGACCCATTCACCTTTACTGTTCCATGCATGGGTTGGGAGGGTATCCATTAGTATACCTCCGGCATACGAAGTATGTTGAGGGGTATACAGTTTTCGACCGTCCGTCTGACTGTCCATCTGTAGGATGTGCGCTAATGTTTTTAAGTGCACAATAACCTACCCATGTGGCTTTCATGTCCAAGGTCAAATTACTTGACGTTAATTTGTGTTAACATTTCTTTTTAAATATTGGTGTTAAAGTGTTTAAGTACACATTATCTCTGCAATCATCTGTCAGATTGACTTGAAACTTCATATACTTCTTTATCATCATCCATATTATTATGCTATCACCCACCCATGCGACTTTCATGGTCAAGATTTTCTAGAGCTCCAGATAAGCTTTGTGTCTAAAGCGTACTGTACCCACTGATTTCAAAATCATTCCGTATTTTACTTTTACAAATGGATTATTGATTTTCTTCATTACTAAATAGGGAACAAAGGATAAAAAAGAAAAAAGATTTAAACATTCATTTATTTGAGCTGCAAAAAGCAAAGTTATTGTCAATTCGAAGGTATGGCCGAAACGATCGCTTAGGAGCATTTTTTTGTCGAAATCAGATTATTACATCATCCAAGATGGCCGCCGAAAGGTCAAAAGGTCGTTCTTTTTTTATAGATTTCAAACGTCTTCTTCATACAAACCGCTTGGCCATTGGTAGCAAACTTCGCAGTTATGGTCCATTGGTAAAGCCTTTTCAGTTTTGTTAAAATGGCGGTTATCGTTAATCCAAGATGGCGGCCATCTAAAAATAGCACAACATTTTAAAAAATCTTCTTCTCACGAACCACCAGACCGATTTCTACGAAACTTGGCAGAATGATCGATGTACAATGCTTTTTCAAATTTGTTAAAATGGTGACCCCTGGGTCAAATAGAGGTCAAATTTCATTTTTGACGGAATATGGTCTTATAATATATCAAATCAATGGTGCTGTTTTCATCGAATCGGATGATCACATGATCAAAGATGGCCGCCAAAAGGTCGTTCTTTTATAAGAGATTTGAAATGTCTTCTTCATACAAACCGCTTGGCCATTGGTGGCCAAACTTCGCAGTTATGGTTCATTGGTAAAGCCTTTTCAGCTTTGTTAAAATGGCGGTCGTCGTTAATCCAAGATGGCCGCCGTCTAAAAATAGCACAACATTTTAAAAAATCTTCTTCTCAGGAAGCATAAATTCTTAAAAAATCTTCTCACGAACCGAACCACCAGACAGATTTCGACGAAACTTGACATGAATGATCGACATACAATGCTTTTTCAAAGCTGTTAAAATGGTGACCTCTGGGTCAAAAATGGGCATGGCCCGGGGGGTCAAATAGGGGTCAACTTTTTTACGGAATATGGTTATATAATACATAAAATCTAAGGATTGCAATATAAAGTAGGCTGGAAGCATCCTGTTTTGGTCTACAAACCTCTCAAAGTTGTTGTAAGTTATATCTGTGTATATCGCGAGACAACTCCTACCCTGGTGACTTCTCAAGTTTGTCGCATTGACATTGTGTGCCCGTCATGGCAGTATTTGCTTGGATTTTTGTGACATTGCACAGGTGAGCGATATAGGGCCATCATGGCCCTCTTGTTAAATTTTCGACCACATGGTCTTTATCAAAATAGTGTGAAACTGTATTGGCAGTCCTATGTGACATCCACAGTGTGCTTCCCTTCGGAGGTTATTGGAAATTATAATAAATAGACAGCAGACGACACTGTTTAAGTTAGCACTGTAAAGGTTAAACAGACAACTTTAAATAGTGCAGAGTTTATGGTTTATTTTTCACATATGACAACCGTGTTTTGCTAACATTCGAAGTCTTCTTAATTTGTTATAGTTCAGGTGATATTTGCATGACATGCATGATTTTAATGAAATAGAAAATGGTTCTAAGCCGGTTTGCAGAAATCTTAGTTTGTTTAACCCTTACAATGCTGAATTAAAATTTGTCGTCTGCTGTTTATTTTTTATTTTCCTTTTTTTCTCATCTAAACCATGTTTTGACAACACTTTAGAATCATTTATAATGGAAATGATTCTAAGGTGTTGTCAAACCATGTTTTTATTGAGAAAGAAGACAAAAACAGAAAACAACAGCAGACGACATTTTACGTTTCCCGCATTCTAAGGGTTAATTACTTACTTCTATTTTTTTTCTTTCTACAAAGCAGATACATGTATGTCTATAAATTATAGTTACTACTAGCTATAATTGTGATGTAGTCAGGCAAACATAACACCTGTTTTACTGCCGTAACCGTATATTACTGTATAAGGTTACGGATGTGTACATGTGTTAGGTTTCCATATACATGTAACTAATTGTGATATTCAAACTTTCACAGCCAAGTCGAACCCTTAGAATACTGAATTATATTGGTCATCCCTTGGTTTATTTACCATTTGTATTGACAAAAAAAAGATGTATTGGCAGCACATGAGAATCGTCTGCCAAAACAAGTTTTTCTAAAGAAATAAAACAAGTATGAAAAATAGCAAATGACACTATTAGATTCTCACATTTTAAGGGTTAAACCAGAATCATTTTCTGTTTCATGTTTATAACCAGGGTTTTCACATTCTCATCATTTCATTGGTAGATTATAATATACTGTCTGTTCATGATGGCAAAACACACAAACATGTCCTGCCGTGCTCATATATCTGAATTACAGTGGCGCCTCTCTGAATCGGACACCTGGGATGTCCTGTTTAGAGAGATTGCACTGTATCTCAACATTTATCTGGAAGAATGTTAAATTTAATTCGGGAGTTTAATTTGCCACTTACCTGAATGCTTTGAGAATTTGCAAACATCGGCGTCTACTGGTGTCACAGTGAATGTTCTCCCTTCAAAATCATCCTACTCCCAGCAGGATCTGGATCTGTTTTGGGTGAGATGTTTTCTGTTACATCAGTATCTTTAACCCTTCCATTACTGAATTAAATTTGATCATCTGCTGTTTATATTCCATGCTCCATTTTCCTCACTAACCTGCACATGAAAAGTATTGTCTGCTGTTGCTACCGTATATATTTTGCCTTCTTTCTCGATAAAGACATGATTTGACAGCGCTTTTGAATCATTTTCATTGGAAATGATACTAAGCTGCTGTCAAAGCATGTTTTTGGTGAGAAAAATAAAATAAACAGTAGACGATAATTTAATTCAGCAGTGTAATGGTTAAAAACATGGTTTAATAGCACTTTGTAGAACCATTTTGTAGTGCAAAGTCAAACCACATGGTTATTGTGAGAAAAAATATACAGCAGACGACATCTTTTATTTCCGATGTCCTAAGCGTAAACATGCCTGCTATTCCCACTTTAAACTACCACATATGGCACAAGGAAGATAATTCAATTTGAATGCTGATAATTGGCTGAGCAGAGTTTATCCTACGATAAAAAATAATACAAAAATAATGTGTAGAGTTTGATTGCTGTAACCCGACCAGTCCATCAAAATACCACTGAAACCAAAAAAAATACCTTTGCTTTATTTACTTATTTACTTTCAGATGAAAGGAAGGCACAACAATGATGTCCCTTTTAAAACAAATTATGTTAAATAAAAACCTGCATCATATCCCGTTGCTAACATTTGAAATCCACTTACAGTAAACAAATGTTTATTTCACCCTTACACTGCTATATTATTTTGTTGTTGTCTGCTGTTTGTTTTCTATTTTTCATTTTTATCATAAAAAAACGTGCTTTGACAGCACTTTAGAATAATTTACAACAAGATTTGACAGCACTTTAGATGATTCTGAAGTGCTGTCAAACCATGTTTTTATTGAGAAATAAGGCAAGATATGAAAGCAACAGCAGACGACAATTGTTGTGTGTAGCGGACTAAGGGTTAAGTTAACCTCGACGAAGAACACTCTCCTTGTGTATGTGGTAGTTGCATGTCTAGAGGTTTAAGGTTTGTCATGCCAATAGTTAACATGAATTTGTCTTCGTTTGGCATTATTTTTTTCCTAACAGGAAAGGAACCTTTGCATGCTATTGGTTTACTTTTGCCAACTTTCAAATTACATTTTGGGGTTATTGATGCATGCTTCTTTGATAGATCTTTAGCATGTCTTGATTAACCCTTAGTACGCTGAATTAATTTTTGTCGTCTGCCTGAAATGTTTTATTTTCAATATTTCTCGACAGAAACCTGTTTTGACAGCCCACTTTTTTTCTATATTTTATATTCAAAAACATGCTTTGACAGTGCATGAAAATCATCTCTATTGCCAAAGCATGTTTACAAACAGAAAAATATATTCATGAAAATGCAGCCTAAATAAATAGTTTTCCCGCTCCTCCGGGTTAACCCTTACAACGCTGGACACATAGATCATCGTCTGCTGTTTATATTTTGTCTTCTTTCTCAATAAAACATGGTATAACAACACTTTTGAATCATTTCCTTTGGAAATGATTCTAAAGTGTTGTCAATCCATGTTTTTGATGAGAACAAAATAAAAAATAAACAGCAGCCGAAAAAATAGAATTCAGCAGCGTAAGGGTTAAAGTTACTAACAGCATGTCTATTTCATTAAAAAACTATTAGTTTTTTGGCCCCCAAGACCAAACCTTGAACCTCTGCAGTTAACCTGCAATTAAATAAACAGAAATTCCTGCATCATGTATTAACTATCAAAATGGTATTACTGGGCCGGTGTGCATACCATGCACGATTGCGACGCAAATCATCGCTGGCTGAGTTGCATGACGTTTGTGCATGTGTACACTTATAGCAGAGCTCCAGATATGATTTGTGCTTAAAGACTATCATAGACCCTGATTTCAATTTCAATACATATTTTAATTTACGCTTTCAATTGCTGTGAGTATTTTTTCTTCAATTTTTTTAAATCAACATGAAAAAAACACATGCAAATCGTGATTATTTTACTCCCACTTTTGAAAATCAATTGATGTTCTGCTAAAATAAATGCACATCAGTACGTGGTATATTTAGAGCTCTCGACAATAGTGTGCATACCATGTACGATCGCATCGCGATTTGCGGGCCGATTTGCATGGCGTCTGTGCGTCTGTGCGTGTGTGTGTACACTGGTTGGTGCATGTGTCTCGGCGTCTCTCCTCAGTGGAAACAACCACCACGTCCACCACTACACCACCTTCTACCACAGTTGTAGGGCCGACTGCTAACCCCGTCATAGATCCCGACGGTAAGTCCACGCTACCGCCCATGCTGGGCATTTTCATTTATCAGGTAACGAGTTTTGTATTTGCCCAATACGAACATGACGAACTGACTAGTAACATACAAGTATAGCCTTTTTGTGAGGACCGAAAAAAAAGACAGTAATTGTTTTATTTTCAATTGAGAATTGTTCATGTATGCAATTGGCCAGATGCTGCACCCATGCAACATTCATGACATGTTGGGGCCCGTTTCACTAAGCTTCGTACAACTAAAATGTTCGTAAGTGCAAAATTAATATAGTCTGTAAATGTTACATTAACAGTGTTCTCTTGTCATCAATTATTGGATTTACATTTATTGAGTATAGGCTGCATATGCAGCCTATGCTCAATAAATGTGAATCCATCAATTGAAATTTACACTCGATCCTAAATTTGCACTTATGAACATTTTAGTCGTACAAAGTTTAGTGAAACGGGCCCCTGGTTGGTAAGAATGATGGCGGTTCGTAACACGAAATGTGATTGCTTGAAATGTTTCATACGTCACGAATCAATTTGGCCATTAGAATGTTCGCGCATTTACGATCGGAAGCTCTGCCCATAGGTCAGTATAACTATCTCAGGTCAATATCACTTTTTTGTCGAGCCCGCTTGCAGAAAGCGAGACATAGTGATCACAATGACATCCGTGTGTACGTGCGTGCATCCGTCTTTGTGTCCGTCCATCCGTGTGTGCGTGCGTCCGTCCGAAATATGCGTTAAGGTTTTTTAAATACCTTATATATCTGCAGTCCTAAATCACATTGACTTGAAACTTCAAATGCTTATTAGTCATCATCCATATATTCATTATGTGTCCCACTCATGTGGCCTCTGTCAATGTCAAGGTCATATGACTTAGAAGTTTGGGTTAATGTGTTTGTCCAAATTTGCGTGAAAGTTTTCAGATACTATCTCTGTAACCGTAAGTCAGAATTGCTTGAAACGTTGTATGCTTATTGGTCATCATCCATATATTCATTATGTGTACCACTCATCGGCCCCTGTGTCAAAGGTCAATGTCAAATGACTTAGAAGTTTGCGTTATTATAAAATATGCGTTAAGGTTTTTACATACTTTATATCTCCACAATCGTTACTTCATAATTTACTTCAAACTTCCAATATTTCCTTTTCATCATCCATATATTCATTCTATAGCCTGCCCATGCGGCCCACATGCCCAAGATCAAATGACTTTAAAATTTGCGTTAAATCTTTTACACTCTGAGACCATCAAATGCCTCGGCGGGCTCGACATGCGGGCCGCGGTGATATGGTTAATTAAAATCACGTGTGCAGCATCTGGCCAATGATGTACATGAAAATTCCTCAATTGTTAATAAAATTTCGTACACAAATATCCGGGTTACAGCGAATTGGATATTGACGGTTCATTGGTCGAACGGCGTTGCATGATGATACTAAATGACGTCGGTGGAATGACGTCATGGAAACAAGTTTTCCTTCTTTTCAAAGAAAACCACGTCATAATTGCAAAGTCTGTAGCCTAACACGTTACCTGATAAATAGGATACCATGCTAGAGTCTTTGATATCAAGTTTATCAGGCTTGGCTCGGAATCGGTAGGAGTTCCTCAATGAGCCTCGGAATTCCTATGCATTTCCTAGCCTTGGCTGCCTGATAAAGTTGATATCAAAAGACACTAACCTGGTATTCACTATACCACAGTGTTTCGATTGGTCGACTTGACAGGCAACATGACTCAATTTTGAGCCCAGAACTTAAATCAATACACATAATCATAAATTAATCAATAAACATATCTATGAATTGTACAAGCAATCAATATATTTCTTATACAGGTATATCCTAATATGTATATACTTGTATTGAATGGAAATTATCTTCCAATCAATCAATCAATCAATCAATAAACAAATCACGCAGTCAGTCATTCATTAAATCAGTCAATCAATCAATCAATCAATTGTTCAATCAATAAATCTCTAACACAGATATATCCCCATATGTGTATGGCCGTATTGAATAGACATAAAACTGCAATCAATCAATCAATCAATCAAACAATCAACCAATCAACCAATCATTTGTTTCTGTTACAGATGGCATGAGCTCGACAACAATCCTCATTATTGTTATCTTTGTACTTGTGTGCGCTCTTATCATCAGTATCGCCATCGTGGTTTTCTGCATTTACAAGAAATGGAATCAACCGGAGATTCCACATACTAGTATTGCGAACAACCAGATTATCATAGAAACTGTTGGGACACTCTGTGTTGTGCGAAATCAGTAGCCGACTTCACCAACATTGCAAAGTATACTTATCTAGCAAAGTTTACTTTGAGGGAGAAATTTTCAATTTAAAGATAAATTTATTAACTTTTATTATACTGAATTTATTACATTATCACAGCCATTTTGGCTGTGATAATGTAATAAATTCAGTATAATAATGCTGCATACATGTACTTTTAATCATCAAATATATGCAGTGGTTAGTTCTATATGAAGTAATGCATTTTGGGAAAAATAAATGATTACTCCCTCAAAGTATACTTTGCTAGATAAGTATACTTTGCAATGTTGCTGAAATCGGTTACATATAGTTATATGTATATGTGTTTCCTAAAATAAATTGTGTCTGAATATACAAGGTTTTTACAGTAGATGCTTGTACATGTAGGTAAATTGGCGAGTATCCTGTTGATTATTTGCAAAGGAATGCAGCATTTTATGTTTTGAACTCCGTCTTCAAGGTGCATGATCACGTGGTTACAACAACAACAGCAATGTCTGAAAGTGTTGAAAGCTCGCCCACTCCAAAGTAAGTATTATTTGATATTTTCTTTAATATGCAACGGATTTTGATGAAATAGGGCGCAGCAAACGCGACTTCATGAGCTGCATTTGGTGGGGGTGTTCTCACTTTCCCAACATTCTGTATTTCAGGTAGACATTTGGGTTTTTTGCATGTTGGGAATGTGAGACACTATTGTTATGCTTAACAATGGACTTAGTTGGTGATAATTGGTCAAAATTGCTATTCTGCACAGCAGAAAGTTATATACCACAATTTGGGTTAAAGTAAAGTAAACGTGTGTATAAACATGACTTTATTAGCTATTAAATGTGTTAAATATGTAGTACGTGTAATTAATTATTAAATCAAGCAGGAAACAAAAACGTCACAATTTGTATTGAGATCCTCATCAGCTATGACTACTAAAGTTAGCTCAGCACATTTGTACACTATATTCTATTAAATTACAGTGTAGTTCCTGATCAGAAGTAACTTTTATTTAACATACATATGTATTTTAAAATGTGTAGATCCTGATCAGCTATGAGTTTTAACACAACAATGTAGATCATAACAACACCACTAAAACAACTCTTTTTTTTTGCGATTGGAACAATATATTTATTCATAAAATGAAACACAACCTATTTGTGTTTATTTTCCTAATTTAATCAAATGTGACACTTCATCAGCATACTCCGTAATGTTATTATTAACACAATTACTGTGTTTCATCTTAAAGGTACATGCCCACTTAGTAGGCACAAAATGTTCTTTGTAGGAATTAAATAAGTGTACAATTGTGTCAATATTCCACCAGTTCTAAAGATTACGAGTTGCCGCTATACAGATATAATCATTTAGTAATATTTATTTTACTGATAGTGACGCGCATTGGTATCAGGCTACTTTCATATGCAAATGAGGCATGGCATTTTTTTTAATAACTATATTAATTAAATGTGTCACTTGAAAAAATTATATTTTCGACAGATTATAAAGTATGATAATTGCACATCAAACCATAAATACAGAGAATAAATAGAAATGTCTGTTAACATTTTAAGGAAACACGGTTATCGCCCCTGATATCAGTGTGGGAAGTTACGTCTGATATAAAATGTATGATAATGCCAATCAATACGTGGGGTAATGGCGAATGAATGTTTATTTTGCCAGAACATTTCTCAGATGATATCTCTGATGTAAACGACACTGGACACATGTTAAAATTGTTAATTTATAATTAAATATGTGTGTAGCGCAACTTTAAGCCCATCAGTATACCCAACATACAGATAAGTCAAAGGTGTGAAAGTCAAATGTTGGGAAAGTGAGACAGTCTAGACAGACCAAAAATCAAAATGTTGGGAAAGTGAGATACAACCATTTGGTGGTCCCGGGAGTTTGGCACATACTTATGTCATTTTGCGAAGAATCAATGTCCGTGTCGGTAGACATAGACACGGAAATCGATTCTTTGCAAAAACGACTGAAGTTTGGGCCAACGTACAGAGACCTCCAAATGCAGCTTAAGAAGACGATGCGCCATATTTCATCAAAATCAGTTAGGTAATAAGGACAAAAGAAAAGAATATTTAGTACTACTTTGAATTGGAGGGCTTCTGGAAGTTTCAGTACTTGTTGTTGTAACCACGTGATCATACACCTTGATCTTGCTGGTTTCGGAGAAATATGGTGGATGTTATCAAACGTTGGTGGATGTAATCAGACGTTTTGAAGCGGAGGTCTTTACGAGGACCGATGGTCATCCAACCACCGTACCGACTCCACTGGTTACAGGCCTGCGCTATGCTTAGAAGATGTGCCAAGAGGGATTTAAGTGAAGATTATGGAAGCACCAATATGGTAGAAACCATGAAATCGAGAGTGGACCGATGTTACTGTGCTATGAATTCACTATGTTTTATGAACATTGCTTGCGGATTCGGTGTTTCAAGCCTGGATTAAGCCTTTGAATGCAAAACACACATATTGTCGTCTGCTGTATTTCTTATTTTATTCAAACTTGTCTTATTTCTCAGCAAAAACGTGTGGAGATGAATCTCATGTGCTGGCAAAACGTGTTTTTGCTGAGACAAACTGGAAAATTAAATAATAATATCAGACGACAAAGTTCAATTCTGCATTGTAAGAGTTAAAACCTGGATGAAACTAGAAAGAACCATAACTCTTGCATCATGTATTATTTCGTAAGTTTTTTGCCACGCCAGAAAGAGGCTTATTGCATTTGAGACCAATGCAGCTCTAGATCTAGTCTGGTCGGGGCATATTCTGTTGGTTTAAACAATATTTATTTCATGAAGGATAAGTGATAATACATGATATATATTTACACCTTCTATAAATTCGTAATGGAAACGCCCATTCGATGTATTGCGTTTACATCTCAATACAATGCATTAGACACACATGACGTTGCGTGATGTTGTTGATTGGTTAAAGTATTGTATAAATTCATAATGCAAATGCCCATTCGATGTATTGCGTTTACATCCCAATACAATACATTAGACACACGTGATGTTGTTGATTGATTAAAGTTCACAACGTCGCCGTTCCAGGAATTGCGACAAAATGACGTAAAACAAGATTATTGTTAATTTTAACGCCGTATTTGGTTATTTACAGTTTTGAAACTATCAGAAAATGTAGTGTAAATATCAGTAATAAAACCATGGGCTGTTGTGTTTACTGGGGTGAATAATGCATTTGGTTTGTTTAAAGTTTGAACAGACTTTAAACAGACCAAATGTATTATACACCCCAATAAACGCAACAGCGCGTGGTTTTATTGTCTCGCCCGCGAAGCGGAAAGCGAGACATAGGTTTTGCTTTTCCGGAGTCGACGTCGTCGTCGGCGTCGTCGTCGTCGTCATCATTCAATGTTATGTTTTCGTGTTACGGTCATTGCTTCAACACCTTATCAGCTACAGTCATCAAACGTTATGCATACCTTTACTATGATATGTAGATGAATATAGGACTATTAAAAAAAAATCCGGGCTCCAGGGTCAAGGTCAAACTCTATTTCTTTCCATGCTACAAACTGAACATTAATGCATGAAGTCCGTTTTCTCGTGCGCTCTGTACACCTTACCTGTAGAGAGAACAATAGCCTTCTCCAGTTGAACACTTCTGCATGTGCAAGCATGTGCAAATTTCCAGCTTGACCACTAAATGTCCAGCTAAATTATTACAGGTAATTTATACAGGTAAATTATTATACCTGGGTATTACATTTCCGTAAACTGTGTTGACAATATTGTGGCAATATGTGGACCTGTGCAGATATGATATGTAGATAAATATAGGACTATTATAAAAATTCTGGGCTACAGTAGCGAGCATTATTTTTTTGTTAATTTTTAAACTACTTTTTTTTTAAACTTTGTTTCCATTTTTAGCCAGGTTTTTTTGGAAAAAAAATCATTTTAAACTTTTTTTTTAAACTTTTTTCCATTTTTTGTTTAAACTTCTTTTTACATTTTTAGCCAGGTTTTTTTGGAGAAAAAAATCCACGTTATTGGATTGGCGAAAGCCAGGCGGGCGGGCGGGTCCACAATCAATGTTAAGTTTTCCAGTCCATTTCTTTGTTACTGTAACACATAGAACCAACAAACTTTCACAGCTTCATAACCAAGGGGTGCCCACCACATATCACTATCCAACATGTTACCCTTTTGAACTTGACCCATTTTTTCCGCGCAGTCAATGTTAACTTTTCCAGTTTACAATGTTAAGTTTTCGTGTTTAAGTCCATTTCTTTGGTACTGTACCACCTAGGACCACCAAACTTTCACAGCTTCATAACCAAGGGGTGCCCACCACATACAACTATCCAACATGTGACCATTTTTTTTACCTTCACCTATTATTTCTACGTAATTGACTTAGCCATTTTCAACGTTAACTTTTTAACGTACGTCTGGTTAAATTTTTTGTTTTTTGGTTAAAGTTTTTCGTTATACTATATCTCTGCAACTGCTTCGCCCATTACCTTGAAACTTTACATGGGTGTTTATCATCATCCATATTTTCATTCTACCCCCCCAACCATGTGGCCCTGTGCCCAATGTCAAGGTCAAATTACTTTGATTTGTTTGTGTACTATGTCTCTGCAACTGCTTCACCCATTACCTTGATACTTCACATGGGTGTTTATCATCATCGATATCGTCGGCATTTTGGCATACGTCCGTCCGTCCGTCCGTCCGTCCGTGTGTCCGGTTAAAGTTTTTCCATCTACTATATCTCTTTTTTTAGTGTCCATGCCTCGCCCCAAGGCGCGACATGCAGGCCACGGCCATCTAGTCTACAAAAAGTGGCCTCGTTTCTTGTTTTTTTTTCAAATTCTTTTTCCATTTTTGCATTTTTATGTAGCATAAGGTCGTAAGTGCTATATACCGACTATTATCATATACTAAAACAATTATTGACTAGTGAGCCATATAATATAATCTGATATTCTATGGCTCACTAGTCAATAATTGTATAATATGTTCGGGCCAGTGAAAATTGCTTTCTGGCCCAGGCTCGAGGTCAAGGCGGCGGGACAATGCGAGACATTTGATTCCGCGGAATTCTTGTTCCTTAATTGGTAGGAGGATTAGAAAACAATCTTGTACGTTTTTGTCAATTCCTCTGTTGCCTAGTCTTTTATCATTGCATTTGAGAAGTACTTAACCCTTTATACTATAGTCTGGATACAATTACAGTAGTATGACAATTTGTAGTTTTTTGTTTCGCTATTTGCTATATTTCTGTTCGAAAGTATACTTTTATTGTGAAAGTAACAAACAAAACAATATGTGTTTGTCCAATAAAAAGTATTGTACCGATAGACTTCAAGGGGTTATATAAGGCTACGTCAGTGTTTGCTTAAACGGTTTGACACTGGTGTCAAAAACTCAATAAGCCCCTTTTTGTTGTGGCGTGTCACATATAACAATGTTGTATATGCAAACTTAGGGGCCAACTGAATGCAGCAAACAAGGCCCTTATGACCAAGGATCAACATGTGCTTATTTCTACTAAATATAATGGGACCATTATACCAATGACCAATTGAATTTTGAGGATGCATTAATTTGCTTGCGGAAAATTCTAAATATTGAAAATAGTAGTAGTTGAATGTTAGATGTTTACGTTGATGAGTTTCTTTACTGAAATTGTTCAGTCAATAACCTGCGCAACCTCTTTTAGTGCTAACAGGCACGAATCCCCGAGAAGAGGGACTATGTAACTGTGGCCAGCATTTTAACCGTCTCATTGAGACGGTTAAAATGCTGGCCACAGTATATAGTTATACACTTATTTTATTTGATACTTTTGATTTGAAATAAATTTGGTTAGAGAAAATTCATAAATATTGTTCTTGTTTGTTATTGAAAGTATAGTTTATGACCAGCATTTGAACCGTTTTGAAGAAACACTGAAAATGAGTGGTTGCATCATACATGATAAAATTAGAAATAAGAAAATAAAAGTGTCTATTTTTGAAAGTTACACGCATCTAAGAAAGAATGTATAAAGTCAACCAACCAAGTATAGCAATACACATTGTAAACACATCGAGATGGTTCAAATGAGTGGTCACAGTGTATACTTTTGGTGAGAAATAATGCTGAATATATATTTTCTTGATGTATATATTCCGTTCTGATTTTGGCATTTTCCCCCAATGCAGCAGGTTAAAACGGGATTGAACCCGTTTGCCCGGCCTTACATGACCTCAGCTGTTGATAGGCCGTGAAACACCAATAAACAAACAAACTATAACATGTTGAGGATTTCTCTCAGAAAATTCATGTATCCTCAGACTGCATGCAACATTGGTTGGTGTTGCTGAGTAGTTGACATATCAACATTGAAACTGTACTATACCGGGTTGTGTTAAAGGTACACGCCCACTCAGATTGCAACATTGTTTGGTGTTGGTGAGTAGTTGCCATCAACATTGAAACTGTAATATACTGGGTTGTGTTAAAGGTACACGCCCACTCAGTAGGCACAAATGTTCTTTATATCAGAGACATCATCGGAGACATTTTCTGGCAAAATAAACATTAATTCACCATTACCCCATGTATTGATTGTCATTATTATACATTTTGTATATGTCGACACTGATATCAGGGGCGGTTACCGTGTTTCCTTAAAACGGACATTACTATTTATTCTCTATACATATGTTAATTTTTTTGTTATTTTTTTTTTATACATATGTTAATGTGCAATGATCAATCATACTTTATAGTCTGTTGAAACTAATATTTTTCATTTGACACATTTATTTACTATAAATAATTAAAAGATAACATGCCTCATTTGCATATGAAAATATCCTGATGCCACCGCGAGTCACTATCAGTAAAATAAATATTACTAAATGATTTATATATCTGGGCACTCATAATTTTTAGAACTGGTGGAATAGTGCCACAATCATACATTTATTTAATTCCTATAAAGAATATTGTGTGCCTACTGAGTGGGCATGTACCTTTAAAAACGCACGTTGCAATTTACATGGTCCATTGGCAGAACTAAATGTGTGACTGGATCACGTGATAGAATAGTCTCAAATGTCATAAGCCCTATTTATCCAGTAATTTGTTGAATTTTGCTTAACCCTTACAATTGTGAATTATTTTTTGTCGTCTGCTGTTTATTTTTTATTTTCCATTTTTCTCATCAAAAGCATGCTTTGGCAACACGTTAGAATCTAAAGTGCTGTCAAACCATGTTTATTTTTGTTGAGAAAGAAAGCAAAATATAAAACAACAACAGACGGCAATTTTTGTTTCCCGCAGTCTAAGGGTTAATAGGTTCTCATCATATTTATTTTGGAATTCCCCCCCCCCCGCCCCCCCCTCCCCCGTTTGTACATGTACTTGAACACGTACATGTACTTGTACAGGTAATACATGGGATTTAGTACTACACCCTTTGACCCGGCCTTAAATGACCTTAGCTGTTGATAGGCCGTTAAACCTCAACAAACAAAACAAACACCAATAAACAAACAAAGAAACTAACCATTTTACAAACAGCATGATTTGCCTGGCTTGGCCCTCAGGTAAGTTTTTATCTTTGGCTCTTTTGTTACCTGGGAGTTGAATTGGGTTATTGCCCATTATAAAAGTAGTAAGATTATTACTGATCCTACTGCTTTTGGGAGGGGGCCGTTAAACTCCCAACAAAAAAAAACCAACAAAACAAGCGCCAAGTCTACGGCAGTAACTGAATTATGAACAGTGTAGGCTGTGATAAAACTGTGTCACATTTCAAGGTGATCTGGGGCTATGCTGGTCAGGAACATACGTGGCTCTGACTTGAGAAATGGGGCTTATGGGATTTGTGATCAGTGTAGCTCCCGATCAAACAGCACACTCATATAGCCTGGTAACGAACTACATTGCTTGTCTGAAGCATGTTGCATGTTTTAATGACAGAATGGCGAACAGTACACTGGCCACAAAACTCGTAAGTCCCATTTCTCCAGTCACAGCCACATATATGTAGCCGTTTTTCTGCCCACTGTCTCGGTAGACTTTTCCGGAGTTTCTCCAATCTGACACCGGAGACTTTTGTGTGCCTGCAGGCGACATTTTCTTCTTATCATTGCATATCAAATTTATTGTGTATTTAAACATGTTTTAGATGTCGGAAGTGGCAACAGTCTGTTAGTAGTTTACATTCCAGTTTGAAGTTCCCGGTTTCGGATGTCATATAGGGTTTGCACTGTGTGTCCAGCCGTGTGTGTTTCAGTGGGTAAGACTTTCAGTGGGTAAGACATGTTTCAGTGGGTAAGACATGTTTCAGAGACATGTTTCAGTGGGTAAGACATGTGCCAGAGTTTCTCCAACTGCCACTGGGGCCATTTGTGTGAATTCACATCACATTTTCTTGTTCTCATTGCATATCAAATTGATCGTGTATTTAAACAGTTTTGGTGTAAGAAGTAGGAACACGTTGTTAATAATTTACATTCTATTTCTGAATCTGTGCATGTATTATGAGTTGTGAATATTGTTCATAAAGTGTATTTACTGCTGTTGTACACACCTTTAGCCTGAATGGTTGTACATATTACTGTATTCATATAATAAGCGCACCGCCCCCCCCCCCCCCCACAGGGATTTACAATTTTCGAAAAAATGTTTGTGCATTTTATGGTAAAAAAGATTTTGCTATTTTAATTGTGAAAATAAGTGTTTTACTTGACATATATTATTAGTGGGGGGGGGGGACTTTTATTATTAGAATAAATATGGTATATTAGATGGTTAAACAATGGGCTTATTGGAATTTTGACCAGTGTAGCTCCTGATCAGGGTTAGGTCCCCTGTAAGTAGACGTTTACTAATTCAAGTCACAAGAAAAGGGGACTGATTGAGTTCGCAACCAGTGTAGTCCCAGATCAGATCAAGGCCTACACTGTTTGATATTGAGTTGAAAAAACGATGAGTAAGCCTTTTTTGGTTGTGACAGGTCACGGATAATTTCATGCATGTTAATAATAAAAAAATTCAATGTAGCAATACGGTGCATTAAAAATAATAATACACTAGTGTAAACATGTAAATGAGACTGCTGTTGAAAATACAGTATAGTTGATCAGTAGTTTAAATGGATGATGCTGTGCTTATGTAATAAATATAATTTAGCATTTGTGTTGACTTGTGATGATATTTATTAAACAAGTTGACAGATTTCCTAAGAAACGAGGCATTATGAAATCAGTCAACTCGTTTAATGAACATTAAATATCATACTTGTTGACTGATTTCATTAGAAACTTGGCATAGCCTCGTTTCGTATGAAATCAGTAAAAACTTGTTTAATAAGTATCAAGTGTGATACTTGTTGAGTGGTTTTATGAGAAACGATGCATAACTTCGTTTCTTAAGAAACCAGTAAACTTGTTCAATAAATATCGTACTGAATATCATCTATGTACTGTAATGGATTTGACATTGTATGCGTGCGTGCGTTCGTGCGTGCGTGCGTGCGTTCGTGCGTGCATGCGTGCGTGCGTGCGTGCGTGTGTGTGTGGTTATTATTAGTATGCATTTACATAATTATGATGATATTTGGGTTTCTGACTGAAGAATATCGGTCACCGAGACTTCATTTATTAGGCAAGATCTGACAAAAAGGGGCTTATTGTGTTTGGCACCAGTGTGTATCTATACCAGGTTACGAATCTGGGGGCCGTTTCACTAAACTTTGTACGACTAAAATGTTCGTAAGTGCAAACTTATGATAATCTGTGTAAATTTCCCATTAACATTGTTTTATTGTAAATAATTATTGGATTTACATTTATTGAGCATTTACAGACTATTCTAAATCTGCACTTACGAACATTTTAGTCGTACGAAGTTTAGTGAAACGGGCCCCTGCAGTCTGATCCAGCTCTTTGTTGTTCGACATCAACTATAAAATCTTACAGTTTCAGTGTACAGGGTGATCAGGATCTACACTGGCTAGAAATGACATTTACCGGTACTCAGTTTCACCTGAGTATTACTTGTATGACTATTGTATAATCCACATATCAATGTCATCCCCAGCTGGGTAAGGCCGGCATACACAGGGAATTAGACGGTACAATATCCGCAGAGGTGGGAATTAGACGGTGGGAGGGAATATTAGATATCCACAAGTCTCCCGACACTGTCACCATTCTCAGGAATTAGACACATATTTAATGAGACAGCCAATTTCAGTTGCCAGCCTCCCCCAATTGACATTGACAGGTGTATAATGATCTATAAATAAGTGAAATGTGCACATTGGAAATCTACACAGGTTTTATATTTGTTGGTTTTCACCACTCTCGATATGTTCGTTCTTTAGGAATTGCAGGGTTATTTCCCTTTGAATGAATATAATTCTGGATAAAATGTACATTTTAGTGGTTAAGTCATCAATAAATAGGTATTTTGTATTTCTGCAAACTGTAGAACCTGATTAGACTGCACATCTGTGTAGTCTAATCTGGCTCTACACTGTCTACTCTGTTCAGGTGCTTATTAAAGGTACATGCCCACTCAGTAAGAACTGGTCGAATAATGACACAATTATACACTTATTTAATTCCTATAAAGAACAGTTTGTGCCTACTGAGTGGGCACATACCTTTAAGACCTTTCTAGTGGTTGGCCGCTGGGAGCATATGATGGGTAATTTAACGATCAGGGTTCATCCTTACCGGAATCCCGACTGGAGACCTCGTTTGGCCGTCGAGTACGTCTTTGGAATTCTTGTATATGAGGATTTAATCTGGTTATACATGTACCCCTTATATTAGTAATATGATTATTCGTAATCCTATTACTTTTAGGGGAAGGTGACTTTGGTGTGGTATGGACCTGTCACCAGGTCATGTTATTCTAATTTCAGGGCTGGATATTTTTTCAATGTAAATATTCCGTTCTGATTTTGGGATGTTCCCCCCAATGCAGCAGGTTGAATACGGGATCGAACCAGTTGGCCCGGCCTTAAATGACCTTAGCTGTTGATAGGCCGTTAAACACTAACAAACAAACAAACTATAAATAAGTGATATGTGTACATTGGAAATCTACACACGTTTTATGCATCAGTCAATGTAAATCCCCGCCCCCCCCCCCGGCCCCCCGGAGGGGCGGGGCTTTACCGGGGCATACCCCGGGGCTTTTACCTTTCATGATGCCCCGCACTGCGGGGACTTTACCGGGGCTTTAACTGTTGCTAAGAAATTGAGCGGGGACATACCCCGGGGCTTTACCGGGGCTTTACCCGGGGTTTTTTATCAGACTGTTATCAAGATATGTACATTATGTTTTACCCATGGATACTGTTGTGTGGGAGGGGTGACATGGGTTTAAACAAAATGTTTAATACGATCGATCTACTTTCACTGTGGACTGTTTAATACTGGCAAATTTTGTTTAATATAAACAAAATTGTTTTCAAATAATTCCTCTGATTATTATTGCACTGCCGTTATCCGTTATCCCAGCCCCCACCCCAACACGTGGAAAATTCTGAGACATTCACACTTCACACACACTGAAAGAAAAACCCGAGACCCCCCCCCCCCCCCCTCGGAAAGTGATTCATTACCCGACCAACCCTGGAAAATCACGAGACCCCCCCCCCCCCCCACTGGAAAGTGATTCTTTACCCAACAAACCCTGGAAAATCCCGAGACCCCCCCCCATGGAAAAATCCCGAGACCCCCCCCCACCTGGAAAGTGATTCTTTACCCAACAAACCCTGGAATATCCCGAGACCCCCCCCCCCCCTGGAAAATCCCGAGACCCCCCCCCCTACCCACCTGGAAAGTGATTCTTTACCCAACAAACCCTGGAAAATCCCGAGCCCAGACCCCCCCCCCCCCCCTGGAAAATCCCGAGACCCCCCCCCCCCCCCCACCTGGAAAGTGATTCTTTAACCCAACAAACCCTGGAATATCCCGAGACCCCCCCCCCCCCCCCCCCCCCCCTGGAAAATCCCGAGACCCCCCCCCCCCACCCACCTGGAAAGTGATTCTTTACCCAACAAACCCTGGAAAATCCCGAGAAACCCCCCCCCTGGAAAATCCCGAGACCCCCCCCCCCCCCCCCCCACCTGGAAAGTTGATTCTTTACCCAACAAACCCTGGAAAATCCCGAGACCCCCTGGAAAATCCGAGACCCCCCCCCCCCCCCCCCCCCCCCCCACACTGGAAAAATCCTATTTCTCACACACACACCCCTCCCCATGTAAGTAAAAGTATAAAGTGCTGCATTTTATATATTAATAGGGGGGGGGGGGTGTACTTTTTATGAACCCTGTCTCGAAGAGCCGGTGTCATATAGTGTTTGCACCGTCCGTGTGTCCGTGCGTTAATACGGTTAAGAAGTTTGTATCATGCAAGGGTCCACTTTTGCGCTATTTAATACTATTCACACATATCCGACCTTCCTTCTACCGAGTCCGTGGGTGGTGCCAAAGGTTAGCGGCTATTTATTTGGTTACTACTATTAACAGGAACGTACCTATTTCAAAGCAACAAACACATATTTACCCTGTACTTAGTCGACCCTACTTGTCCTAACTGTCATTTGGAGGCGGAGCTAGGATGCGTCACACATGCTACTAAGATGCCCAGCACTACACGAAGTTCGGAAACAGACCTACCCGGCGTTTCGTCAAGAAATCCAAAAAGTGCTAGGAGACTCGAACTTTTACAAACTAAACATATCGGTCATTAACCCAGCTGATCATCGACTGTAACGGTTTCAAAAACAACTATATCACTAAGTCAACCACCCTAGAAATAGAACGAGTAGCAGGCCAAATGTGCTACCAATTACATCTACAACGAAATAAAGCTGCTTGGGTTGTAATAATGGCTTCCCATACTAATAAAAGTTCCCAGATATCTACTATTTATAAGTGACATTTTGCTCTACAACACATCATTTTCGTGCAAGAATATTTCACATTTAAAATCACCAGATGGCCCCGCAGTGCGGGGCATTTTACCGGGGCTTTTACCGACCATGTTGCCCCGCAGTGCGGGGCCTTCACCGGGGCTTTAACAGCAACGAAAATAAAGCCCCGCTATTCCCCCGGAGGGGGGGGGGGGGGGGAGGGGGGGGGGGGGGGGGGGGGGGGGGGGTGGGGGGGGGGGGGGGGGGGGCGGGGACTTACATTGACTGATGCATTATATTTGTTGTTTTTCCCCACTCCATGTATGTTCTTTCTTAAGGAATTGCAGGGTTATTTCCCTTTGCATGAAGTTTATAGAATTCTGTATAAAATGTACATTTTAGTGGTTATAAAACATCAATAAATACATATTTTGTATTTCTGCAAACTGTGTTGAACCGCCTGTGTAGTCTAATCTCGATTTACTCTGCTCAGGTGCTTATTAACCCTTGCACCGCTATCTTATGTTTTTGTCGTCTGCTGTTTATTTTCTATTTTACATTGTTATCATCAAAAACATGCTTGGACAGCACTTTTGTGTAAACACGAGAACAAAGGCCTGAACATGCCAATTTTGTAGCAATAGATTTAACAATGGCTTCGTATTAACATATCAATTAATCAATAATTTCCCCTATATTTCTGTTTCAAACCATTGATATATGTGGCTGTGACTGGATAAACAGGGCTTATGGAATTTGTGACCAGCGTAGTTCCTGATCAAATGTCACGCTCCTGCAGCCTGATAACAGTCTATATTCCTTGTTAGAAGCATGACGGGTGTTTCATTGATCGCATGGCGAACAGTGCAGATCCGGATCAGACTGTGTGGATCTACACTGATCGCAAAACCCATAAGCCCCATTTCTCCAGTCACAGACACATTTATCATATCAATTGTTTATATGCACTATTATTTTTTGTGTTATTCGCAATAACGAGTTTTACATAGGGTATACCTATGTATAGGCATCGCCTCCGACAGTTAGCCACGCCCCAGACCCCCCTCGATGCGATGGTAGGTAGTGATATATTGGAGTAACCATAACAACAAAATGCATTGTGTTACTCAACGTTTAACTGTCATACGCAATCGCTAATTGAAATTATATTATGAAAAAATACTTGCACTGTACAATATCAACAACGGATGTTCTACGTACAAAAATACATCGGATTATTTTGTTGCGCGTGATTTGCCCCCATTTGCAGCACAAATCGTGCGCTCATCGCTAAATTTAGTAACAGAGTTAACTCCCCTCCGAATACTCTCCGAAACAAGCGACGCGTTTAACACACAAACTACATCAAGTTTGACCTTCCGACAGTCTATTTTTAAACTCACCCGACACCTGTGCGAAACAAAACTCGCACGTGTAGGTCTAACTGATGTTTAATCCTCATTCTCTCTCTCTATCGATGGATTTACAGCGGATTTTAGTGACATTCCTGAATTCGGCCTGATTGACATTTGTCTATGGTGGCCAATACACGCCAACATGAGTGTCAATTCTACGTTCGGTGAATGGGGTCAATAAGTCAGTATTTAAGGTGAATTCTTACAGTCAGGGAACAAATTAATGACAGTATATATAGCACATCCAGCGTATATTAATACCCATATTAATGCAAGTACTGAAATACGACAAAATAAAATCTAACAAGTTTGGGCTTCCATACATTGAAAATTTTGTCAGCGGTTTCACCAATGACGTCATTTATATGTTTTAATATACTCGATCCGGGGCCAACTATTTCATTCACAAATAGTCGAGTAGGCACTCCTATGTGTTCCATAGTGGACATAGACATTCCGTTTCCTATAAACTTTTATTGTTGTTTCATCTTTATATGGTTCCCTAGAACAAAGTTAGCTTTGTTGCCCAAATGGCAACTTTGGGCAACTCTTGAAATTTGCATAAATCCAAAATGGCCGCCAGTCGCCATTTTCAAAATTTGAATACAAAACTAATTGTCATATAATGATGTATAATACCATTTGTTATTTTTTTTTGGGTGTCTAGAATCGTTTTGCGATGTTATATTTAGTATTAAGGCTAATGGAATGTTTGTTCTCACTTTTTTACATCCAAGATGGCGCCCAAAATCCTATTTTTGTCGTTATTTTAACAACTAAACTGAATTTAATACTAGAAATAAGCGAGAATTCATAGTCACACAACATTGTGGACACTTGAGATATGATTTGAGAATAATTCTTCTAAATTCACGACACTGCTGTTCTGACGCTCATAATAGGGGTACATGTAATGAAAGTATGCATGTCAGTTGCTGAAATTTAGGTACCATGCCTGGCTACGAACGGTATAAAAATGCTACCAAGTTACATTTGTTATTTGTGAGTTGTTGTACACCGTCAATGTAATTTACTTAACAAATAACACAATCAAGAGATCCATGATAATCGATAAACACAATTACCAAACAAGTGCGGTTTCAATGAACCTGTATATTGGTTTCAACGACTGCTCCAGTACTTTCTCAGTCCACGATACAACCGAATTCCAGAGACATCCAGCAGACATCATTGATGCTGGCAGCAGTCAGTCCTGTATTTTTTATGCTCCCTCGTCTTATATTCAAGCAGACTAAACCCTCGAGGAATACTCTATTAATTCCTCTTTTACATACTACCTAAAAAGTCTGGAGATCCACTGCTGTGGCCACTATCAAAGCTAGCGGGAATAGCTACACTGAGGTAGCTGCCCGCCAGGCCAGTCTAACAGCTGTCACCGAAAATGATGTCATGTGGCTTAGCTGTCTCAGTCTGGGTCCAGACTAGCAAACTAGCCAGAGGTAGCTGTGTACTCAAAGGTGCGAGTTCCTACATGTTTGAGCCTATGAGTGATGCCCCACCCTCTCATCCAGATACTATTCTCACAACACCTGCTTACATGCAACAGTCACTGGTGGATATGGGGATGAAACGCGTTCATCTGAGCATGGACATGCAGCTATTTTCTGCGACCAAGCAAATATGCTGGTATCAGCCAATGCAGTTCCAGAATGTAGTCCTTCATCCCGGAGGAATGCATATTATACAGTCATTCAACAGCTGTATTGCAAAATTAATGAAGGGCTCAGCTATTGAAACGTATATTGCTGCCGCATACCGTGGCCTGACCGGTATATATAACGGTAAGTCCTGGGTGAAACCCATGAGGGCATTCCGGAACCCAACAGCGGCTCCATTGAGGCGGTTTCTATCTACATGCCCAAAACCATTGGAGCAGATAGATCAGTATCTGGAAATTGCTCGCCTCCACCTCACTGACTGGTCCTCACTGGGTAGATAGCTTCCTTCTCCCGACACTCATTGTCCACCAATTTGAGTGTACAGTGAGAGAAGCAGATATATATTTCATGGAACGCATGCTGACAGACATTTTACTCGCTGGACAAGCACAATATGCACGATATATTACCCAATACCTTCTGGAGATGCGTTCACTCTATACTGAAACGGAGTCTCATCTGACCAATTTGGAGAACAGACTGCTATCAAGATAGGAAAAGGGTCTCTCAAGGACATGCCTTTATCTCCTGAACTTTTTAGTGAGTGGATCGACGACTTCCCCATAACCACACCTGTGTCTGACAATGTTGACTGTATATAGTATGCTAACTCATGAGATCAGTCCACAGAGACACAGTACAAGGAGGAGATGAAGCATCGCCGTATATTGGATGCAGATGACGGGGCTTTTGTTGAAGCAGAGGTGGAGAAATATCCTCATCCACTGAAAGTCCAACGTCCTATTTTGTACAATGCTGAAGTGAATGTGGCTGATTCTGTCGATATTGGATTAGCATTGGACAGCAAATACATCAGCAGTCTCCCATGCAGATTATATGACCCTATTAGACAAGAGCAAACAAATAGTGCCAGTCATCGACATTGAAACCATTTTTCTACGTCTTCTGTTAATTGTTCAACGGAGGAGGCAGCTGGAACTTGGGCCACTGGTCCACTATGAACTTTGTGCTGTACCACCATTGCTTATCTACGAGCAGGGTTGCTTCCACAAATGCAATAAATCGGCGCTAACAAAGCGTCTCGGTGTTGTTGAGATCTCACCCACCGCTGCTGAGATAGTCATCGTGTACGTTCAGCAGCTATTCTATCGCATAGTGTGGCCTCATGGCGGTAGACCTTCATATCTGATTCCATAAGGTGTCGTTGACAAGGATCAAGAAATATCTGCCAAAATAATTAGAGAATGTGGCGAGCTGGTTAATAACTAATCAACTACGATCTCTCTATCACCAGTCCTCTGCCAGAAAGAGATTTAATATTGAAGAACAAGAATAACAAAAATGGATTGGTGAGTGGTGTGTCCAAGTTCTCCATAGGAGAGTAGATAACCATGGAGAATCTGGACACCGGTGTGTTTAGCCATGATGTGGCAGACATCACCATGATATAGTATGTCCTTGAAGATGCAAACTATGGCAAGAACGTTATCCGCATACTTAGCGTTGACACAGGTGTGTTTGTCCTACTGGTTTATTGGTTTTATCGAGAGAAGCTACAATGCATGGTGCAGATGGAGAGATGGGACGGGACAGTGTTAGATATTAATGCCACTTGTACTGAGCTAGGTCCCAAATGTTTGAAATTACTGGTCATGCAAGCCATCAGTGAGTGCGACACTCCATCATACCCATATGACAAAGGCAATGCTAAAGCACTGAATACGTTGCTTACTGCGGACTTTTTAGACTTGGTTGATGTGTTAGGCGATCGAAGTTGGTGCCACCACTGACGATCTGATGGAGACGGCAACGGTTTTCCTCATACCTCTGTTTGGTTTGCCACCGGGAACTTCAATAGAAGCTGCCTGCACCAAACATTTTGCCAGAAAAAAATATAAAATGAAGGTGCTGCCTCCAAACATCCGACAATCTGCTCATGCACATGCGACGTGGCAATCTTCAGGTAATGTCGTGGAAAGCGGCAAACCAACAAGACACATCAAACGAGTCGAATGACATCACCCACTTGGGAGATGCGTGGCGGGGTTCCAGTCTGTGGTCACTCATCAAGGTGAACAAACTACACCACAGTTGAATCATGTACTTAACTGTCAGTGCAAAGCACATGGAAAGATGTGCATGACTTCTGGGTCTTATAAAGAAGATACGTCATGCACATCATACTGCAACTGTTCTGGCGAGGATGGTTGCTGCAATCCGCATACTAAGAGGTAAGCTGAAATTGGAGGCAGGTGATACGACAGTGGATGTTGAGGAAGTTGTTGAGGCAGATGATGTTGAAGATGATTTTGAGGACTGTATTCAGGAGAATGGTGACATTTGTAATGGTGCGCTCTTTGATGTACTTGACGTTGAGTATCTGATTGATGAATGGGAGTAAATAGAAAAGGTTTCAAATAATATGTGTATGTATGTATATGCATGTACATGCATTAACAGTAATGGCATACATTGATATGTATTATGCATATTAATGTATACCATTGCGCTGACGTTTTCTTTATCTTATCTGATTAATATTGCAAATATAATCTAAAGTATTATCTATGAGTAAGGATGTGTTTTATGGTTGGAAACCGTTGACAAAAATCATATCATTCCAGAATAATGTATAAAGTGCCATATATTCTGAACCGGTTCATGTTCTGTCAAGTATAATGGTATTCTAAAGTTGCTTGTATCACTCTGCATCAGTATGTACATACTTACTTCATAGAGTAATTGTAGTTGCAAATAAATATGATTTTCATGGTTCATAACAATGTTTGCAATAAACAGTTCTCATTGAAATTACTTTTTTTTACTAGAAATTCTCATTATTTTGCATAAAAATGTAAGATTTGACCCTATAATTACCTTTAGACCCTTATGATGACATCCAATTAACCATATTATTGCAGAAAACGGCTCTACGTACACGAAAACCTATATAAAGACATATTATACATCATTGTATGACAAGTAGGTAAAAAGTTAGATTTTCAAAATGGCGACTGGCGGCCATCTTGGATTTATGCAAATTACGAGATTTGCCCAAGGTTGCCGCTTGGGCAACAAAGCTAAATTTGCAGTATATATCTGTCGGAGTATGAATCAAGAAAAAAAGTTTATAGGAAACACAATGTCTAGGTTCACAAAATGACTACTCGACTAAAAACAGAAGTAAGCTTGGCGATGTACCGATAAGGCATTTTCAGGCGCGACACCGCTTCCGTGGCGGAATTATTGTAACTATTGCTCTTCAATCAGTTTTCAATATATCTATAATGATCATAGATATCTGGAATCTGTATACTTGAATTGATGATGTCTTGTATATGTGTTACCGTATCTTTCTGATATTGCTATGTATAATCTGTAATGGTGTTGAATGTTTTGGTACATACTGTAGCAGTGCATACTGAACTTCAAGTTGTGCCATATCAATAGTTTACCCCTTAACCATTAAAACGCTGGAAAATAAAATTGCCGTCTGCTCATTTTGTATATTTTAATCTCTTTAAAAACCTGTTTTGGCAGCGCAGTAGAATCGTCTCGGTATGTTTTTGAGGAGAAAATATAAAAATATTTAAAACAGCAGACGACAATTGTGGTTTCCAGCGCTTTAAAGGTACATGCCCACTCAGTAAGCCCAAAATGTCATTTATAGGAATTAAATAAGGAATTATAACCGTGTCACTATTCCACCAGTTCTAAACGTTACAAGTGCCCGCTATACAGATATATTAATCATTTAGTAATATTTTTTTTACTGATAGTGACGCGCGGTGGTATCAGGCTATTTTCATATGCAAATGAGGCATATTTTTTAATTATTTATACTAAAGAAATGCGTCACCTGAAAAAGTAATATTTTCGACAGATTTTAAAGTATGATCATTGCATATCATAAAATAAATACAGAGATTAAATAGTAATGTCCGTTAACATTTTAAACAAACACGGTTATCGCCCCTGATATCAGTGTGTAAATTTACGTCTGATATAAAATGTATAATAATGCCAATCAGTACGTGGGATAATGGCGCATGAATGTTTATTTTGCCAGGAAATGTCTCAGATGATGTCTCTGATGTAAAGAACATTTTGTACCTACTGATTGGGCATGTACCTTTAAGGGTTAATGAAACTGCAACACCAACAAGCAATCAATTAATCAATCTAGTTTAATCTTGTAGTACCCTATGTTCAGTACTTTCAGTACTTTGATTAGCTATTGTTACCGCAATGTGTCCGTCGTCGTCCGTCGTCCGTCGTCGTCCGTGAACATTTTCAAACGTCTTCTCCTCGGTAACCATTAGGCCTATAGTCACCAAACTTCATGGTCATGGTCCTTAGGTAGGGGGATTAATTTTTTTTTAAATGACGTCATTACGTAATCCATGATGGCCGCCGTCTAAAAATAGCACAAATTCTTCAAAAATCTTCTTCTCAAGAACCGCCAACCGGATTTCGACAAAACTTAGTAGGAATGATCGATGTACAATGCTCTTTCAAAGTTGTTAAAATGGTGACCCCGGGGTCAAAAATGGGCGTGGCCCGTGGGGTCAAATTGGGGTCAAATTTTATTTTTAACCGAATATGGTCACGTTATTTATCAAATTGAAGGTATTAATGAGGTGATCACTCTGGTGCATTTTTTTGTCGAAATCTGATGGTTATGTCATCCAAGATGGCCGCCGAAAGGTCAAAAGGTCGTTTTTTTATTAGAGATTTCAAAATTCTTCTTCACATGAACCGCTTGGCCCATGGTTGCCAAACTTAAAAGTTATGGTCCATGGGTGAAGCCTTTTCAGATTTGTTAAAATGGATATCATCGCTAATCCAAGATGGCCGCGTCTAAAAATAGCATAAATTCTTAAAAAATCTTCCTTCTCATGAACCGCTAGCCGGATTTCGACGAAACTAGGTAGGAATGATCGATGTACAATGCTCTTTCAAACTTGTTAAAATGGTGACCCAGCGGTCAAAAATGGGCGTGGCCCGTGGGGTCAAATTTTATTTTTGACCGAATATGGTCATGTTATATATCAAATCGAAGGTATCAATGAGGCGATCACTCAGCTCTTTCAAAGTTGTTAAAATGGTGACCCCGTGGTCAAAAATGGGCGTGGCCCGTGGGGTCAAATTTTATTTTTGACCGAATAAAAAAAAAAATATGGTCATGTTATATATCAAATCGAAAGTATCAATGAGGCGATCACTCTGGTACATTTGTTGTCGTAATCGGATTGTTATGCCATCCAAGATGACCGCCGAAATGTCAAAAGGTTCTTTTATTAGAGATTTCAAAAAATTTCTTCACAGGAACCGCTTGGTCCATGGTTGCCAAACTTAAAAGTTATGGTCCATGGGTGAAGCCTTTTCAGATTTGTTAAAATGGAGGTCATCGCTAATCCAAGATGGCCGCCGTCTAAAAAATAGCATAAATTTCTAAAATATCTTCTTCTCATGAACCGCTAGCCGGATTTCGACGAAACTTGGTAGGAATGATCGATGTACAATGCTCTTTCAAACTTGTTAAAATGGTGACCCCGGGGTCAAAAATGGGCGTGGCCCGTGTGGTAAAATTTTATTTTTGACCAAATATGGTCATGTCTATATCAGGTATCAAAGAGGCGATCGCTCTGGTACATTTTTTGTCGAAATTGGATGGTCATGTCATCCAAGATGGCCGCCGAAAGGTCAAAAGGTCGTTCTTTTATTAGAGATTTCAAATTTCTTCTTCACACGAACCGCTTGCCCATGGTGGCCAAACTTCACAGTTATGGTCCATGGGTGAAGCCTTTTCAGATTTGTTAAAACGGAGGTAGTCACTAATCCAAGATGGCCGCTGTCTAAAATAGCACAAATTCTTAAAAAATCTTCTTCTCATGAACTGCCAGCCGGATTTCGACGAAACTTGGTAGGAATGATCGATGTACAATGCTCTTTCAAACTTGTTAAAATGGTGACCCCGGGGTCAAAAATGGGCGTGGCCCGTGCGGTCAAATTTTATTTTTGACCGAATATGCTCACGTCATATATCAAATTGAAGGTATCGATGAAGCGATTGCTCTGGTGCAATATTTGTCGGAATCAGATGATTATGTCATCCTTGATGGCATCCAAAAGGTCCATTTATTCAAGATTGAGAACGTCTTTTTCTCAGGAACCACATGGCCGATGCTGGCCAAACTTCATAGTAAGTTAAGATCCTTGGGTGAAGCATTTTCAGATTTGGTAAAATGAGAGTCATCGTTTAATCCAAGATGACCGCCATCTAAAAATAGCACTTTTTTTTTTTAAAACACATATCAACTCAATGTCATGTTCTCTCTGGTGTTCATGGGAGTCAGGTGAGCGAATTAGGGCCATCATGGCCCTCTTGTTAAATTTTGTCATATTTATCGACGAAAACCTATTTTCACAGTATATGAGAATCGTCTCCAATGGAGACGATTCTCATGCACTGTAAAAATATGTTTTTCTAGAGAAACTGGGCAAAAAACATGTCAAAATTAATTGAGGAACATCCATAAAGATTAGCTCAGTTTTCAAGATTTGTTTTATTTGATTGATTGATGTTTAACGGCCTATCAACTGCTACGGTCTTTTAAGGCCGGGCCAACGGGTTCGATCCCGCATTTAACCTGCTGCATTGGGGGGAAAACACATGTAAATATATATTCAGCCGAGAAATTGGAATAACAGGACCTGATGCCAGGTCCATATCACACCAAAGTCACTTGGCCCCTTCCACTTAATGTAATACCGGTATATGGGGTGTAACCAGATACAACTCTCACATACAAGAAAGCCGAAGACGTACCCAGGGTCAAACCAGGTCTCCGGTCAGGATTCCGGTAAGAACGAATCACGAATAATATTGTTATATTACCCATGCACAGTTTTCAAGAAACCCATCTGACGAGTCGACCTGTCGACATAAAGTACTGATCTGCCGAATTACATGGACATCAAACTAAATAGAACATAATTTTCTCGGATCAACATTTTATTTGAATTTTATTATAAATATGACATTTCTTTACAAGTAAATCCATTGACAGATAATCAGCTGATAAAGTAACCATGCATAATCAATTGCAGATGTACTCTCGCATAGTTCTATGCTGTTCTATAAATACACTTATAATTCGCCCTACTTTCTAAGCCAATCGTTGGCCATTATCGCACTCCAGTTATTTCACATATTGCAAGATTTAACCCCAATACGTACATATTACCAGATTTAACGACAACCCATTCGACAGGAAACGGAAAATCAATACTCGGATGGGAGACTGCATTATAAACCTGGCTAATTATAAGTACATGTATGTTATTGTTCACATATTGGATTTTTAAGGAACTATACTGCAGTTGCTAACGCTTCCTCGCATTTATCATTTGTTTGTTTATTGGTGTATAATTCCAGCACAAAAATATTTACACAATTCCCTAACATTTGATTGGTCCGTAGCAAGTCTCTGTCCAAAGTTTATATCCCAGTAAACTCCCATGCCGAACTACTTTCCGTAACCGTCAGGCACAGCTAAAATAATTCTTAAGAAAACGGAAAATAAACACATTTTCTTGATGAATTTATTTAAAATGCTGGAATTATAAGGAATGAATGGCATTTTTGTGGAATTTATCGGGGATATAAACTTGGAAAAGTCGCGGGAATACTGGACGAGGCCTTCCGGCCTTCGTCCAGTATTCCCGCGACTTTTCCAAGTTTATACCCCGATAAATTCCACAAAAAGGCCATTCATTCCTATATTAACAGCCTATCAACAGCTAAGGTCAGGCCAACGGGTTCAATCACGCATTTAATCTGCTGCATTGAGAGGGGGGGTCCCAACATCAGAACGGAATATTTATATCAAATTGAATATATATTCGGGGGGTCCCAACATCAGAACGGAATATTTATATCAAATTGAATATATATTCGGGGGGTCCCAACATCAGAACGGAATATTTATATCAAATTGAATATATATTCAGTCGGGAAATTAGAACAACCTGACCTGGTGCCAGGTCCATACCGTACCAAGATCACATGGTCCCTTCCCCTAAAAGTAATACCGTTTCTCTTATATGGGGTATAACAAGGTTCAACTCTCACATACAAGCCAAAGACATACCCGAGGGTCAAACCAGGTCTCCAGTCAGGATTCCGGTAAGGATGAATCCCGATCGTTAAATTACCCATCGCATGCCCCCAACCAACCACCCAAGGAATCGCGGACAGACAGAAACATTATTACCCTTGGCGTACTATGTATACATGAGTGTAATTATGCAGACATGATTTAGATTTTCGCACATAAACATGATATTTATAATTACCTATAAACAATATTTACAATTACATTTCCACATAGAATGAGACAATGTGGTTTTGTACCCAAGATGTGCGATTTTTCACGAAAGATATTTACAGAAACTGTGATAATTTCTGTAAACGACGTCGAAAGTTGACAAAATGTCCAGATTTCATTTACGGAAGATATCGTATATTTTGTAAATATTTTTCATGAGATATCGCACAGCTTCTTAGGCATAAAATCACACGGCTTGTCTATAAAATGATTCCAAATAACATGATAAATGCTTCTGTCTATAATGATATAAATATTTTCACATTCTATCACCCCAATATGTTCACATTCAATCTCTCCATATGTTCACATTCAGTCTCTCCAATACGTTCACAATCAGTCTCTCCAATCAGTCTCTCCAATACGTTCACAATCAGTCTCCAATATGTTCACATTCAAGCTCTCCAATATGTTCACATTCAATCTCTCCAATATGTTCACATTCAGTCTCTCCAATACGTTCACAATCAGTCTCTCCAATACATTCACAATCAGTCTCTCCAATACGTTCACAATCAGTCTGTTCACAATCAGTCTCTCCAATACATTCACATTCAATCTCTCCAATATGTCACATTCAATCTCTCCAATACATTCACATTCAATCTCTCCAATATGTCACATTCAAACTCTCCAATATTTTCACATTTAATCTCTCCAATATATTCACATTCAATCTCTGCATTATGTTCACATTCAATCTCAACAATATGTTCACATTATTCACATTCAATCTCTACAATATGTTCACATTCAATCTCTACAATATGTTCACATTCAATCTCTACAATATGTTCACATTCAATCTCTACAATGTACACAAGAAATCAGTAACAAGTAAGGACATTTCTTCTTTTTCAATGCAATCTCAATTTATTTTTCATCTTGTGAAAACCAAATGACGTGTATTTTCACTCATGAAAATACGTCATTTGGTGTTCACGAGATGAAAATTAAAGCCATCTTACATGGAAAACAATAAATTTTCATTTTATTACATGGCTATATATCCTGAAATTGATCATTTATCTATCGAAAAATACAAATTTTTCGGGCGAGTACTAATGGCTAGTGACATCTCATCAACACATATAGCGTTTTCGCTGATTGAACGGCGAACAGTGCAGATCCTGATCAGACTGTGTAGATGCATAGGCTGATCTGGATCTACACTGGACGCAAAACCCGCAAGTTCTCATTTCTCCAGTCACAGCCATATTTTCGCTTCATTATGTGACAATATGATATAGGCTCACATTTGGCTGGTTATTCAGGTAATTTGTGGTTCCCAATCTGAAGTTGTATGTTTTGCCAACTTTCGTGTAATTCCGTGAATCGCATGTTCAAAATCATTACCAGCGAAATGTGCATACCGGTATGTGGTGCTTAACCCTTCAAAAGGCGGTCAACACATATTTTCGTCTGCCTTTTTTCATTTTAAACTTGTATCTAAACCCTTTCAACACTACAGACCTCTGTCATAATGTTTGCAAACAGTGTAGATCCAAATGAGCCGGCTCGTAACGAGACGTCTCATCAGGATCTACACTGTTTCACTGTTTGTGGATATTTTCTTTCTTTCTTTACAAAAACACCCCTTTTCTGATTAATGCAATGGTTCAAAGGTATACTTGGAAGAGTCCATACCAGTTACTTAGGGGTGAAAGGGTTAACAATAAACATGTTCTGGCACCACATTAGAATTAGTTCCTTTGGAAATGCACTGAAAGGCAATTTCGAGATACCCACAATTCACCGAACATGGCTACCAGAAAAATACACATTACAAGTACGGTTTTATAAAAACAGCAAACGACAAAATTTAATTCCGGATTGTAAGGGTTAAGGCACATTTGTGGCCGGGACTGGATAAATGGGGCTTATGGGATTTGTGACCAGTGTAGCTCCTGATCAAACAGCACACTCATGAAATCTGATAATGGTCTATATTACTAGTTGGAGTTGCTAGGGAGTTTCATTAATGGAATGGATGGAACTGTTCGCAAAACCCATAAGCCCCATTTCTCCAGTCACAGCCACATTTGTCCATTTTACCAAGAGATCTTTGGCGACAACCACCTACAAATTTATGTAACGACCTAAAACGTTCTATAACATTCATCACGTCTTCCGTTGTTTATTTTTTTTCTTCGCGACAGGCGAGTCCTGCAGATTAACCTCCTGCACGTTGTATATTGGCTGTTCTGCCGCGGCCGCTGCTTGTCGATTGGCTATCGTCTGCTGAACTTGGGTGGCTAACTGTACGCCATACGGCAAAAGCTGTAAATACCACAAAATGAGGTTAAAGTTGATTGATATGCCATAGTTACATCAGGGTTTGTGCTCGTATATGAGTTTTGTTTGTTTATTGGAGTTTAACGGCTTATTAACAGCTAAGGCCATTTAAGGCCGTGTCAATGGGTATAGTACTAAATCCCATATATTACCTGTACAAGTACCTGTACAAGTACATGTACATGTTCAAGTACATGTACAAATGGGGGGAAATCCCAAAAAACTGAATATTTACAATAAAAAAAACTATATTCAGCCCTGAAATCAGAATAATCCTGATCTAATGCCAGGTCCTCGTCACACCAGAATCACTTGGCCCCCTCTCAAAAGCAGTAGGATCAAGGGCTTCTAAAATTTTCAGTTTACCGGTTCTGGACCGATTTTTGAACTCTCAGACCGATTGAGATTTAAAAATTGGTCCGAGAAAAATTGCCAGTCGGCTGCTATTTCGCTATAAACCTTGTAAATTTACCGTTTTGACCACCAAGTAAAGTCCATTTTATGACACATATCCGCGGGCCATATCCGCATGCAACAACTCGCTGTGTATTCAGTTTCTCCTAGTATCGATTTTTCTTAACACACGTGTGGTAATTGCGACAGGTGTATAGCAGGTTAGTGACTTAAATAGACTGGCTTCAGCGTGAATATACGAGAGTTCCTAGACTCGCCATTTCTGATGATGTTAAAATAAAAGAAAGAAACCATGCATATTTAACCCCAAGTAACTGACACGGACTATCGGCCCGGGCTATTCCATATTAAGTTAGGAACTGTTCAATTACGCTGTATTAGGGGTAATTTTTGTGTATATAAAATGTACATGATCGTAGGAATGCCACAGATCCTGATGCGCCGGCTCACGTGATCTACAATTCGCAAACATTAATTTTGAAGTCGGTGTGAACAGTGATAATAGCATAATTAGCAATGAATTACGAGTTGGGTATATAACGCAATTTTTTTCTATGTTGTCCGTCATTCGATTATTATTGAAATGGCACAACAAACTATTTTGTCGTTATTCACAAAGACAACTTACCGTCTTTATCCCAATACAACATTTATCCCATTATTACTAGTACTTTGTTTGAACTTCGAAATTTCAGTTAAATTTTTTAATAGTGGGGGGGGGGTAAAAGAGTAAAAGCGTCTGAAAGACTCAATATCGTACATGCTGGGTTCTTCCCAGTCCCAGGCATGAACAATATTTTTATCCCACTGGTCTTTCGGACTGGAAACCGAGGAACTGTCTGATCTTGGTTGTTGCTGGAATGTTATACTGTCACTTTTTTCTTTTTTTTTAGATGGTATGAAGGACACGGAGATCAATTAACCCTTAGACTACTCATAACAATTGTCGTCTACTGTTGCTTTTATATCTTGCCTTATTTCTCAATAAAAACATGCTTTGACAGCACTTCAGAATAATTTCCAATGGAAATGATTCTTAAGTGCTGTCAAAGCATGTTGTAAATTATTCTAAAGGTCAAAGCATGTTTTCGATGATAAAAATGGAAAATAGAAAATAAACAGCAGACGACAACAAAAATAAGATAGGGGTCTAAGGGTTAAAAAGGTGTATGTTTGGTAATGTTCTCCCCAGCCTACATAGTATGGTGTTACACCAGGCCTGAATTTGGATGCATGGTGCATGGTGCAACCAAATTCAGGCCTGGTGTAACACCATACTATGTAGGCTGGCAAAAAAAATAAAAACATTTGTTTATTATTACAATTTGATCAGACACCATTAAAGGCATAATGTTCAACCAACATGATGTCATTTTCAAGTAAAATTAAAAATATTGCTTCGCACGCTCAATGTGCCCCTTGTTCAAAGTTTACACGCTAAATGTGCCCTTTGTTTCTGGCTTTACATGCCACTTTCAATCCTGGGGGGACCACTAGTTTCGTCCATATTAATGTACATGTACCTACCTTTTGGTAATTATAAACAGCCAGACCAACTAATATAGCCAATGGTAGCACCAGTATAGAGCTCTGACTCAACTCTTGGTCCAATGACAGTCTCTGGAATACATAAAACACAATTAAATGCAAGACATAATTTAGACATTGATTATACATCAATTCCACAGGTGATGGGAACAACTAATCTGATAGTTTGTTGTTACTTGTACAGATAATATACTATATATACCGTCATGTGATTTTTTTCCCCAGTCACCTGTGATAAATTCCTATTAACCCTGAGACCGCTACTCACAACAATTGTCGTCTGCTGTTGCTTTTATATCTTGCCTTATTTCTCAATAAAAACATGCTTTGACAGCACTTCAGAATCATTTCCAATGGAAATGATTCTGAAGTGCTGTCAAAGCATGTTGTAAATTATTCTAAAGTGCTGTTAAAGCATTTATTTGATGATAAAAATGGAAAATAGAAAATAAACAGTAGACGACAAAAAATTAAGATAGCGGTGTAAGGGTTAATATTAATTTTAATTTAAGGCACTGGGTGTCGATTATGTGTTACAATAGAATCAAACAAGTAAGTGGTGAAATATCAATAGATGCCAGCTCGAATCATTACATCCAGCTGGCTTTGTCACTGAAGTGGAAAAAGTAGGTCACAGCCCAGAATCCTAACGTTTCAAAACAGTGCAGATCCGGATGTTTGCAATCTGATTTGTTAACCAATATTTGCTGAAAATTTGACACACGACAGCATACTATACAACATATGCTTTTCCACAATTCATAAGAAAATTTATCTACACAATGACCTCTCAATTTTGTTGGTTATTTTATTTGAATATTAAAGCACATGTCATATTTTCACATTATTTAGAATTGGAGGATTGAAAAGAGAAAGCAACCTAGAAAATGTGATCTGTCGACGCACTTAGGCGTGTTTAACACGTTTTGACAGCACTTCCAATGGAAATGATTATAAGTGCTGTCAAAGCATGTTTTTGATGATAAAAATGGAAAATAAACAGCAGATGACAAAAAATAAAAGATAGTGGTGTAAGGGTTAATTTCCATTCTTGAGGCTATATATTTAACAATTTTATTTTTACTTGTTTGTTTTCCGTAATAACATTTTCAGCCCCATCCGTGACAATCTCGTCGCTTAAAGGCTGGCTGGCACATGGGAGATAACTCACCTTCGGTTCAAACCTGAACGAGATGTGTTTGTAGGAGACGTTCGAGATCATCTCAATCTCGGGGGTGGCATACTCGTGGGTCGACTTGGACAGCGAGCTCTCCAGTCTAACCGTGTACATCTGGTGGGTAGAAATTGATTGATTGATTGATTGCGTGTATGTGACTGGAGAAATGGGATTTATTGGTTTTGTGACCAGTGTAGCCACTGGCCAAATCACACACTCCAGTAGCCTGAAAAGATCTGTATTCCTTGTTAGAAGTATGACGGGTGTTTCATTGACGGAATGGCGAACAGTGCAGATCCTGATCAGACTGTGCGGATGCACAGGCTGATCTGGATCAACACTGGTCGCAAAACCCATAAGCCCGATTTTTCCAGTCACAGCCACAAATCAATAAGGTTTTATAGTCTCTACTGCGAGCTTTCCTGTCTAACGGTGTTCAACTGGTGGTCATATATAGATTGATGGATTGAGTGTGTGGTTGTGACTGGAGAAATAGGGCTTATAGGTTTTGCAACTGATCAAATAGCACACTCCAGTAGCCTGATAATGATCTGTATTCCTTGTGGGTGTTTCATTAATGGAATGGCGAACAGTGCAGATCCTGATCTCTGGCAAACCTTTTAGCTGGCCCCACAGACACACGCACAGTCCAAGCACTATATGCCTCCCGGCTCCACCGAGACTGGGGGCATACCCTACCATCCGCTCACTTCAGTAACAGTAACATTGGTGGAGACGGCCCTCATGGGTGGGCTATAGAATGAAAATATGGATGATGACAAATCAGCATATGAAATTTCACGCAAATCTGACTGCGGTAACAAAGATAGTAGGTAGCCGAAATTGTTAAATGCAAATTTCGGACGGACGGACGGACGGACGGACGGACGGACGGACGGACGGACGGACGGACGGAAGGACGGACGGGCGGCCGGCGGGCGGGCGGGCGGGAGCGGGCGGGCGGCGGACGGACGGACGGACGGACGGACGGACGGACGGACAGACGGACAGACAGACAGACAGTAGGGAAGATAGAAGAAATAGACTATGGATGGACACACAGTCCAAACACTAAATGGGTGAAATGGTTAATAACAAAAGTTCCCCCGGTCTCGGTAGAGCGGGGGCTCTACCAACACCGGGGGCACTTTTGTTATTAACCCTTTCACCCCTAAGTAACTGGAATGGATTTTTATATGTTAATTTCCCCACAATCCAATTGTTATAAACTGATTTTCAGACAATAATTTAGGGGTGATTAACCCTTTCAACACCACAGGCCTGTATAGTGGTATTGGCAAAAAGTGTAGATCCAGATGAGCCGGCGGCTCATAACGAGCCGTCTCATCAGGATCTTCACTTTTTGTAAGTAATTTTCATATTTTTTAGAACAAAAACACCCCCTTTTCATAAATGAGCAATGATAGGTATTTAGGGGTGATAGGGTACACCCTACTATCATCCTACAACATCAACTCACCTGATCGTCCATCTGTAGGGACGGGAGATAGAAGAAACTGACCACACCCAGGGTCACTGTGTGGATGGGCACCCCGGGGTTGTCTTCCCGGTACAGCCGCACCTACAACATACACACGATACACATACAATTTACATAGCGACTACCAGGCAAAGCTAGGCTACGAAATGCGTAGGAATTCCGAGACTAGCCGTGGAATTCCTACTGCAGGGGTGTCAATAGCCCGTCGTGAGAAGAGGAAATAAGTAAAAGAATGCGACAAAAAAGAGGAAACCCATTCACCCCCTCTACAAAAGTATGAGTTCGGGGAGTTTCAATAAAAGCCAGCACTTTTTTATTATTAAAAAAAAGAGAAACTCCTCTAAAGAAAGAAAATTCACCACTGCTACCGTTTCCAAACCCATCCAAATCCAAATACACTTAATATCACAATATACGGCCTGGTATTCTATTTTTCAGATAATGTTTCAGAGCTTTAGACAAGTTGTGTGTCTAAAAGACTATTATGCGCCCTGATTTCAAATTTCACTTTTGTTTAATACATTATTGATTTTCTTCCTATAATTAAATAGGGAAAACATGATAAAAAAAGGAAAATTCACTTATTTTAGCTGCAAAAAGCTTGCAGATCAACTATAAAGTAAATTTTCAACTTTAATACAGTATTTTTACTACTTAAAATCAATGCGTATTTTCCCATTGCTGCGAGTATTTTGTAATGAAACTTTTGATAATCAATGCGTATTCGGCTAAAATAAATGCACAAAATACACCAATAAGCTCTGATGATAAGCTAAAGGATGTGGAAATATTATAGGAATTAATGGCCTTTTTGTGGAATTTATCGGGGTATAAACTTGGAAGTCGCGGGAATACTGGACGAAGGCCGGAAGGCCTCGTCCAGTATTCCCGCGACTTTTCCAAGTTTATATCCCCGATAAATTCCACAAAAAGGCCATTCATTCCTTATAATTCCACCATTTGAAATAAATTCATCTAGAAAATGTGTTTATTTTCCGTTTTCTTAAGAATTATTTTAACTGTGCCCCACGGTTATGGAAAGTAGTTCGGCGTGGGAGTTTACTGCGATATAAATTTTGGACAGTGAATTGCTACGGGCCAATCAAATGTTAGGGAATTGTGTAAATATTTTTGTGCTGGAATTATACAGTGATATTCACTAGAAAGAATTAACATACTTATAGAGAGGATGTATGAATGGATGAGAAGAGATGTGCCATTATTGGCAGAACGTATATAGCGAATACCAGGCTAGTGTCTTTTGATATCAAGTTTATCAGGCAAGGCTAGGCTTGCCGAGGAATTCCTACCTTTTCCGAGCCGAGCCTGATAAACTTGATATCAAAAGACACTAGCCTGGTATTCTATTTATCAGGTAACGTTTTATGCTCGAAAATGACATTAGATGACGTCGTATTCTATTGACAGAACGCGGACTTGTTTACGTTGCATCATTACACTGACGTCATTCGACCAATGGAACGTCAATTTTCACTTTGTTGTAACCCGGATGTTTATATCAGGGCAATGCCTGATACAACAATATGTTATCAGTCGGTACGTATTCGGTCAATACAGGGCAGGTTACCTGATAAACAAGGACAATATGACTATAGATATATTATAAACCATGCTCTATATACACACACCTATTACGTGTATTTAATATATCAATTGATTGTTTTTCCTTTCAATACGATCTCTATCCAATAGGAATCTCCAGCCCTAGCCTTGGGAACAGTGGAGCTCTTCGGGGAAATACCCAGGGGTTTTAACTTTTATGTGGTTGTAACTGGAGAAATGGAGCTTATGGGTTTTGCGACCAGTGTAGATCCTGATTAGCATGTACGTCCACACAGTTTGTTTGTTTGTTTATTGGTGTTTAACGGCCTATCAACAGCTAAGGTCATGTAAGGCCAGGCAAACGGGTTCGATACCGTTTTAACCTTCTGCATTTGGGGGTAAATCTCAAAATCAGAACGGAATATTTACAGCAAGAAAAAATATATTCAGACCTGAAATTAGAATAACCTGACCTCGTGCAAGGCCAATACCACACCTAAGTCACCTGGCCCCTTTCCCTAAAATAGGATTACGAATAATCGTAATACTCACATAAGGGGTATAACCAGATTCAACTGTCACATACAAAATACCAAACACGTATGCGAGGGCCAAACCAGCAGCCTATTTCATCAACATTGCAAAGTATACTTTACTAGCAAAGTATACTTTGTGGGAGTAATCATTTATTTTTCCTGAAATGCATTATTTCATATAGAACTAACGACTGCATATATTAAAAGTATGCAGAATTATTATACTGAATTTATTACATTATCACAGCCAAATTGGCTGTGATAATGTAATAAATTCAGTATAATAAAAATTAATCAATTTATCATAAAATTGAAAATTTCTCCCTCAAAGTATACTTTGCTACTAAAGTATACTTTGCAATGTTGATGAAATAGGCTACAGGTCTCCCGTCGGAATTCTGGTAAGGATGAACCCCGATCATTGAACATGCTCCCAACCAACCACCCACTTAGTTTTTACTAATAAATATATGCGGGAAACAAAAATTGTCGTCCGCTATAATTCATTGTAATTTAATAATATTTCCCACTTTTTATGAAGAAATATGATTAATTACAATGAAATATAGCAGACAACAATTTTTGTTTCCGGCCATTTTAAATGTTAATAAGAAATGGTATTGTTAACCCCTAGAATGCGGGAAATGATTCTAAAGTGCTGCCAAACCAAGTTTTTGATGAGAAAAATGGAAAATAAAAAATATTCAGCGGACGACACAAATTAATTTAGCATTGTAAGAGTTAAATGAAGCTTATCCCCTCGCTGGCAGCCTTGATAATAAAAGAGAGAAACAAGAAATGCGTCTGTCGAACGCGGATGCCACCTGCAGCATATTTGAGAAACTGTGACAAAGTGGTTAACCGAAAAGTGTGACGGACGGACGGACGGACGGACGGACGTTCTTACATTACTATACTTATGTGGCTTATCACATGCTTAAATAAGCCACATAAAACGATTTTTAGCCACATAAAACGATTTTTTAGGTGGCTAATTGTAACCAACCCTATCCTTTACTAAGTCCATAACCCTGTGGGGCTAGCCACATAAGTACCCTAATGTGTGCCCGGACGGACGGACGGACGGAGGACGGACGGACGTTCCAACATTTTGGGTTTATGGGGTATTTCCATTGTTTGAAGAACAATGAAAAAGCCCCTAAACGACAATAGAGTTTATGAGCGGAATATTACAAAGGAATCTTTTGTTCCTAACCCTGCCCCTAAGCTCTCAAACCTCCGGACGTTGGCCCGGACGGACGGACAGACAGACAGACGGACAGACGGATGGTCCAAACACTATATGCCACCCGTTTCTTCGAAACCCGGTGGCATAAAAAACACAAGTCCTCAGTGACCTTCACCTTGGGAGGTCGGCTGTGGGTCGTATGCAAAACAAAAGCACCATCCCTAGACACACATTGTGACCAAATATTATTAAAATCAGTGAAGCGGTTCACAAGTTATTTAACAAGAAAATGTGGCCTGTCGGCACACGAATGCCCCCGGTGGCAGATTGGAGAAACTGTGGCAAAGTAAATTAATCAAAGTGATAAGTATTCATGCGCACAGATGTGAAGGTCCAATGGTGAAGGTCACATAAGGGCAGCATGATTGTGTGACATTTGTGCACAAGGCATGTAGAAGATATGACAGACTTGAGAAAGTCCGGCGAAATTCTTAAATTCTTAACGTGCCGGACAAACAGTCCGAGACCGGGGGAAATAAAAATGAAAGGTGTTACTAATGTCTGTGCGTGTGTACGTACGTACATGTACTAACGCTATATCCCCTCTTGCGGCGTTGGGATAATCAGAAGTCCGATTGTTTCAATGGACAATTACCTTGAGTGTGGGCAGATGTTCGGAACCAGTTACCACATTACCGCTGATGTCCATCTGGTTCATTCGACGGAACGCGATTACATTCACATCGGTAAAGTCGGACTTCTCAACCTGTAATTGAAATGCAGCGTGTGTGCAAACAGTGTAGCTCCAGATAAGCCGGCTCGTATCGAGCCGTCTCATCAGGATCTGCACTTTTTGCAAGTAATTTTCATGTTTTTTTTAGATAAAAAAACACCCCTTTTTCTTACATGGACTAGTCTGAAAATCATATTGTGGCATGGATATGTCCCAGTGGAATACTGGACTCTAACTGGAGAAAAGCTTACAAACTTTTTGACTTTTTGACGTAAATGTACACGGACGGACGGACGGACGGACGGACGGACGGACGGACAGACGGACGTTCTCATGGTACTATACTTATGTGGCTTATCACATGTTAAATATTAGCCACATAAAAGGATTTTTAGCCACATAAAAGGAATTTTTAGGTGGCTAATTGTAACCAACCCTAAGTCCATAACCCTGTGGGGCTAGCCACATAAGTATAGTACCGTCAGGGCGACGGACGGACGGACGGACGGACGGACGGAACCTCAAGAGCAACGCAATAGGCACCCTTGCTATCGCATAGGGGGCATAATAAAGTTAACAGAAGGAATGCTTGTATTTTTTATTGAGATGGGTCAATAGTCTAGTGAAAGAGAATTGATTGATTGGGATTTTACGTCTATTCAACAGCAAGGTCATATGTGGCTATGACGGGGAAAATGGGGCCTATGGGATTTGTGACCAGTCTAGATGTTCTAGCACACTCCAACAGCCTTCTAATGATACATACTGTGTTAGAATCATGATAGGGGTTTCATTGGCTGAATGGCAAACAGTGTAGATCCTGATCAGACTGCGCGGATGCGCCGGCTGATCTGGATCTACACTGGTCGCAAAACCAGTAAGCCCCATTTCTCCAATCACGGTCACATATGAGCACTACCAAGACATGTCTGTGCTTTTCAATCATGAACAGACATAATCAGCAGATATTCACACACAATAGCGAAACCCATTAAATTTAAGCACTTTTTAAATAAAAGCACTTAATTTAAATTTAATCTGACTTATGGTTGCAGAGAAAATGGGTACCCAAAAACTGTAACGCAAATCTTACATATGGACGGAAGGTCGGACAGAAATATGACAAGAAACGAGGCAAAGCCACGAAGGCCAGGTTTTTTCCAAGCATAGACACTTGGATAACATAATTATACCCACTTTTTGTAGACTAGATGGCCGTGGCCTGCATGTCGCGCCTTGGGGCGAGGCATGGACACTAAACAAGAGGCCCAAATGGGCCTGTATCGCTCACCTAAAAGCCTCCATAGTGGTCATCTTGATTTCACAAAGACTCTTCACTTACAACTTCAAATGTTCCACAGAATTTGTTGGTACCTTCTGATCTAACATATATTGCGAATGTGCATGTGATTTACTGCTATACCTTCAATTTGATATATAAAATGACCATATTCGGTCGAAAATAAAATTTGACCCCTATTTGAGCCCTCGGGCCATGACCATTTTTGACCCAGAGGCCACCATATGAACAAATCTGAATCAGCGTTAACTATCCATCATTCATACAAAGTTTCGTCGAAATCGGCCTGGCGGTTTGTGAGAAGATCTTTTTGACAATTTGACCTACTTTTCAACGGCGGATATCTTGGATTTGGTGATGACCTCCATTTTAACAAAAATGGACAGGCTTCACCCACAGACCATTACAGTTTAAGTTTGACCAATATCGGCCAAGCAGTTCACAAGAAGAATACGTTTGAAATCTTTAGTAAAAGAACAACTTTTTTACCTTTCGGTGGCCATCTTGGATGACAAAATCATCTGATTTAGACAAAAAATGTTCCATAGTGATAGACTAGTCGATACCTTCGATTTGATATATTATATAACCATATTTGGGCAAAAATATAATTTGACCCCTAGTTGACCCCTCGGGCCACGCCCATTTTTGACCCAGGGGCCACCATATGAACAAATCTGAAACAGCGTTAACTATCAATCATTCACACCAAGTTTCGTCGAAATCGGCCTGGAGGTTTGTGAGAAGATTTTTTGACAATTTGACCTACTTTTCAACGGCGGACATCTTGGATTTGGTGATGACCTCCATTTTAACAAAAATGGACAGGCTTCACCCACAGACCATTACAGTTAAGTTTGGCCAATATCGGCCAAGCAGTTCACAAGAAGAATACGTTTGAAATCTTTAGTAAAAGAACAACTTTTTTACCTTTCGGTGGCCATCTTGGATGACAAAATCATCTGATTTAGACAAAAAATGGTCCAGAGTGATCAACTAGTCGATACCTTCGATTTGATATATTATATGACCATATTCGGGCAAAAATATAATTTGACCCCTAGTTGACCCCTCGGGCCACGCCCATTTTTGACCCAGGGGCCACCATATGAACAAATCTGAAACAGCGCTAACTATCGATCATTCATACCCAGTATCGTCGAAATCGGCCTGGCGGTTCGTGAGAAGAAGATTTTTTAAGAATTTGACCTACTTCTCAACGGCGGCCATCTTGGATTTGGTGATGACCTCCATTTTAACAAAAAATGAACAGGCTTCAACCACAGACCATTACAGTTAAGTTTGGCCAATATCGGCCAAGCAGTTTACAAGAAGAAGACGTTTGAAATCTTTAGTAAAAGAATGACCATTTGGCTATCGGTGGCCATCTTGGATGACGTAATCATATGATTTAGACAAAAAATGTTCCAGAGTGATTGTCTCGTCGATACCTTCGATTTGATATATTACATGACTATATTCGGTTAAAAATAAAATTTGACCCCTATTTGACCCCTCGGGCGACGCCCATTTTTGACCCACGGGCCACCATATGAACAAATCTGAAACAGCGCTGACTATCGATCATTCATACCAAGTATCGTCGAAATCGGCCTGGCGGTTCGTGAGAAGAAGATTTTTTAAGAATTTGACCTACTTTTCCATGGCGGCCATCTTGGATTGTCGATGACCTCCATTTTAACAAATCTGAAATGGCATCACCCATATATCATCCCTGTGAAGTTTGACCAATATCGGCTCAGCAGTTCGGGAGAAGAAGATGATTGAAAATGTTCACGGACGAACGGACGACGGACGACAGACGACGGACGACGGATGACGGACACTTTGCCATAACAATAGCTCACATGAGCTTTGCTCAGGTGAGCTAAAAAATAGATATAGTAGATGAAAAAACTTTAACCAAAAAACTTTAACCGGACGAACGGACGGACGTATGCCAAAATGCCGACGATATCGCGCTTTCCGCAAGCAGGTGTGACAATGATGATAAACACCCATGTGAAGTATCAAGGTATTGGGTGAAGCAGTTGCAGAGATATAGTACACGAAAAAACGTTAACAAAAAAATTCAAAGTAATTTGACCTTGACATTGGGCACAGGATCGCGCTTTCCGCAAGCAGGTGCGACAATGATGATAAACACCCATGTGAAGTATCAAGGTATTGGGTGAAGCAGTTGCAGAGACATAGTACACGAAAAAACTTTAACAAAAAAATTCAAAGTAATTTGACCTTGACATTGGGCACAGGGCCGCACGGTTGGGGTTAGATGAATGAAAATATGGATGATGATAAACACCCATGTGAAGTTTCAAGGTAATGGGCGAAGCAGTTGCAGAGATATAGTATAACGAAAAAGTTTTTACCGAAAAACTTTAACCAGACGTACGTTAAAAAGTTAACGTTGAAAATGGCTAAGTCAATTACGTAGAAATAATAGGTGAAGGTAAAAAAATGGTCACATGTTGGATAGTTGTATGTGGTAGGCACCCCTTGGTTATGAAGCTGTGAAAGTTTGGTGGTCCTAGGTGGTACAGTACCAAAGAAATGGACTTAAACACGAAAACTTAACATTGTAAACGCGAAAACTTAACATTGAAAATGGCTAAGTCGACTACGCGCGGAAAAAATGGGTCAAGTTAAAAAATAAGTAACATGTTGGATAGTGATATGTGATGGGCACCCCTTGATTATGAAGCTGTGAAAGTTTGGTGGTCCTAGGTGGTACAGTAACAAAGAAATGGACTCAAACACGAAAACTTAACATTGATTGTGGACGCCGCCCGCCCCCCGCCCGCCCGGCTTTCGCCAATCCAATAGCCTGGATTTTTTAAAAAAAAACCTGGCTAAAAACTATATACCCCTAGACATACTTTGTATGCCGGGGGCATAAATATAATGTACATACGGTGACATCCCTCGATTTTGGAGCTGCCCTCTCAATGTGTCTGTTCATGGCTCCGATCTTCAGCCGCACTTCATACGTACAGTTCGGCTGGAAACACAAGAGAGCAAGCCAGTCAGCTGTGAGTGAATTCAGAGCACTAAATAAGGTATGTATCTTGTATTTTACGCATTTATTTTAGGAGAATACGCATTGATTATCAAAGTGGGAGTACCAAATACTCACACCAACGTGAAAATGTGTATTGATTTTCAAATTGAGTAGTGAAAATACTGTAATAAAGTTGAAAATTTACTTTATAGTGCAAATAAGTGAATTTTCAAATTTGTTTCAAATTTTTTATCATTTGTTCCCTACCGTATTTATTTAAAGTAAGAAAATCAATACTACATTTGTAAACTACGAATTGAATTTGAAATATGGGTGTATAATACTCTTTAGATACAAAACTTATTTGGAGCTCTGTGAAGTATTGGGTAGAAAGACACAAAACAAGTGTGGCCCGTCGGCACACAAATTGCAAAGAAACTCCGGCAAACTTCATTACCCGGACGGGCCACACAGACAAGACGGAATGGACGGACACACAGTCCAAACACTATCTGCCTACCGGCTCTACAGTTAAATATGGATTATATAAACAAGTATATGATGTTTCAAGTCAATCCAACATATGCAGACATACAGTTTTATAAACTTACACAGATTTTTAACTGAATCACAATCGTCATCACAATGATAGATAATACAGTGTTTCATTGAGGCACGTTGAGCAAATCATAATATCGCTATCGGGTCGATACAACAACAGAACGATACTACAATGGCGATAGTACGATGGTGATACCTGCAGTCCACGTATCCTGTAGGCCCCGGTCTGCTCCGTCTTACTCTCCTCCTGATACTGGACACACCCGTCCTTTCCCACAGCCTCCACCACCACCCCTGGCTCAGGTTCGCCATTCAGCGATGTCACATGACCGTAACAACTGGAATACAGAACATAGCGATACAGAATACAGTCAAATCCCCTATCCTGTTAAAGCTAACCGGATTTGACTGTATACTGATATACTGGGAGCACACACCCCTCCCCACAGCCTCCACCACTACCCATGGCTCCGGGTCACATGACCATAACAACTACATATACAATGGTATAATTATGTTTTACACACCACAAGCGAGCGATATACCAAGTATCAAGCCTATATGGTTTGTTTGTTACAAGGTGTGGATGGAGAGAGAGACAGACCAGTAGCCAATTTCGCCAAAACGTCGTGACGAGCCATCTCAGCAGGATCTACACATTTAGAACAAAAAAAAACACCCACTTTTAATAAATGGACTACTCTGAAAATCATTTTGTGACAAATGGATTGGTCCAGAAATTAACATATAAAAATCCATTCCAGTTACTTGGGGGTGAAAGGGTTAAATAAAAACATGAACCTGTATGCGACCCTGATGCTCCTGATCTTGATGTCCATGGTGGAACACTCAAGTACGTCGATCACTTTGGACGTCGGCTCAAACGTATACTCCTTCATCATTGGTCGCAGGTAGTACTGGCCCGGACTCTGTAACCAATGGCAACATTTATTTGACATAGTGATCGCCCGCACCCAGCCTATTGTAGTGTGGCGCCATGCCATGCCAGAATTTGGTGGCGCCATGCCCGAATTTGCTGGTGCCATGCTACCAAGAAATAAACTGGAAAAAAATAAATTATACATGTACAGTCGAACCTGTGTTAACGACCACCTGGGAATAGCGACCACCTGTCCACAACGGCCAGTTAAACCCCCCCCCCCCGTCCAATTGTGTTCTTTATAAGACCTTGGAATAACGACCACCCCCGAACTGCGACCAGCGACCAGCTATTTTCATTCCCACACGGCATTTTTGTATGTGAACAGCGACCATGTCATGTTTTTGTCGGCAAAATAAAATAGCACCACAATCGCTATTTTCCTTTCATCAAAATCTGGTCGCTATCAACTGAATTGCAACTGGTCATAACCAATTAGTCATCAATTACATTCACATTCTTTTGAAAACATTTACCTTGCCCGATATGGTCGGTGTCATTTTGGCGACATTAAACATTTTCCATGAAAAATATTGCATAACTCCATTAACGGTAATTCCCGATATGTATTCGGTGTCGTGTATTCCAATAGGCATAATGCAATTCCGCGCAAGTCATAAAACTCCATCATTAGCTGGCAAACTGTGTTTACACGATGCTGATTCATCTACAGTGACAAGACTAGGACTTCAAACACACCGCGCTAGTCAAGTGTAAATTTCACACCACGGGGCACAAGGCCATATCAAAGATCAATACACGCGGTTGCTGACGTCAGTCACGTAGTCCACACTAGACTGGTACCCTGTCGGATAGGCTCATACCCTAGCGTTATTCCTAGCGACCGGGAACCAGTCTAAAGTGACACAACAAACGTGTTTATATGAAATGGGTCTCGATCTCCGACAAATCCCGGCTTATTGCATTAGCAGCCAGACCAGGCAGTGGATTCGCGTAGTCTGCCCATGGTTTACAATGCTCGCGAATCTCTAATTAAAAACATCAATAATTACGTCAGCGGACATTGCCAATTCGTCATAGGCTGCTTAAATGTTCGGGCTTGACCAGGATAGTATACATTTGACAGAAAGCAAATAAGCCTGGTATTCTCTCCTGATTTGGACACCTAGCTCATGTGGGTTACTCGACTGGACACATTCAATGAAATATTTTTGTTACAAAAAAACTCGCGGTTTTCACAGGCCGCGCCACATAGGCTATCGTTTTAATAAAGACTATATGACCGTTATTAATTTCAACTGATGGTGTGAAATTGAGAATAAGACTAGAAATGTGGCCTGTCGGCACACGAATGCCCCCGCTGGCAGCCAAAGAAAACAAGGCATATTTCAATGTGGATTTGTCACAGGGTGGCAGAGGACCATTGGAGCAATGCGTGTGTGAAATGTGAAGCAGATCCGAGCAAGGAAACAGAAATTATAAGCCATTTACCCGAGAGTTAAGGTTTCAAACGCACCAAGTCTGTAACCTTGACCCTGGACTGGCGGGGGCGGGACAAATGTGGATTTGTCACAGGGTGGCAGAGGACCATTGGAGCAATGCGTGTGTGAAATGTGAAGCAGATCCGAGCAAGGAAACAGAAATTATAAGGCATTTACCCAGCGTTAAGGTTTCGAACGCACCAAGTCTGTGACCTTGACCCTGGGCTTCTTAGCGGGTGGTGGCACGAATGTGGATTTGTCACAGGGTGGCAGAGGACCATTGGAGCAATGCGTGTGTGAAATGTGAAGCAGATCCGAGCAAGGAAACAGAAATTATAAGGCATTTACCCAGCATTAAAGTTTCGAACGCACCAAGTCTGTGACCTTGACCCTGGGCTTAGCGGGGGCGGCATGAATGTGGATTTGTCACAGGGCGGTAGAGGACGATTGGAGCAATGCGTGTGTGAAATGTGAAGCAGATCGGAGCAAGGAAACAGAAATTATAAGCCATTTACCTAGCGTTAAGGTTTCGAACGCACCAAGTCTGTGACCTTGACCCTGGGCTTAGCGGGGGCGGGACGAATGTGGATTTGTCACAGGGCGGTAGAGGACCATTGGAGCAATGCGTGTGTGAAATGTGAAGCAGATCCGAGCAAGGAAACAGAAATTATAAGCCATTTACCCAGCGTTAAGGTTTCGAACACACCAAGACTGTGACCTTGACACTGTGCTTAACGGGGGCAGGACGAATGTGGATTTGTCACAGGGCGGTAGAGGACCATTGGAGCAATGCGTGTGTGAAATGTGAAGCAGATCCGAGCAAGAAAACAGAAATTATAAGCCATTTACCCAGCGTTAATGTTTTGAACGCACCAAGTCTGTGACCTTGACCCTGGGCTTAACGGGGGCGGGACAAATGTGGATTTGTCACAGGGTGGCAGAGGACCATTGGAGCAATGCGTGTGTGAAATGTGAAGCAGATCCGAGCAAGGAAACAGAAATTATAAGGCATTTACCCAGCGTTAAGGTTTCGAACGCACCAAGTCTGTGACCTTGACCCTGGGCTTAGCGGGGGTGGCACGAATGTGGATTTGTCACAGGGTGGCAGAGGACCATTGGAGCAATGCGTGTGTGAAATGTGAAGCAGATCCGAGCAAGGAAACAGAAATTATAAGGCATTTACACAGCGTTAAAGTTTCGAACGCACCAAGTCTGTGACCTTGACCCTGGGCTTAGCGGGGGCGGCACGAATGTGGATTTGTCACAGGGCGGTAGAGGACGATTGGAGCAATGCGTGTGTGAAATGTGAAGCAGATCGGAGCAAGGAAACAGAAATTATAAGCCATTTACCTAGCGTTAAGGTTTCGAACGCACCAAGTCTGTGACCTTGACCCTGGGCTTAGCGGGGGCGGGACGAATGTGGATTTGTCACAGGGCGGTAAAGGACGATTGGAGCAATGCGTGTGTGAAATTTGAAGCATATCCGAGCAAGGAAACAGAAATTATAAGCCATTTACCCAGCGTTAAGGTTTTGAATGCACCAAGTCTGTGACCTTGACCCTGGGCTTAGCGGGGGCGGGATGAATGTGGATTTGTCACAGGGCGGTAGAGGACCATTGGAGCAACGCGTGTGTGAAATGTGAAGCAGATCCGAGCAAGGAAACAGAAATTATAAGCCATTTACCCAGCGTTAAGGTTTCGAAAGCACCAAGTCTGTGACCTTGACACTGTGCTTAATGGGGGCGGGACGATTGTGGATTTGTCACAGGGCGGTAGAGGACCATTGGAGCAATGCGTGTGTGAAATGTGAAGCAGATACGAGCAAGGAAACAGAAATTATAAGCCATTTACCCAGCGTTAAGGTTTCGAACGCACCAAGTCTGTGACCTTGACCTGGGCTTAACGGGGGGCGGGACGAATGTGGATTTGTCACAGGGCGGTAGAGGACCATTGGAGCAATGCGTGTGTGAAATGTGAAGCAGATGCGAGCAAGGAAACAGAAATTATAAGCCATTTACCCAGCGTTAAGGTTTCAAAAGCACCAAGTCTGTGACCTTGACCCTGGGCTTAGCGGGCAGAATGAATGTGGATTTGTCACAGGGCGGTAGAGGACCATTGGAGCAATGCGTGTGTGAAATGTGAAGCAGATCCGAGCAAGGAAACAGAAATTATAAGCCATTTACCCAGCGTTAAGGTTTCGAACACACCAAGACTGTGACCTTGACACTGTGCTTAACGGGGGCAGGACGAATGTGGATTTGTCACAGGGCGGTAGAGGACCATTGGAGCAATGCGTGTGTGAAATGTGAAGCAGATCCGAGCAAGAAAACAGAAATTATAAGCCATGTACCCAGCGTTAATGTTTTGAACGCACCAAGTCTGTGACCTTGACCCTGGGCTTAACGGGGGCGGGACGAATGTGGATTTGTCACAGGGCGGTAGAGGACCATTGGAGCAATGCGTGTGTGAAATGTGAAGCAGATCCGAGCAAGGAAACAGAAATTATAAGCCATTTACCCAGCGTTAAGGTTTCGAACGCACCAAGTCTGTGACCTTGACCCTGGGCTTAGCGGGGGCGGGACGAATGTGGATTTCTCACAGGGCGGTAGAGGACCATTGGAGCAATGCGTGTGTGTGAAATGTGAAGCAGATCCGAGCAAGGAAACAGAAATTATAAGCCATTTACCCAGCGTTAAGGTTTTGAAAGCACCAAGTCTGTGACCTTGACACTGTGCTTAATGGGGGCGGGACGATTGTGGATTTGTCACAGGGCGGTAGAGGACCATTGGAGCAATGCGTGTGTGAAATGTGAAGCAGATCGAGCAAGGAAAATACAGAAATTATAAGCCATTTACAGCGTTAAGGTTTCGAACACACCAAGACTGTGACCTTGACACTGTGCTTAACGGGGGCAGGACGAATGTGGATTTGTCACAGGGCGGTAGAGGACCATTGGAGCAATGCGTGTGTGAAATGTGAAGCAGATCCGAGCAAGAAAACAGAAATTATAAGCCATTTACCCAGCGTTAATGTTTTGAACGCACCAGTCTGTGACCTTGACTGGGCGCCCTTAACGGGGGCGGACGAATGTGGATTTGTCACAGGGCGGTAGAGGACCATTGGAGCAATGTGTGTGTGAAATGTGAAGCAGATCCGAGCAAGGAAACAGAAATTATAAGCCATTTACCCAGCGTTAAGGTTTCGAACGCACCAAGTCTGTGACCTTGACCCTGGGCTTAGCGGGGGCGGGACGAATGTGGATTTGTCACAGGGCGGTAGAGGACCATTGGAGCAATGCGTGTGTGAAATGTGAAGCAGATCCGAGCAAGGAAACAGAAATTATAAGCCATTTACCCAGCGTTAAGGTTTCGAAAGCACCAAGTCTGTGACCTTGACACTGTGCTTAATGGGGGCGGGACGATTGTGGATTTGTCACAGGGCGGTAGAGGACCATTGGAGCAATGCGTGTGTGAAATGTGAAGCAGATCCGAGCAAGGAAACAGAAATTATAAGCCATTTACCCAGCGTTAAGGTTTCGAACGCACCAAGTCTGTGACCTTGACCCTGGGCTTAGCGGGGGCGGCACGAATGTGGATTTGTCACAGGGCGGTAGAGGACGATTGGAGCAATGCGTGTGTGTAAATGTGAAGCAGATCGAGCAAGGAAACAGAAATTATAAGCCATTTACCTAGCGTTAAGGTTTCGAACGCACCAAGTCTGTGACCTTGACCCTGGGCTTAGCGGGGGCGGGACGAATGTGGATTTGTCACAGGGCGGTAAAGGACGATTGGAGCAATGCGTGTGTGAAATTTGAAGCATATCCGAGCAAGGAAACAGAAATTATAAGCCATTTACCCAGCATTAAGGTTTTGAATGCACCAAGTCTGTGACCTTGACCCTGGGTTTAGCGGGGGCGGGATGAATGTGGATTTGTCACAGGGCGGTAGAGGACCACTTGGAGCAATGCTGTGTGAAATGTGAAGCAGATCCGAGCAAGGAAACAGAAATTATAAGCCATTTACCCAGCGTTAAGGTTTCGAACGCACCAAGTCTGTGACCTTGACCCTGGGCTTAGCGGGGGCGGGACGAATGTGGATTTGTCACAGGGCGGTAGAGGACCATTGGAGCAATGCGTGTGTGAAATGTGAAGCAGATCCGAGCAAGGAAACAGAAATTATAAGCCATTTACCCAGCGTTAAGGTTTTGAAAGCACCAAGTCTGTGACCTTGACACTGTGCTTAATGGGGGCGGGACGATTGTGGATTTGTCACAGGGCGGTAGAGGACCATTGGAGCAATGCGTGTGTGAAATGTGAAGCAGATCCGAGCAAGGAAACAGAAATTATAAGCCATTTACCCAGCGTTAAGGTTTCGAACACACCAAGACTGTGACCTTGACACTGTGCTTAACGGGGGCAGGACGAATGTGGATTTGTCACAGGGCGGTAGAGGACCATTGGAGCAATGCGTGTGTGAAATGTGAAGCAGATCCGAGCAAGAAAACAGAAATTAGAAGCATTTACCCAGCGTTAATGTTTTGAACGCACCAAGTCTGTGACCTTGACCCTGGGCTTAACGTGCGGGACGAATGTGGATTTGTCACAGGGCGGTAGAGGACCATTGGAGCAATGCGTGTGTGAAATGTGAAGCAGATCCGAGCAAGGAAACAGAAATTATAAGCCATTTACCAGCGTTAAGGTTTCGAAAGCACCAAGTCTGTGACCTTGACCCTGGGCTTAGCGGGGGCGGGACGAATGTGGATTTGTCACAGGGCGGTAGAGGACCATTGGAGCAATGCGTGTGTGAAATGTGAAGCAGATCCGAGCAAGGAAACAGAAATTATAAGCCATTTACCCAGCGTTAAGGTTTCGAAAGCACCAAGTCTGTGACCTTGACACTGTGCTTAATGGGGGCGGGACGATTGTGGATTTGTCACAGGGCGGTAGAGGACCATTGGAGCAATGCGTGTGTGAAATGTGAAGCAGATCCGAGCAAGGAAACAGAAATTATAAGCCATTTACCCACCCGCGTTAAGGTTTCGAAACGCACCAAGTCTGTGACCTTGACCCTGGGCTTAGCGGGGGCGGCACGAATGTGGATTTGTCACAGGGCGGTAGAGGACGATTGGAGCAATGCGTGTGTGAAATGTGAAGCAGATCGGAGCAAGGAAACAGAAATTATAAGCCATTTACCTAGCGAATTAAGGTTTCGAACGCACCAGTCTGTGACTTGACCTGCCTTAGCGGGGGCGGGACGAATGTGGATTTGTCACAGGGCGGGTATGGACGATTGGAGCAATGCGTGTGTGAAATTTGAAGCATATCGAGCAAGGAAACAGAAATTATAAGCCATTTACCCAGCGTTAAGGTTTTGAATGCACCAAGTCTGTGACCTTGACCTGGGTTTAGCGGGGGCGGCATGAATGTGGATTTGTCACAGGGCGGTAGAGGACCATTGGAGCAACGCTGTGTGAAATGTGAAGCAGATCCGAGCAAGGAAACAGAAATTAGAAGCCATTTACCCAGCGTTAACGTTCGAAAGCACCAAGTCTGTGACCTTGACACTGTGCTTAATGGGGGCGGACGATTGTGGATTTGTCACAGGGCGGTAGAGGACCATTGGAGCATGCGTGTGTGAAATGTAAGCAGATCCGAGCAAGGAAACAGAAATTATAAGCCATTTACCCAGCGTTTAGGTTTCGAAGCGCACCAAGTTCTGTGAACCTTGTTTCCCTGCTTAACGCGGGGGACGAATGTGGATTTGTCACAGGGCGGTAGAGGACCATTGGAGCAATGCGTGTGTGAAATGTGAAGCAGATGCGAGCAAGGAAACAGAAATTATAAGCCATTTACCCAGCGTTAAGGTTTCAAAAGCACCAAGTCTGTGACCTTGACCCTGGGCTTAGCGGGGGCAGAATGAATGTGGATTTGTCACAGGGCAGTAGAGGACCATTGGAGCAATGCGTGTGTGAAATGTGAAGCAGATCCGAGCAAGGAAACAGAAATTATAAGCCATTTACCCAACGTTAAGGTTTCGAACACACCAAGACTGTGACCTTGACACTGTGCTTAACGGGGGCAGGACGAATGTGGATTTGTCACAGGGCGGTAGAGGACCATTGGAGCAATGCGTGTGTGAAATGTGAAGCAGATCCGAGCAAGAAAAAAAAAATATTATAAGCCATTTACCCAGCGTTAATGTTTTTGAACGCACCAAGTGTGACCTTGACCCTTGGGCCTTAACGGGGCGGGACGAATGTGGATTTTGTTACAGGGCGGTAGAGGACCATTGGAGCAATGCGTGTGTGAAATGTGAAGCAGATCCGAGCAAGGAAACAGAAATTATAAGCCATTTACCCAGCGTTAAGGTTTCGAACGCACCAAGTCTGTGACCTTGACCCTGGGCTTAGCGGGGGCAGGACGAATGAATTTGTCACAGGGCGGTAGAGGACCATTGGAGCAATGCGTGTGTGAAATGTGAAGCAGATCCGAGCAAGGAAACAGAAATTATAAGCCATTTACCCAGCGTTAAGGTTTCGAGCACCAAGTCTGTGACCTTGACACTGTGCTTAAGTGGGGCGGGACGATGTGGATTTGTCCAGGGCGGTAAGAGGACCATTGGAGCATGCGTGTGTGAAATGTGAAGCAGATCCGAGCAAGGAAACAGAAATTATAAGCCATTTACCCACGTTAAGGTTTCGAACACACCAAGACTGTGACCTTGACACTGTGCTTAACGGGGGCAGGACGAATGTGGATTTGTCACAGGGCGGTAGAGGACCATTGGAGCAATGCGTGTGTGAAATGTGAAGCAGATCCGAGCAAGAAAACAGAAATTATAAGCCATTTACCCAGCGTTAATGTTTTGAACGCACCAAGTCTGTGACCTTGACCCTGGGCTTAACGGGGGCGGGACGAATGTGGATTTGTCACAGGGCGGTAGAGGACCATTGGAGCAATGCGTGTGTGAAATGTGAAGCAGATCCGAGCAAGGAAACAGAAATTATAAGCCATTTACCCAGCGTTAAGGTTTCGAACGCACCAAGTCTGTGACCTTGACCCTGGGCTTAGCGGGGGCGGGACGAATGTGGATTTGTCACAGGGCGGTAGAGGACCATTGGAGCAATGCGTGTGTGAAATGTGAAGCAGATCCGAGCAAGGAAACAGAAATTATAAGCCATTTACCCAGCGTTAAGGTTTCGAAAGCACCAAGTCTGTGACCTTGACACTGTGCTTAATGGGGGTGGGACGATTGTGGATTTGTCACAGGGCGGTAGAGACCATTGGAGCAATGCGTGTGTGAAATGTGAAGCAGATCCGAGCAAGGAAACAGAAATTATAAGCCATTTACCCAGCGTTAAGGTTTCGAAAGCACCAAGTCTGTGACCTTGACACTGTGCTTAATGGGGGTGGGACGATTGTGGATTTGTCACAGGGCGGTAGAGGACCATTGGAGCAATGCGTGTGTGAAATGTGAAGCAGATCCGAGCAAGGAAACAGAAATTATAAGCCATTTACCCAGCGTTAAGGTTTCGAACGCACCAAGTCTGTGACCTTGACCCTGGGCTTAGCGGGGGCGGCACGAATGTGGATTTGTCACAGGGCGGTAGAGGACGATTGGAGCAATGCGTGTGTGAAATGTGAAGCAGATCCGAGCAAGGAAACAGAAATTATAAGCCATTTACCTAGCGTTAAGGTTTCGAACGCACCAAGTCTGTGACCTTGACCCTGGGCTTAGCGGGGGCGGGACGAATGTGGATTTGTCACAGGGCGGTAAAGGACGATTGGAGCAATGCGTGTGTGAAATTTGAAGCATATCCGAGCAAGGAAACAGAAATTATAAGCCATTTACCCAGCGTTAAGGTTTTGAATGCACCAAGTCTGTGACCTTGACCCTGGGTTTAGCGGGGCGGGATGAATGTGGATTTGTCACAGGGCGGTAGAGGACCATTGGAGCAACGCGTGTGTGAAATGTGAAGCAGATCCGAGCAAGGAAACAGAAATTATAAGCCATTTACCCAGCGTTAAGGTTTCGAAAGCACCAAGTCTGTGACCTTGACACTGTGCTTAATGGGGGCGGGACGATTGTGGATTTGTCACAGGGCGGTAGAGGACCATTGGAGCAATGCGTGTGTGAAATGTGAAGCAGATCCGAGCAAGGAAACAGAAATTATAAGCCATTTACCCAGCGTTAAGGTTTCGAACGCACCAAGTCTGTGACCTTGACCCTGGGCTTAACGGGGGCGGGACGAATGTGGATTTGTCACAGGGCGGTAGAGGACCATTGGAGCAATGCGTGTGTGAAATGTGAAGCAGATGCGAGCAAGGAAACAGAAATTATAAGCCATTTACCCAGCGTTAAGGTTTCAAAAGCACCAAGTCTGTGACCTTGACCCTGGGCTTAGCGGGGGCAGAATGAATGTGGATTTGTCACAGGGCGGTAGAGGACCATTGGAGCAATGCGTGTGTGAAATGTGAAGCAGATCCGAGCAAGGAAACAGAAATTATAAGCCATTTACCCAACGTTAAGGTTTCGAACACACCAAGACTGTGACCTTGACACTGTGCTTAACGGGGGCAGGACGAATGTGGATTTGTCACAGGGCGGTAGAGGACCATTGGAGCAATGCGTGTGTGAAATGTGAAGCAGATCCGAGCAAGAAAACAGAAATTATAAGCCATTTACCCAGCGTTAATGTTTTGAACGCACCAAGTTTGTGACCTTGACCCTGGGCTTAACGGGGGCGGGACGAATGTGGATTTGTTACAGGGCGGTAGAGGACCATTGGAGCAATGCGTGTGTGAAATGTGAAGCAGATCCGAGCAAGGAAACAGAAATTATAAGCCATTTACCCAGCGTTAAGGTTTCGAACGCACCAAGTCTGTGACCTTGACCCTGGGCTTAGCGGGGGCGGGACGAATGTGGATTTGTCACAGGGCGGTAGAGGACCATTGGAGCAATGCGTGTGTGAAATGTGAAGCATCCGAGCAAGAAAGAAATTATAAGCATTTACAGCTTAAAGGTTTCAAGCCATTTACAGCGTAAAGGTTTCGGGACGTACCGGGACGTACGTACGTACGTACGTACGTACGTACGGACGCCGGTAACACTATATGCCCCCCTCACCATTCGGTGGCGGGGGCATAAAAACAAAATACTAATGGTCATGCTAAATTAAACCACTTACATGTAATTACGAAAAGCTATTAAATGGAGCACCAAAGCAAGCCGCGGGATATACTTATCATGAAGATAATTACTCCACTTTGTATATAATTTCCAAAGCGAGGCTGGGTTCAGAACACTAACAACAAGATGACAAAACAAAATAAATTGACTATTTTAGCCATTTTCATGCCATTTTTAATTGATGAAAAGCAGATACACTCCACGATCGTGCAATAGCGAATCGTCAGGTGAAAGTGTATACAGCCAAGACGTTTTCTATGAATGCATATAGATTACAATAGAATGCTAAATACATGGCCGACTTTGTTGTGAAACCAGGAAAATGTTTGACCCTTGGAACAACAACCACCTGTCAACAACGACCACTTTGGCTACTTTCCTTTGCCGGTCGTTGTTCACAGGTTCGACTGTACATGTAATTTTAATATTGTAATAAAAATGTTTACACTTTTTTTTATTACATTATTACAATTTGATGAGACACCATTACATGCATTATCATACTTCAACCAACATTTGAGATTCAAAATTATTTTATTTTATTTACTGGTATTCAACTTTTTTATGATAATGTAAGTTTTGAGTTTAAATATTAAAAATATTGTTTCATGCCGAATGTGTCCCTTTTTCAATGTTTACGTTCACAGACAAAGGCTTATATACAGTCGGAAATACAACTGTATGGGGGAACATTACACATTTTTTACTGAAGCATCTTTCTAGCATTGAAATAACAATAACCGGATCTGTAGCCGATTTCATCAAAATTGCAAAGTATACTTATTTAGCAAAGTATACTTTGAGGGAGTAATCATTTATTTTTCCCAAAATGCATTATTTCATATAGAACTAACGACTGCATATATTTGATAATTAAAAGTATGCATAATTATTATACTGAATTTATTACATTATCACAGCCATTTTGGCTGTGATAATGTAATAAATTCAGTATAATAACAAGAAACGAGGCAAAGCCACGAAGGCCAGGTTTTTTCCAAGCATAGACACTTGGATAACATAATTATACCCACTTTTTGTAGACTAGATGGCTGTGGCCTGCATGTCGCGCCTTGGGGCGAGGCATGGACACTAAAACAATAGATATAGTAGATGGAAAAAGTTTAACGAAAAAACTTTAACCGGATACACGGACGTACGGACGGACGTAATGCCAAAATGCCAACGATATCGCACTTTCTGCAAGGGGGGCGTGCAACAATGATGATAAACACCCAATGAATGATGTATTTCAGGTAATGGGTGAAGCAGTTGCAGAGATATAGTAGCACATTTTTTAACTTTAACAAGAAAATAAGGGTGAAGCAGTTTGCAGAGAAGAATACGTTACACAAAAAAACTTTAACAGAATATTCAAAGTAATTTGACCTTGCATTGGGCACAGGGGGCCGCTACGGTTTTGGGGAGTAGAATGAAAATATGGATGATGATAAACACCCATGTGAAGTTTCAAGGTATGGCGAAGCAGTTGCAGAGATATAGTATAAAAAACAAAAAACTTTTAACCAAAAAAACTTTAACCAGACGTACGTTAAAAAGTTAACGTTGAAAATGGCTAAGTCAATTACGTAGAAATAATAGGTGAAGGTAAAAAAAATGGTCACATGTTGGATAGTTTTATGTGGTAGGCACCCCTTGGTTATGAAGCTGTGAAAGTTTGGTGGTCCTAGGTGGTGCAGTACCAAAGAAATGGACTTAAACACGAAAACTTAACATTGTAAACGTGAAAACTTAACATTCAAAATGGCTAAGTCGACGGCGCGGAAAAAATGGGTCAAGTTAAAAAAAAAGTAACATGTTGGATAGTAATATGTGGTGGGCACCCCTTGATTATGAAGCTGT
>CM055270.1:18992197-19141373 GCA_029237695.1 Conchocele bisecta | reverse complement strand
CAATAATGCATTTGTAAAAGTAAACATACAATGTACACATGGAATTTGAAATATGTGGGTATAATTCTCTTTAGATACAAAACTTATCTGGAGCTCCGCAATTCTACAAAAACTACAACAGTGAGGGACTTTTAATATACATAGTCATTAAAAGAGTATAAACAAACAAGGTGAACATACGTCCTCATTGACCTTGACATTGGGCGGTCAAAAGTGGGTCGCATGCAACACAAAGCACCATCCCCAGACACATTGTGGCCACATATTATAACCAGATGGCCGCGGCCTGTATGTCGAGCCCGCCGAGGCATTTGATGGTATTTAAAAACTTTAACGCAGATTTTGGACGTACGGATGCGCAGACGGACGCACAGACGGACACCCGGACGTCATTGTGATCACTATGTCTCGCTTTCAGCACGCGGGCTCGACAAAAATCGGTGAACCGGTTCATGAGCTATTGAAAAATGAAACGTGTTACGCATGTACGTATGTACGTACGTACATGGACTATATAACGCTATATCCCCTCTTGTCTATCGGTGAGGGGATAATAATTTACCATTTGTGTTGATTTAATATGCTATTTATTAAACTTGTTGACTGGTTTCATAACTCGGCTTAGCCTCGTTTCTAATCAAATCAGTAAACTTGTTTAATAAATATCATATTAAATCGTCATTCATGTAAGATCCTCCACATCATTATTGCACTATTCCATGTACCTGAACTGGGGTAATTTTGTAAAAAAATAAAAGAAGAAATTATCCACACAAGATGCCACAGAGCTCCAGATAAGTTTTGTATCCAATGAGTATTATATCCCCATATTTCAAATTCAATGCATATTTTACTTTTACAAATGTATTAATGATTTTTTCTTCCGTATTAAATAGGGAACAAATGTAAAAAAGTAAAGCAAATTTAAAAATTCCCTCCCACTTTTGATAATCAATGCGTATTCTGCTAAGATAAGTGTGTAACATATGCCAATAAGCATCTTATCTGGAGCTCTGATGCCACATAATAAATCATTCAGCAAGGAGCTGCGGTCCCCCCGACACAGAACACACAGACTCCAGATAAGCTGCATATTTGTGTATTTTACACACTTATTTTAGCTGAATACGCATTGATTGCCAACAGTGGGAGTACAACATACTCACAACAATGTGAAAATACGCATTGATTTTCAAATTGGGAAGTAGAAATACTGTAATACAGTTGAAAATGTACTTAACTTAGCTGCAAAAAGTGCAGCTCAAATAAGTATATGTTCACCTGTATTACCATGATTAATACTGTCATAAAGTTGAAAATTTACTTAGTTGAGCTGAAAAAAGCAAATAGTAATTGTCAACTTTATTACAGTATATATATGTGAAAGAGTAATAATACACTAAAATAAATGAATGTTTAAACTTGTTTTATGTCTTGGTCATTTGTTCCCGATTTAATAATGAAGAAAATCAATAATCCAATTGTAAAAATAAAATATGCATTGAATTTGAAATCCGGGGTACACTACTCTTTAGATTCAAAGCTTATCTAGAGCACTGAACTCGGATACGTACCCACAGTAATGTTCAATGTTCCGTTCACCGTGTTGTTCTGTCCGTTGATCTCATTGTACACAACGCACGTGTACACCCCGGTCATATTAACTTGCAGGTTCTCGAGTCTCAACGTGGTGCCAGCGTGCTCCGAGTTGTCTGGAAGCACCCAGTAGTACGTGGGATCTGGGTTGGCGTCGCCGCTACACGTCAGTGTCACCTCGCTGGTTCCCACTTCGTACTGACTGGACTGGGAAATTTGATCAATGTTGGGCCCGTCTGGAGGGAAAGGTGTAGTATGGGTACAGCGCTCCGGATAAGCCGTATTTTTTTTATACACTAGTGCAATAAATATGCAAATTAGCTCGTTACAGAAAACATGTTTGGTGACCAGTACAGCTTCAATGTATGATGATGTGTTTATGCAATAAATAGAATCTAACATTTGTGTTGATTTAATTCAACTCATTGACAAATTTCATAACAAACTTGGCATAGCCTCGTTTCTTATGAAATCAGTAAACTCGTTTAATAAATATCGTATTAAATAATCACTCATGTAAGATCCTCTATTTATCAGGTAACGAGCTTTGTATTGGCCGAATACGTACTGACTGATAACACAATGTCATAGCCAGAGCTCCAGATAAGTTGCGTATTGGCGTATTTTACACAATTATTTTAGCTAAATACGCATTGATTATCAAAAGTGGGAGTACAAACTACACATTGATTTTCAAATTGAGTAGTGAAAATACTGTCATAAAGTTGAAAATTCACTTAGTTCAGCTGCAAAATGCAAACAGTGAATGTTTAAATTTGTTATATTTTTTTATCATTTGTTCCCTATTTAGTAATGAAGAAAATGAGGGGAATAGTACGCTTTAGACACAAAGCTTATCTGGAGCTCTGATAGCAATTTGACCTTGATCTTGACCATGAAAGTCGCATGGGTGGGTGATCGAATAAGAATATGGATGATGATAAAGAAGTATATGAAGTTTCAAGTCAATCTGACATGATTGCAGAGATAATGTGTACTTAAAAACTTTAACACAAATAGTTAAAAAGAAATGTTAACGCAAATTAACGTCAAGTAATTTGACCTTGACCTTGGACATGAAAGCCACATTGTGCACTTAAAAACATTAACGCAAATCCTACGGATGGACAGTCGGACAGACGGCCGAAAACTGTATACCCCTCGACATTCGACATACTCTGGCATACGAAGTAACGGACCGAGATCTATACATACATTAAATATACCTAAAAGTATTAATAAGTTATATGGTATATTTATGCATTTATAGACCTCGGTCCGTTACTTAAAGACCCTGAACGGCTCAGTTTTACAATTTTCCGATTTTTTCGATCAATCACAAAAAACATGTTTGGCAACTGATTTAGTACACAAAACTAACATATACTGCCTAATAGATACATATCAAGTATTGAGATTTACATCTTAATCGCAATGTGAACACAACAAAAAATTGTTTTGTGTACCACTCGGTGCAAAATGTCAATATTGACAAATTCATTTCCGTAATCCAACGGCTTCGGCTCGGAAGCGAGTCGATAAACTCCGGCTATCGGCCGCGAATCTGGGAGTTGAGGAGTTGACCCGAGCGTCTATCGGAAAATCGATCGGGCTTTGAAACACGCACCTGCTGTTTGTTTATCAACAAATATTTATATTTTCATCGACTACAAACTCATTTTTGTACCAAAATGCAAACAGTTTAAAAGTGTGTGTAAATAGAAACCTGTTGGATTTATGTGTGGGAAAACCCAATAGGAGGCCAAATTCGGCAACTTGAGCCGTATAGGGGCTTTTAAACATGTGTGCCGGAGATATAATCTCTTTGCATGCTAGCGGCGAAAATATCCGCCAACAAATTAGGAGTATATGTTTTATTTCTCTCTGTAAATATGTCTTGAAACTTCATTAGAATTGAGTCCTCAGGACTCAATTCTAATGAAATTCCAAGACATATTCATGATACTTACGTGGAGAAATACAAGAAAATATGATGAATTTTTGTCCGCTAGTTTTGAACTATTTATAGCCCACAAGTTTCCCAGCATGCAAAGAGTTAAAGGAAACCCTCCCAACCCATGCACGGAACAGTGAAAGTGAATGGGTCCCAGCAACAGACAGACAGGACATTGACATAACCCTTATAATACGGGAAACGTAAATTGTCGTCTGCTATTGTTTCATATTTTGTCTTCTTTCTCAATAACCAGAGTGCCAGAGGTCACAATATACACAGGTCAAAGCATGTCAATTGAAGGGGAAAATATAAGTCAATCAGAGCTTCAGATAAGCTTTACAGTAATACAGTCGAACATATACTTATTTGAGCTGCACTTTTTGCAGCTAAGTAAAGTACATTTTCAACTGTATTACAGCATTTCCACTTCCCAATTTGAAAATCAATGCACATTTTTCACATTGCTGTGAGTATTTTGTACTCCCACTTTTTATAATCAACGTGTATTCAGTTAAAATAAATGTGTAAAATACGCGGAGTTCTGGGTCAATGTTATAATAAGATCAAATGGTTTGTCACAGCAGACGTATATCATTAGTTGATTGTTACGGAGCCCCGCAGGGGACATGGATTTTTAGTACTAATTCGTTCCCACGAAATAACAATTTGTTCCCTCAATTTAACAATTTGTTCCCTCGAATAAACAATTTGTTTCCACGATATAACAATTTGTTGCCACGAATTAACAATTCATTCCCCCAATTTAACAATTCCCGTGGGAACGAATTGTTAAATTGAGGGAACGAATTGTTAATTTGTTGGAACGAATTGTTAATTCGTGGGAACGAATTGTTAAATTGAGGGAACAAATTGTTATTTCGTGGGAATGAATTGTTAAATTGAGGGAACAAATTGTTATTTCCTGGGAATGAATTAATAAAAAAAAAGAAGTCTACGTCAGCTGCGGGACTCCATAGATTGTTGTGTTCATGTACATGTATACCAAGTATGCAGTAAATCAGCTGAAAACTGTACAAGTAGTAGAAATATATATAAAGTTGCATTTTCTGAGTCGTAAAAGGGGCACAACTTCATAAAGATTGGAGCCAGGAAAAAAGTGTACATGTTTCTCACTCAGACACTTGATGGTTGTCACAGATATGAAGATTGAATTGGATTGGTGAAAAAATGTAGGACTAGTTAGCTGTACAAGTCAAACGTGGGAAATTTGGAGTCGAAAAAGGGGGATAATTCCATAAGAGTTCAGAGCTCCAGATAAGGTGCGTATTGGGGTATTTTCCGCACGCATTTTAGCAGAATACGCATTTATTATCAAAAGTGGGAGTACAAAATACTCATAGCAATGTGAAAATATGCATTTATTTTTAAATTGAGCAGCTAAAATACTGTAATAAAGATGAAAATTTACTTTGTTGAGCTGCAAAAAGCAAACAGTGTTTGCTTTTTGCAGCTCAAATAAGTGAATTTTTAAATTTGTTATATTTTTTTATCGTTTGTTCCCTATTTAATAATGAGGAAAATAAATAATACATATGTAAAAGTAAAATACGCATTGAATTTGAAATGTGGGGGTATAATACTCATTAAGATACAAAACTTATCTGGAGTTCTGAGAGTTTGAGGTCAAGTGAATGTTTGTGTTAGGCACCGTGGCACTTGCTGGTGGTCAGGTATGCACAGTATGAATTTGATCAGTGGAAAAATGTAGGACTAATGTCTGTTTCACGAAACCTGCCCAAATTAATTACCATGTAAAAGCAAAATATCAAAAATATTTTTATTATGAAACAACAATTTCCCCATGTTAAATCCCCATATACATCTTCACAGAGGCTCCTCCCCCAGCTTTTCCACCTCCCCCCCCCCGCCCCCCCCCCCCCCCCCCCCATTAAATTCCCATAGACAAATACATTTTTCGTATTAACATCAATAGTTGACCAAATTTCACAAAATAAAAATAAGGCTCATTCTGAAATTTTGATAGAATTTAATACGATAAAAAAAGGATTGTCTTTCCATTGTTTATATGGTTTCGTGAAACAGATAGCAGTTCGCCATACGAGTCTAAAATAGAAAGTTCTGGCATCGTATGGGTAGAAGTCTCATACAGTGGGATGAAAATACATTCACTATGAAGTTAACTATTTCCTGCCTATTGCGGGGACTGAACCCACAACCTCCAGAATCAAATCCAATGCTCCACCATTAGACTATCGACCAATGTATGCTTACATTGAAAGGTAAGTGAATGGGTTCAATGTCCCAGCCACATCAAAGGTTATTTAGGGATGAGACCTTGGCTTCAAGTCTAATCCCACATACCCGTGGAATAGAAATACTATGTACCCACAACCCATGGAGCCCAGTTCACCAACATGCCAAAGTATATTTATCTAGCAAAGTATACTTTGAGGGAGAAATCATTTATTTTTCCTGAAATGCATTATTTCATATAGAACTAACAACTGCATATATTTGATGATTAAAAGTATGCAGAATTATTATACTGAATTTATTACATCATCACAGCCAAAATGGCCGTGATAATGTAATACATTCAGATAAAATACAAATTCATAAATTTATCCTAAAATTGAAAATTTCTCCCTCAAAGTATACTTTACTAGATAAGTATATTTTGCAATGTTGATGCAATAGGCTCTGGGGCCCGTTTCACTAAACTTTGTTTTGTTTGTTTTGTTTTTAGGGGTTTAACGGCCTATCAACAGCTAAGGTCATTTAAGGCCGGGTAAATGGGTTTAGTACTAAATCCCATATATTACCTGCACATGTACATATACAAAATGTTCAAGTACATGTACACATGGGGGGGGGGGATCCCAAAATCGGGGTCGATTTCACAAACATGCCAAAGCAAAGTATACTTTGAGGGAGTAATCACTTATTTTTCCTGAAATGCATTATTTCATATAGAACTAACAACTGCATATATTTGATGATTAAAAGTATGCAGAATTATTATACTGAATGTATTACATTATCACAGCCAAAATGATGGCTGTGATAATGTAATAAATTCAGTACAATAAAAATTAATAAATTTATCCTTAAATTGATAATTTCTCCCTCAAAGTATACTTTGCAATGTTGGTGAAATAGGCTACTGGGGCCCGTTTCACTAAACTTTGTAGAAAGTTCAAACCGGTAAGAGAAATATTTTAATTTACAATGACATTTGCACGGAGATCTATTATTGGTGAATCGTTCACATTCATTTACATGTACGTGTACGTGTAGGTTCAAAATGATAGTATTACTGAACAAAGTTAATCAGAGAAACAAATTCATAGAAATATTTGTACAAACATTTTTATAGTACGACATTTAGTGAAACGGGCCCCAGTGCTCTAACCTCTCGACCACAACCCATCCCTATACTAACATTTAACATTTATCATTTTCGTATGAATACGTCCGTCCCCTTCTTCAGTGATTGTGTCCTGTTGCACAGTACACCGTACGCTAAACTGGTTAAATTTCCTTGTCAAGGTCAACGTCAGTGTCGACGTGCGTGTGTGGGTACACGCGGATGCATTCAAAACGGGGAATTTTGTTGCGCGTCTGCCGTGACGTGTGTTGGTACGGAGTTGATGTAATAGTACCATGCCATCGTGCCAGCCGGCTCACTACCCACGTCACCTTGACACTAAAACGTTATCGTGTCGTCTTCTTTGTAGTCCTTCGTCTTATCGTATGATAGGCTGCCATCGATTGAAAACGATGCTCTCGCTATGGAAACAGATAGCAATACGATTACATACACTTTGCGCATCATAAGGAAGCTACATACCAAGTTTCAGGTCTGTAGCTAGTATGGTTTAAATTGTTTAGGAGTTACAAGGCAAAATTGGGAAATTCTAAGTCGAAAAGGGGGAGATAATCCATGACCCAGGGGTCGAATAAAAAATCGAAATAAACTTTGCGCATCTACTCACCATAAGGAAGCTACATACCAAGTTTCAGGTCTAAAACGGTTTAAAAGTTTTACGATTTACAAGTTACGAGTTTTTACGTCAGTCACGTTTCTTGAAAGAAGTAAAACTTTTTAACCGTAATAGGTAGGACTTGTAACTTGGAGTGTGCCTTCCTTAATGGTGTGTAGATGCGCAAAGTCAATTTCGATTTTTGATTTGACCCCCGGTCGTGGATTATTTCCCCCTTTTTCGACTGAGCATTTGGGAAAAGTGGTGTATTGCGATGGCGCGCCATCGACTGTGCTCTAGTTTTGATATTGACATTGGGCATGAAAGCTATATGGGTAGGCTATAGAATGAAAATATGGATGATGATAAAGAATGAATGTACCGACGTACGGAAATACTATATACCACTCGTTACACTTTGTATGCCGAGGGTATATTTAACCCTTAGAATGCGGGAACCGAAAATAGTCGTCTGCTGTTACATGTACTAGTAATTCATAGTATGTATTTTCTATCAGTAAAAACATGGTTTGGCAGCAATTTAGAATCATTTCCATTGGAAATAATGATTCTAAAGTGCTGCCAAACCAAGTTTTTGATGAGAAAAACGGAAAATAAAAAATATTCAGCAGACGACACAAACTAATTCAGCATTGTAAGGGTTAACAGTAGGGGTGGCGAGATTGATTGATAGGAGGTTTACATCCATTATAAAGCAGTCATATATATATGGGAATGTACATGTAAGGGTGGGGGTGGGGGCATCAGACAATCAGCACTAAAATAACTATAAAACTCTCAGTACTCACCTTTCACAGTTATATTAGTGATAATTACAACGACATACGGATATGGAGTCTTATATTCGGCTACCCACTTGTATTGTGCCTTATCGCTACACTTCACTTCGGTAAACGCCAGGGTCGCTCTTTTTAATAAGTCTGTTGGATTGGTCGCTACTGTCCGAGATTCCAATGCCTTACCCTCGGCATCATTACTATATATCACATTGTATGTAGATGATGGTTCTTGGAAGTAAATAAGTGTGGTGAAATTAGCATCAGTGTCTCGTTTTCTACTCAGTGTTATACTACTTAACTTTTCAGGAGAAGTTAGCGTGTACTGGCAGTATATTGAATATGCATTTCCAAGAATAGCCGGTGGTAATTCAATCTGACGTCGTTAACTGGAATGATGACACAGCTGAAATATAAAGAAACACACTGATTGATTGATTGATTGATCGATGGACGATTTATTGAGTGATTGATGGATGATTAATTTACTGAATGAGGTTTTACATGCGTTCAACAGCAGGGCATATACAGTCGCACCTGTATCTATAGCGGAGCACAGTCGATTGATTGATTAATTAACCCTTTCACCCCCAAGTCACTGACATTCAGAGCTCCAGATATTGGCGTATTTTATGCACTTATTTTAGCAGAATACGCATTGATTTGCAAATTGAGTAGTGAAAATACTGTAAGAAAGTTGAAATTTACTTACTTAAATGATGCAAAAAGCAAACAGTGATTGCTTAAAACAAAAATTATCATTTGTTCCCTATTTAATAAGGAAGAAAATCTATAATACATTTGCGAAAGTAAAATACGCATTGAAATCGAAATCTGGGGGTATACCGGTAATACTCTTTAGACACAAAACTTATCTGGAGCTCTGCTGACATGGACTATGTCAGTTTCCGACTGTTCCACAATGCAGGAAAGCGGGTCATTTTGAATCAAACAAGAGTACAAGAGGTCACAATATACACCCAGCGAGGCATGGTGAATGAAAGGCAAAAGTAGGTCAATGTCACATTAAGGTAAGGTGAAACGGTATGTCGCTTGCTGCTGTACACCATTAGCTGATTGTTATGTGACTGTATACCGAGTATGAAGTAAATTGGCTAAAAATTGTAGAAATAGTAGAAGACAAGCATAGAGTTGATTTTCTGAGCCGTTTGTTTTGTTTTGTTTGTTGGGGTTTGGGGTTTAATGGCCTATCAACAGTTAAGGTCATTTAAGGCCAGGTCAATGATTTAGTCCTAAATCCCATATATTACCTGTACAAGTGCATGTACATGTTCAAGTACATGTACAAATGGGGGGGAAAAAATCCCAAAATCAGATCTGAGAAAATATATATTCAGCCTGAAATCAGAATAATCCTGATCTGATGCCAGATCCTCGCCACAAAACATAATCACTTGGCCCCCTCCCAAAAGCAGTAGGATCAGTAATAATCTTACTACTTTTATAATGGGCAATAACCCAATTCAACTCCACGGTAACAAAAAGATCCAAAGATAAAAACGTACCTGAGGGCCAAACCAGGCAAATCGTGATTCCTATAAGGAGGAACCCCAACGTTAATTTACACCATCGCGTTTGCCCGACAAACCGCCCACTTTCTGAGTCGTAAAAGGGGCATAACTCCATAGGGATCGAGGCACATAAGAAATGTTACTCACTCCTCCGATAAACACATATGAATTGGATTGGTGGAAAAATGTACGACTAGTTTGGGTTAATTTATTCTTGAAAAGCAAGCACAAAATAATTCTGTACGTCTGCCGTTTTTCATTTTTAGCTTATTTGCTAACAAAAGAAACATGTTTAGACAGCACATGAAAACCGTGTACATTCAATTCTCATGTGCTGTCAAAACATGTATTCCATACGGGTCATTGTAAGCCCTGATCAGTCTGCACGGATGTGCAGGCTGATCAGGGCCTACATTGGTCCATACACGCAATGAACTGTTTTCTCCATTCATACTCGAGATATAATTTACCATATTATTAGTCTGCGATGGCTTATAAATAAACAATATACAATTACGACCAAGACTGGAAAAAATAACATGAAATGAACATTTTGGCCAGTCTAGCTTGAGATCAAGTAATGTCTAAGCCTGATAATGTTCTACTCTCTTCGTTGGATGCACTATGCATATTTTAATAAATCGATGGTCAACAGTAACGACCCTGATCAGATGGTGCGATATTCAGCTCGATTCCGAGCCTACACTGGTCACAACAGCCTTATGCCCCGTTTCTTCAGTACATGATATACAATTACGACTACTGACATACATATTAACAATGCACATTCTTGAAATTTTTAAAAACTCGACAGATATGTACATAAATACATTGCCTGTCACTCAGACACCCATATGCTTGTCTCTGTTATTATATTCTATGGAAAAAACATTTTAGTTATGGAGAATTGTAATTTTCTTTATTTCTCATCGGAAGTATATATTGTGACCACCATATGAACCGTCTCATCGAGACGGTTCAAATGAGTGGTCACAACATACCGGTATACTTACGTCGAGAATTAATAAATATCGGAAGTATCAAAATTGTCTTACACATAAAGTTTATTCCGAATGTAACAAGTTGACGCACACATCAATGTCTTCCCAGCCCGACATAGCAGCAAGAGAACAACTAATGAATTAGACACATAATTAGGCAGTCTAGTTTGAGAGGTTCGGAACATTGTTTTTTTTATGGAAATGACAATATGGGCAGACTTCTAATATTGGCGGAACATCCCCTGAATACATATGTAGTTACTGTCTGTTCCACGTTATGCTGCCAACGAACTTTTGGCATATTAAACACATTAAATCTAAAAAATATTTAAATGTAAGTACTTTTTCATCAATAATAAAAAAGTCACCCTCCCAAAAAAAAAATTATTTCATGAAATTCCAACAAATATTGATTTTATTGCAAAAAAATAAATTTCCAATGGGAATTTAACATGGGGCAAAAAGGGACTCCAGAGTGATGAGGATGGTCAAAAAACCTGGTGAGATAGATTGGAAATAATGCAACTAAGAAAACAAAAGTTAGATTTTGAAAATCGGTCCACAAATTACTTTTTTGGGGAAAAAAATAGTCTATTTTAGCCCCATGTTAAATTCCCATAGGAAAATGGTTTTTTTCGCAATAAAATCATTTGGGGACGGAGACTTTTTTATTATTGATGAAAAAGTACTTACATTTAAATATTTTTTAGATCTGATGTGTGAAATAGCCAAAAGTTTGTCGGCAGAAAAACATGGAACAGACAGTAGTCATCTAATTGCCAACACTGGCAGATAGCTTTGTCCCTGGTGTGAATCCCCATAAGGATGGATGCACTGCCGAGCTGTGAATCCAGAAATTAATGGATTCACAGCCAACATATGTGTGTCGTACCCAGCATATCCCGCACTTTTTGGATCCACACTTTTCAGTGCAGTAACCATTTTGCCAACAACACTAGCGAACTCAGTGATTAAAGGTACATGTCCACTCAGTAAGCACAAACTGTTTTGTATATCAGAGACATCATCTGAGACATTTCCTGGCAACATAAACAATCATTCACCATTACCCCATGTATTGATTTGCATTATTATACAGTTTAAATCAGATGTAAATGTCCACACTAATATTAGGGGCGATAACCGTGTTTCCGTGTTTCCTAATGATAACAGACATTACTATTTATTCTCTGTATATATTTTTTGATATGCAATGATCATACTTTATAATATGTCGAATGTATTATTTAGGTGACTCATTTAATAAGTATAAATAATTAAAAAATATCATGCCTCATTTGCATATGAAAATAGCCTAATACCACCGCGCGTCACTATCAGTAAAATAAATATTACTAACTAATTATATCTGTATAGCGGGCACTCGTAATTTTTAGAACTGGTGGAATAGTGATACAATTATACACTTATTTAATTCCTATGAAGAACATGTTGTGCTTACTGAGTGGGCATGTACCTTTAACTGGCGAACAGTGAACAAAAAGATTGAAATTGACGTCCCAGCAACAGCTAAGGTCATATAGGGACGGCGCCACAGTTTAAAGTCCCATCCCATGCCTAGGGTGAGGATTGAACTCCCATATATTACCTGTACTAAATCCCATATATTACCTGTACAAGTACATGTACATGTTCAAGTACATGTACAAATGGGGGGAAATCCCAAAATCAGAACTGTTTGTTTGTTTGTTTATTAGTGTTTAACGGCCTATCAACAGCTAAGGTAATGTAAGGCCGGGCAAACAGGTTCAATCCCATTTTAACCTGCTGCATTGGGGGGAAAATACCAAAATCAGAACTGAATATTTACAATAACAAAACTATATATTCAGCCCTGCAATCAGAATAATCCTGATCTGATGCCAGGTCCTCGCCACAAACTTGGCCCCTCCCAAAAGCAGTAGGATCAGTAATAATCTTACTACTTTTATAATTAAACTCCCATGTAACTAAAGAGCCAAAGATAAAAACGTACCTGAGGGTCAAACCAGGCAAATTGTGATTCCTATAAGGAGGAACCCATACAGTTAATTTACGCCGTCTCATTCGCCCGACCACCACCCACCAATTCAGCGTTTAAACCCGTAAGCGGGAACCGAAAATTGTCGTTTCAGCTGTTGTGTCATATTTTCTCTTTTTTCTCAAGAAAAACATGGTTTGACAGCACTTTAGAATCATTTCAAATGGAAACGATTCTAAATTGCTGCCAAACCATGTTTTTCTTGAGGAAACTGGAAATTAAAAAAATAAACAGCAGACGACAAAATTTATTTCAGCATTGTGAGGGTTAACTGATAAATAATACAAGGAAATCTCACGCAAACCCAACTCAACCAGAAGAGTATCCTTCCAAAAGTTACGATTCAACCCCAAAGTAGAACATCCATGACATCATATTAACAACGTAATAAAATCGGAAATTCAACAAAACCAATTTGGGGCCCCTGTAATCTTTGCCTATATCAGGCTAAAACGCAGTTTGACTATTTTCATACGGTACAAGCCTACATGTATTACAAATCTGTCTTTTCTGTTTAACTGGGTTAACCCTAGAAACACAATTGCTACCTCACTGCGATATTCTCCCCTCTATCGTAGGCGAAATATTGTAGCTAGGTTAACCCTTACATCGTTATTATTAGCCGATCTATTTATAGATCGGCTAATATATTGGTCATCCATCGAATTCTGAAAAGTTTGTAGCAACCCTTTTCTCCGCTATTCGGTAATCTACGAACGCGAATTTTGCTGTATCACTTCCAAATTCCATCAACCGATAAAGTTTGCATTTTTGGCAATTGTCTCCGTTTAAAACTTTAAATATAGCCAAATAACACAATTTTGAATACGTAATGAGCTGAACGCCGGAAGAGATTGAACCCGGAAGTTGTTGTTGTTGAAGTCCATAGTTGGCTCTAATGGCCATATACGCCAACATACGCCGATTATTGGGCTAATTTAAAGTTTTATTTGTTTTATTTATTAAACAGAACAAGTTTCAGCCACGTATAATCGCGTAAATGTGTTTATTCGGCTAATTTATAATCGACCTTTGCTCAAAATCTCCTCCGACTAGCAACCCCAGCATCTCGGGTTTATCCCATTGGATCGCGTATGCGCGTCATTTGACGCTAGTTAATATTCACAAAATTTTCCACCAATCAAACCAGAAGAATTGCCCTTCATAGCGAACTTTGATTTGTTTACGTATCATGCAGGGATGGCAGGGATGCATCCAGCACGCGCGATTGCGGCAATCCCCCTTAATTATTGTCAATGCCGCAAATTATTGATTGTCTTGCGCCCGACATCGCGCAAAAAATCACGGATGGGCCCCTTTTTAAATGACCAGTGCGCACATTAAAAAAACGTAATTGACTATTTAAACGCGCTGCGTATTTAAATCATTGGAAGGCGTGCAGTTCAATCGAGTTTGTGCGGCCGTTGAACGTAAGCTTCGAGTCGATATAAACCATTTAAATAGATAAACAAGGGATAAACAAGTGACAACGTGAACCTGTTATGCTCCATTAAGAAGTAATAAGCTTATGGCAAATCATATTACTTTGGGGCCGAGCTACTAAAGTGACTGGTGTGGCATGGAAATATTGAGTTCTGATTTTGGGAATTTTCCTCATCGTGGACCCGTTTAATGCGGGATAGTACAACCCGTTGGCCCGGCCTTAAATGACCTTAGCTGTTGATAGGCCGTTAAACACCAATACGTCGTCTGCTGTTTATTTTCTTTTTTCCATTGTTATCCTCAAAAAAATGCTTTGACAGCACTTTAGAATAATTTACAACATACTTGGACAGCATTTCAGAATAATTTCCATTGGAAATGATTCTGAAGTGCTGTCAAACCATGTTTTTTATTGAGAAATAAGGCAAGATATAAAAGCAAGAGACGACAATTGTTGTGTGTAACGGTTGAAGGGTTAACTGGATTACAATATTATGGATGCAGAAATAGAGGATCTTGCATGAGTGATGATTTAATATGATATTTATTGTGCATATTTAGTGATTTCGTAAGAAAAGAGGCTCTGTCGAGTTTCTTATGAAATCTGTAAAAATGAGTTTAATAAATATCATATTAAATTATCACAAATGTTAGATTATGTTTTATTGTATAAGCCAGGGGTGGGAACTGTTCCAAATGCCAAATCCTGAAAATCGCTAAACAAAAATATTTTTACACTCACAAATATGTGAAAGTGTGCTTCCCATGTTGAAACATTAGTATTTTTCTGTAATTATCAGGAACTGCAAATCCTGAATTCTGGATAAATCCTGAAAATGTCCACTGTTGATAAGCACACTGTGCAAAGCTGTTCTGATGAGCTAAAAGTTTCTGTCGTGTTCTCATTTACATGTTTATTTCGTTGATGTATTATGGTTTTCAAAACACTATGAAAGCCCGAAATCAAATTATAACACATTATATGCATTATCATAACTGCGAACACGAAGTTGAACAAAGATATTAGAAAATGTCTGTCCTGTGCATAGAGTAGCAGTGTATGTGAATGCGACTCGAAAATAGACTTAAAGCATTTAATTGCGGCCGATCTCCGACCTGCCAGCATATTCATGCAGCCTGATTCAGGACCTGTATATTGCTTGTTTGAAGCATAATGTAGATGTCACAGGCATTCGAGAATTTGGTAAAGATGTGAAACTATTTCAATCAATCACAGTATAAGGACTCAGCGCTCCAGAAAAGTTGTGTATCTAAAGAGTATTTCGGTATACCACCATATTTCAAATTCAATGCGTATTTTACTTTTAAAAATCTATTATTGATTTTCTTCCTTATTAATTATAAATTAATGATAATTAATAAGTATATATATTATTAATTATAATTATAAATGATAAAAATAAAACATTTTAAAAATTCACTTATTTGAGCTGCAAAAAGCAAACATTGTTTGCTTTTTGCAGCTCAACTATGTAAATTTTCAACTTTATTACAGTATTTCCACTACTAAATATGAAAATCAATGCGTATTTTCACATTGCTGTGAGTATTGTGTAATCTCACTGTTGATAATCAATGCATATTCTGCTAAAATATGTGCGTAAAATACGTCAATACGCATCTTATCTGGAGCTTTGTATTAATGACTACAATATATGTATCTCTGCTTTGCAATCATGAACATACATTATCATCACACATAAATAAAAGGCAGTGCAAAAATTAAAATCAAACACAAATGTTCTCCCTCGAAGCTGTTTAGTGAGGTTGTGTGATAGTTTATCAGTGGCTGAACACAAAACATACACAAACTCTTGTTACAGGGAATGATTATCGCTATTTCGTTGTCCAATCGCACAAAGGGATAGCCCACGAAATGTGTCGTTCCCCACACCTGCTGACTTCTATGAAAGGCTGGAATGTCAAAAATCATAATTGAACTAGAGGGTTGTTTTTCAGACAAAAACATGTCTCCCCCCACACCAACACTGCATGTTATCGAGACTAGGAAAATAAGATAACAGCATATATGTAGCTACCTTGTTTTTCTGTGTATGTTAGCTGTATATTAGAAGTTAATTAAATAAAAATGACCCCCTGGACCCTCCCCCTGTATCTGCGCCTGACATTTGGAAATATGCGCGACACAAATTTGTGATGAAATTTGTGATTCCGACAAAATTGCCAAGGGTCATAACTCTATCCTTACTGAATGATTCCGCACACAAATCTACAGGTGCACAACTACACATGCTGATTAAGATTCATATATGGTTTCATGCCTGTAACTCAAATACTTTTTGAGTTACCGGCGACACAAGTTAACAATTTTCACAGAGTCAAGGGCCATAACTCCGCCCATACTCTATGAATCCGCATCAAAATCACATGGGGCCGTTTCATTAAACTTCGTACGACTAAAATGTTCGTAAGTGCAAAATTATGATAGTCTGTAAATTTCACATTAACATTGTTTTCTTGTAAATAATTATTGGATTTACATTTATTTACATTTACAGACGATCTTAAATTTGAACTTACGAACATTTTAGTCGTAAGATGCACAACTCTACATGTTGATAAACATTCCAATGTTTCATGACTGTAGCTCAAATAGTTTTTCAGTTATGGGCAACACACAAGTTTTGTTTTGTGACGGTCAGACGGACAACCAAGCCAAAAACAATATGTCTCCCCATTCATAATGAATCATACACAGAAACTTGCTGTAAATGTCTGTTGTAATATGATGTCACCCAGTGTCCTTGTAGGGGATGAATTACTATACAGTTTTTATGTGTTGGTATTTGTCTTTGTGACTGGTTTGTGTCAAGGGCCATAACTCCGTGCATACTGGATGAATACGCATCTCAAACACCAGGTGCGCAACTTCACACGATGACCAGTATTCCTGTAAAGTTTCGCGACTAACTGAAATACTTTAAATTTGAACATACGCGTGACACAAGTTGAAGGATGAATCCGCATCTAAAACCTCATGTGCACAACTTCACACGATGACCAGTATTCCTGTAAAGTTTCGCGACTCTAACTGAAATACTTTTGGAGATACGCGCGACACAAGTTTAAAATCCCCACTTTTCACTAAGTCAAGGGCCATAACTCCGTGAATACTGGATGAATCCGCATCTAAACCCCAGGTGCGCAACTTCACACGATGACCAGTATTCCTGTAAAGTTTCACGACTAACTGAAATACATTTGGAGATATGCGCGACACAAGTTGAAAATCCCCAATTTTCACTAAGTCAAGGGCCATAACTCCGTAAATACAGGATGAATCCGCATCTAAAACCCCAGGTGCGCAACTTCACACGATGACAAGTATTCCAGTAAAGTTTCACGACTTTAACTCAAAAAAGTTTGATATGCACGACACAAATTTTACGACGGACAGACAGACGGACGGCCAACCAAGCCAACAAGAGCTGTATGAGAACAGCATAGCTCGACTACGAGGGTTGTCGATGTACACATAGCTTTAGAAACAAGGTGGCCGCAGCCCGCATAAAAACCTTAACCAAGGTTGACTAAAAACCTTAACCAAGGGAAATGAACTAAGTAACTAGAGGATTGTTTTTCAGACAAAAACATATGTCTCCCCCAATACCACCACTGCATGTTATCAGCACTTGGAAAAGTAGAATGTAATGCAGCAACAGCATATATGTAGCCACCTTGTATTTTCTACATACTTTTGAAGATACGCGCGACACAAGTTCAATATCCCCACTTTTCACTAAGTCAAGGGCCATAACTCCGTGAAAACTGGATGAATCCGCATATAAAACCCCAGGTGCGCAACTTCACACGATGACCAGTATTCCTGTAATGGTTCACGACAAACCGAAATATATTTGGAGATACACCCGACACAAGTTGAAAATCCCCAATTTTCACTAAGTCAAGGGCCATAACTCCGTAAATACAGGATGAATCCGCATCTAAAACCCCAGATGCGCAACTTCACACGATGACAAGTATTCCTGTAAAGTTTCACGACTGTAACTCAAAAACCTTTGGAGATATGCACGACACAAATTTTGTGACGGACGGACGGACGGACGAGACGGACGGACAACCAAGCCAAAACCAATATGTCTCCCCATTCATGGGAGAGACACAGTTCAAGGTTAAATCTAGGTCAATGTCAGATATAGGTCAGTGGTTATTGATGTACATCACTAGGAGATGAAGTTTTCCAAGTATGGTTGCTGTAGGCCCAGGAGTATTCCATATACAAGCTTGACTATAAACCGTAAATAAGTTTGAGTACAAACCTTAACCAAGGGGAAATAACTAAGTAATTGAAGGTTAAATGTAGATCAAGGTAAAATATAGGTCAGGGGTTATTGATGTACATCCCTATGAGAAAAAGTTATCCAAGTATGGTGTCTGTTTGTTCTGAGTACATAACTCTAATTACATTTCATTACATTGCACTATAAAGCGGAATATGTGCAGTTAGGTGTTTGTATGCACAATAGTATTCCATCTACAAGCTTGACTAAAAACCTTAACCAAGCTTGACTAAAAACCTTAACCATGGGGAATTAACTAAGTAATTCAAGGTTAAATGTAGGTCAAGGTCAAATATAGGTCAGGGTTGTTGATGTACATCACTAGGAGATTAAGTTGTCCAAGATGGTGGGTGTAGGGCCAGGAGTATTCCATATACAAGCTTGACTAAAAACCTTAACCAAGGCGTGACGGTGACGCCGACACCGGGGTGACTACATAAGCTCTCACTATTCTTCAAATAGTCGAGCTAAAAACAATATGTCTCCCCATTCATGGGGGAGACATAATTAGCTCAGTAGAAACTTTACAGTTTGTGTTGGTCACTGCCTGTGTATGAGACAAGGAGACAAGCCATCGGATTTTGTACCTTAGAACATGTGAGACATTTCATGAAAGCTATTTACATGTACCGGTACATAATGTTACATAATTTATGACATTTTCAGTAAATGACGTCATAAGTTGACGAAATGATCACAGCAAATGCGGAATTCTAACTCTGAAGATTTCGGATTTTTTTTACATTATTTACATAAAACATCACAATTGCTGTGAATATTTTAGCATGAAATATCGCGCATCTTCTTAGATACAAAATCACATGGCTTGTCTCATATAACACATGCCGCGTGTATCTGCTACCATTGTATTATATACAAAATCACATGGCTTGTCTCATATAACACATGCCACGTGTATCTGCTACGATTGTATTATATACAAAATCACATGGCTTGTCTCATATAACACATGCCGCGTGTATCTGCTACCATTGTATTATATACAAAATCACATGGCTTGTCTCATATAACACATGCCGCGTGTATCTGCTACCATTATATTATATACACAATCACATGGCTTGTCTCATATAACACATGCCGCATGTATCTGCTACCATTGTATTAGATACAAAATCACATGGCTTGTCTCATATAACACATGCCGCGTGTATCTGCTACCATTATATTATATACAAAATCACTTGGCTTGTCTCATATAACACATACTGCGTGTATCTGCTACCATTGTATTATATACAAAATCACATGGCTTGTCTCATATAACACATGCCGCGTGTATCTGCTACGATTGTATTATATACAATGCCACGTGTATCTGCTACGATTGTATTATATACAAAATCACATGGCTTGTCTCATATAACACATGCCGCGTGTATCTGCTACCATTGTATTATATACAAAATCACATGGCTTGTCTCATATAACACATGCCGCGTGTATCTGCTACCATTATATTATATACACAATCACATGGCTTGTCTCATATAACACATGCCGCATGTATCTGCTACCATTGTATTAGATACAAAATCACATGGCTTGTCTCATATAACACATGCCGCGTGTATCTGCTACCATTATATTATATACAAAATCACTTGGCTTTGTCTCATATAACACATACTGCGTGTATCTGCTACCATTGTATTATATACAAAATCACATGGCTTGTCTCATATAACACATGCCGCGTGTATCTGCTACGATTGTATTATATACAAAATCACATGGCTTGTCTCATATAACACATGCCGCGTGTATCTGCTACGATTGTATTATATACAAAATCACATGGCTTGTCTCATATAACACATGCCGCGTGTATCTGCTACCATTATATTATATACAAAATCACATGGCTTGTCTCAAATAACACATGCCGCGTGTATCTGCTACCATTGTATTGTAGTATATACAAAATCACATGGCTTGTCTCATATAACACATGCCGCGTGTATCTGCTACCATTGTATTAGATACAAAATCACATGGCTTGTCTCATATAACATATGCCGCATGTATCTGCTACCATTGTATTAGATACAAAATCACATGGCTTGTCTCATATAACACATGCCGCGTGTCGTGTATCTGCTACCATTGTATTAGATACAAAATCACATGGCTTGTCTCATATAACACATGCCGCGTGTATCTTCTACCATTGTTATAATTTAGGCCCGTTTGACATACATTTTCCAAATTTAGTTACATACCTATAATCCTATTTAATGGTGTTTAACGGCATGTCAGCAGCTATGGTCACTTTAGGCCGGGTCAACAGGGTCAATTTCTATCTTGATCTGGTGCCAGATGCCCAGATGGTTTGACCACATCAGCTACATGTATTAATTTCTCACTAATTTTTCTGGTATTCCAACATTTAACCATTTCACCCCTAAGTAACTAGAATGTATTTTGATCTGTTAAATTTACAACCAATCCAAGCAATCGTCACAAAATGATTTTCAGACTAGTCTTATGAAAAGGGGGTGTTGTTCTCAAAATTATGAAAATAAGGGGTTAATCTCTGTGAAATCACAACAGGTTTTACATGATTATTGATCATCATTATTCCATTAACCCTTACACCGCTATCTTCATTTTGTTGTTGTCTGCTGTTTATTTACTATTTTCCATTTTTATCATCAAAAACATGCTTTGATGGCACTTTAGAATAATTTACAACATGGTTTTATAGCACTTTGGAATCATTTCCATTGGAAATGATTCTAAAATGCTGTCAAACCACGTTTTTATGGAGAAATAAGTGAAGACATAAAAGCAACAGCAGACGACAATTGTTGTGAGTAACGGTTTAAGGGTTAATATTTATTAAAACACCTTCAGAATAATTTATGCAAACATTCAGCTTATACATGTATGTATATGAACATTTGTTTGAAATTAATATATCAAACGAAAATTGCTCTTGCATAATTATAATCTGTCTATAAAGCAATTAAACATAAAGTGCAACACATAAGCTTGACTCACAATTATATAAATGTACAATCATTGCAATTAAAGGAAAGCCCCCCTCCTCCCACTTAAGCCATTAAATAATTACATGTATTGCATAAAATTTGCTTGCCCACTCAGTAGGCACACAATGTTCTTTATAGGAATTAAATAAGTGTATAATTGTGACACTATTCCACCAGTTCTAAAAGTCTGCGGGTGCACGCTATGCAGATATAATCATTAGTAACATTTATTTTACTGATAGTGACGCGTGGTGGTATCAAGACTTTTCATATGCAAATGAGGCATGAGCTTTTTTTAAATATTTACACTAATTAAATGCGACACCTGGAAAAATAATATTTTCGCCAGATTATAAAGTATGATCATTGCACATCAAAAAATAAATACAGAAAATAAATAGTAATAGTCGTTAACATTTTAATTTTGGAAAGGGGACGGTTGTCGCCCCTGATATCAGTGTGGAAATTTACATCTGATATTAAATGTACAATGATGCCAATCAATATGTGGGGTTAATGGTGAATGCATGTTTAATTTGCCAGAAAATGTCTCAGATGATGTCTCTGATATAAAGCACAGTGTGTGCCGGCTGAGTGGGCATGTACCTTTAAACATCCAAATACATGTACACTAGTGTAATAAATAAAGACCGCTAAAGAAAACCCACTAGGGCAGAGCTCCAGATAAGCTCCAAAAACCAAATTGAAATCAAAAGTTGCGAGTATCAAAAATCAATAAAAAATATGTGTTACCCGCTGCAGAAAACAATAAACACACCACAAATATAGCATATGTTTCGTAGTCCAATGAGACAATTCTAATGAAATGCCAAGACATGTTTTCATTTCGAAGCAAACTACATATGTATTCAATAATTGCTGTCTGTTGATGTGCAAACAGTAGTGTGATTTTATTTTACCCAATTAAAATTATGAAATACCCAATTGCTTCAGATCAGAAATGATGGAGTGAAAATTCTAAATTACTAATTCCTTATCTGGAGCCTGTTAGGGGATCAGTACAGCTTAAATGTATGAACTTGTTCGTATGCAAATAAATAGAATCTAACATAACATTTGTATTTTAATTCCAATCGGTTTAAAAACGTTGTTTTGTGTTAATGTGTAATTTTGTCACACTAAAATAAAATCTTATATTAAACTTCCACAAATAATAATGCATCATTTCCTTTCACTTATTTTATATACATCTGGTTGGTATCCGGCTTAGAGATGTTTCACTGTAACAGTTACAGGCATTATCACCTGAGATAAATGACCAAGATACTAATCAAAAATAAGGTCAGAGGTGTTTTCTTGGTGTCCTGTTACAGGTTCCACTGTATATTTTATACTTTATTGGTTTGATACGTACCACAACCAAGGTGTATGATCACGTGGTTACAACAACAACAACACATAATGAAACTTCCAGAAGTACTCCGATTCAAAGTACGTATTCTTTTATTGTCCTTCAATATGTAACGGATTTTGATGAAATATGTCGCATCAAAAGCGTCTTGTTAAACTGTATTTGGTGGTCTCGGTACTTTGGCCCAAACTTCTGTCGTTTTTGCGAAGAATCGAGTTCCGTGTCTACTGACACGGAAATCGATTCATCGCAAAAACGACATAAGTATGTGCTGAACTCCCAGGACCACCAAATGCAGCCCATGAAGACGCGTTTGCTGAGCCATATTTCATCAAAATCCGTTGCCTATTAAGGAAACTATTAAATAACACTTATACTTTTGAGTGGGCGCGCTTTCAAAATGTTCAGCAATTGTTGTTGTTGTTGTTGTTGTTGTTGTTTTAGCCACGTGACAATAATGCATATGTAGCTCACGAGTTTGACTAATGGCAAGCAAATGACAAAGGCGGGTTTCAGAATGAAGATCTAGCTATTATTCAACTTATTTCAAGATATATTCATTAAAAATTCATTATGCAGGTGATTGATTTTCTCTATACAGCCTGCGATTCAAATTATACAATTGACATACACACCTGTCGAATTATGTAAGCTGCATTTTGTATGAAAAAAAAATACAAGTTTCAATAGAAGGTGAATTTATTCAAAGATATAGGTGCCAGTCAATACTCAAAAGCATGTTGGCGAAGAAGGCTATAGTTACATGTATATTCCCAACATCACCAAGTCTATTTCATGTTTGCGATTTTATTTTGATTTATTGGTGTTTAATGGCCTATCAACAGCTAAGGTCATTTAAGGCTGGGCCAACACGTTCGATCCCGTCTTTAACCTGCTGCATTGGGGGGAAATGCCAAAATCAGAACGGAATATTTACGAAAAAAAATTATTTTCTGCCCTGAAATTAGAATAACCCGGCCTAGTACCAGGTCCATACCAAACAAAGTTATTTGCATTGGCCACTTCCCCCAAAAGTAATAGGACTAGGAATAATCATATTACTTATATAAGGGGTATAACCCGATTCAACCCTCACATACAAGAATGCCAAAGACGTACCCTAGAGCGAAACCAAGTCTCCAGTTGGAATTCCTGTAAGGATGACTCCCGATCGCTAAATTAATTAATTACACATCGCATGCTCCCAACCAACCACCCAATTGATGTTTGCGAACAGGATATAATTGAAGTCAAAAGTTTTTGTCTTTATTCCCTTCTGAACATGATGAAATCATGTTATGGATGTCAATGTCAATATTTACTATTTTGACATTTAACCCTTACACCGCTATCTTAATTTTTATTTTCTATTTTCCATTTTGATCATCAAAAACATGCTTTGATAACATTAGAAATAACCAAGAAATAACCAAGATAACGATGATGAAATCTAAACACTTAACCCTTACTGAATTACAATTTGTCGTCTGCTGTTTATATTTTATTTTCCATTTTTCAAAACATGCTAAAACACTGCCAAAGCATGTTTTTATTTACAGAAAATACAAAGTACGAAACAACAGCAGACGCCAGATTTCGGTTCCCGCCTTTTAAGGGTTAACAGCGATTACAACAAGAGGGCCATGATGGCCCTAATTCGCTCACCTGACTTCATGAACACCAGAGGAGAATGTGACATTGAGTTCATATGTGTTTTAAACAAATTGTGCTATTTTTAGATGGTGGTAATGACTCTCATTTTACCAAATCTGAAAATGCTTCACCCAAGGATCATAACTTACTATGAAGTTTGGCCAGCATCGGCCATGTGGCTCCTGAGAAACAGACGTTCAAAATCTCGAATAAATGGACCTTTTGGAGGCCATCATGGATGACATAATCATCCGATTCCGACAAATATTGCACCAGAGCAATCGCCTCATCAATACCTTCAATTTGATATATGACATGACCATATTTGGTCAAAAATAAAATTTGACCCCACGGGCCACGCCAATTTTTGACCCCGGGGTCACCATTTTAACAACTTTAAAAGAGCATTGTTCATCGATCATTCCTACCAAGTTTCATCGAAATCCGGCTGGCGGTTCATGAGAAGATTTTTTTAAGAATTTGTGCTATTTTTAGACGGCAGCCATCTTGGATTAGCGACGACCTCCGTTTTTGCAAATCTGAAAAGGCTTCACCCATGGACCATAACTGTGAAGTTTTGCCACCATGGGCCAAGCGGTTAGTGTGAAGAAAATTTTTGAAATCTCTAATAAAAGATAAAAAAAATGCACCAGAGCGATCGCCTCTTTGATACATTCGATTTGATATATGACATGACCATTTTCGGTCAAAAATAAAATTTGACCTCAATTTGACCCCACGGACCACTCCCATTTTTGACCCCGGGGTCACCATTTTAACAACGTTGAAAGAGCATTGTACATATCGAACATTCCTACCAAGTTTCGTCGAAATCCGGCTGGCGGTTCATGAGAAGAAGATCTTTTAAGAATGTATGCTATTTTTAGACGGCGGCCATCTTGGATTAGCGATGACCTCCATTTTAACAAATCTGAAAAGGCTTCACCCATGGACCATAAATTTTAAGTTTGGCTACCATGCACCAAGCGGTTCATGTGAAGAAGAATTTTGAAATCTCTAATAAAAGAACGACCAGAGTTATCGCCTCGTTGATACCTTCGATTTGATATATGACATGACCATATTCGGACAAAAATAAAATTTGACCCCAATTTGACCCCACGGGCTACGCCCATTTTTAACCCTGGGGTCACCATTTTAACAATTTTGAAAGAGCATTGTACATGGATCATTCCTACCAAGTTTTGTCGAAATCCGGTTGGCTGTTCTTGAGAAAGAGATTTTTGAAGAATTTGTGCTATTTTTAGACAGCGGCCATCTTGAATTACTTGATGACGTCATTTTAACAATTTTGCAATCCCCCTACATAAGGACCATGACCATGAAGTTTGGTGACAATAGGCCCAATCGTTACCGAGGAGAAGACGTTTGAAAATGTTCACGGACGACGGACGACGGACACATTGCGGTAACAATAGCTCACATGAGCTTCGCTCAGGTGAGCTAAGAACACCCTCTTTTCATAAACGGAATAGTCTGAAAATCAATCTGTGACGATTGGATTGGTCTGAAAATTAACATATAAAGATCCATTCCAGTTACTTAGGGGTAACTATTAAAATATATCAAGTAACAAACAACCTAAAACATGTATGTACCCATGTTTATACCCATGTTTTGAGTGTCAAGGAACATGATAATACTTTTAATAATCAGATTGGATGGTTTGGTTGAGGCAGCCATCTTGAATTTCAAAAATATCAGCTACTCACCTTTAGTAAAAAGAAATATATAACATAAACAGGAACACAAAATGTGATATATATCCATTTTGAATGTGTAGTTGTGCAAAATCGCGAACAACGCTAGGAGCAGATTAACTCCGGAAGTACACGCCTCGAAAGTAACACATTAAGGTACTCTGAAACTATATATCGTCGACTTGTTTGATTTCAGTAGGTTTTCCCCATCACTTTATATCTATATATAGTAGCGAGGTCAACGTCAACGCTATTGTTAGAACAGCTATTTATATCTGTCAACAGCCAAAAGACATATTATGTATCGGCATGCTATACAGGGGCGGATACATAAATAATTGGAGGGTGGGTCTGTAATTACAATTCGGCATAGCCGACCTCCGCGAGCGCGAAATCGTAAAGTCGGGCGGTCTGGGGGTCCTCCCCCAGGGAAATTTGTAAATGCCAGATCGCCGCAGATGCGATTTCCTGACACCTAGGCCACGAAAAAAGTCATCCAACTATTCGAGTATTGTATTTTTTTTCCCGGGGGGGGGGGGGGGGGGGGGGGGGGGTGGAAGGGGGGGGGGGGGGGGGGGGGGGGGGGGGGGGTGGGGGGGGGGGGGGGGGGTTCCCGCTGGACTAAAATGTTCGTAAGTGCAGATTTAAAATAGTCTGTAAATTTTCAATTGATGGATTTACATTTATTGAGCATAGGCAGCATAGCAACCTATGTATGCTCAATACATGTAAATCTAATAATAATTTACAATAAACCATTGTTAATGTGAAATTTACCGATAATATCATAATGTTGCACTTACAAACATTTTAGTCGTACAAAGTTTAGTGAAACGGCCCCATATTTGTAACCTGGTCTAGATACACACTGGTCACACACACAATAAGCCCCTTACCCTCGTGGTGTGGAATGTCAATATTTCACTCATACCTATAAATGACAGACGATAATAAGTTGCTGGAGGTCAATCGATGAGTCCAAATATAGATAGACCAGGTGTATTATCATATCATAGCCTCGTTTTCGTTTATACTAACTACATGATAAAGTGCACGTGCATGCATGTCAATATAATAGTGTATCTTGGTGCAAAAAATAGACTGTAGTGTGGCTCAGTGGTATCGAAGCGGGAGAATATCCATACGTTTAGCAGAACGTTTGTTCATTTTTATCTGGTCGAGAGTTCGAACCTCACAAAACGATTACTTTTTGTCGATATCATTTCTTGTTGTTGTTTTTTTTTTTGACTGCTTGCGGAGCAGGGAATAAGTGAAACGGTTGAGGGTTATCACTATTGCTGATTGACTTCAATATGACATTGAACTGCGAGAACATACTCCAAGATTCTTCATGTACACACATATGTGCATTTAGGTTTATTAGTTTTCTAAGTGAGACTAACGTTTCTACATGTAATCTATCTCATGCTTGTTAATGTCATTTGTAAGAGCAACACACATACAAAAGAAATATAAATAAAATATAAACAAATAAAAATATATTTGTATACAATGTATGAAAAACTAAGATTCGAACTCACTACCTACGGCATTGATATCTTCACTGTAACCCCTCGACTACATAACACTTGATGACAAATCTCAAAAATCAATATTGAAAAGGAATATTGCCACGGGTATATTTACCTGTCTCACCTATTCTGTGTTTTGTTTATGATCGGTTTGTATGTAAACAAGTAGCAAGTTATCGTCTGCGGACTATAACGGCACTCGTGAAATATGGACATCTCACACCACTGGATGAACAGATTGCGCGGGTGCACTTACCTACCTGGAGCTTCATTGGTCTTACGCGCAGACATTCCCGTTTATCTGGTGAGTCATATATATATTAAGTAATCTGGTAAATAGTCCTTCATTGTCAATCCTATACATCGATAATAACCTACCTCAGGCAAATGTATCTGTGCAATCCGTTACTCACAGGTCACACTCACGGTACTACATTGTATGATACAACACTTGAATGTCGATCACTGTTATCATGTAATTGACAACTTTGAACGTGAAGTGGCCCTAATTTCCGGGACGTCAAGATGCCTGTATTAAGCAGATGTGGCGTCGCGAAATTAAGGCCAATTCAGCTTTACCTAAACACTTAATCTATACATGATCTATACTGCTCAAACTAGGTGCTAATTATTTATTTTATATTGTATATTTACACATACATTTGTTACCTAACATTAGAAAGTGACATATAGTCCATAGGGCCGGGTGTATTTCCGTCAATATTATATATGTACATAAATTCCCCTGTTTCGTTTAACACATGTCACTATAATAAACAAATTACTTACTTACTTACTTACTTACTTACTTACTTACTTACTATATGTCATATTCGTTGCAAAAATATGAATATCCTCTATTCATGTCAGATCTTGCTTAATAGATGAAGTCTCGGTGACAGATATTCTTCAGTCAGAAACACAAATGTCATCATAATTATGTAAATGCATGCTAATAATAACCACACACGCATGCACGCACACACGCACGCACGCACGCACGCCACGCACGCCCGAATATTGACAAAATAACGGGACCACAGAGTGCGATTATTAACAAATGATAGAACTATGCTACGTTATGTCTACAATACATTATGTAACGTGTCTCTATCTAGATTGAGCCGAGCGAAACTCAATTGATACAGCTAGTGGCCGTCTTACATATCTAGAATGGCGCCACTAGTCACTGGACCACGCTAGTCCACAAAACATGTATGAATACTCAAAGGTTATTTATAATTTTCCTTGCGGCTACCTGCCTGATGATTAAAAAATGATTGGGCCAATAATGGTTGGATGAACAAATAATCAAGTTGAATCAAATGGCATGAAACTATACAGGTAACAAATGAATAGCCAAAGACCGTGTGCAACGGTTCCCAAGCCACGTCTCAGACTACGCCCCCAGCCTATGCATGGAAACGTCTCCAGCCCACTACTGATCTCCAGACCCCTTTATACAGTCACTATCCCCAGGTGCCTAGCCCCTCCAGACCCGTCCCCAAGCTCGGATCACCGAGTTATTATTCCCACTCTTTATCTCTACAGGATAAACCTGTCCCCCAGACTATTACGGGACCCTTGTAGTCGCAGATACCCCTGCCAATGGAACATTATCTGACTGTAGCCCAGGCTTGCTATAGTGTATATGCACAGACCTGTCTGTGACGATTCCATCAGCAGACAACGCGGAGCTGCTACTTTATACACTATTTGTCCTGAGTTACACAGTATTGATCAATTTCCCTTTTAGCAATTGCTTATTTAAATCTCAACACACCTGCTTGCTTATAAGTTTGAACCGTCGTCTTCAAAGGCTGAAACACAACTAACTGATTTCAAACTTATCTTATATTTAAGGGTGGGAATTGGCTCGAAGGCCTTCCATACCCGGACATATAAGTAAAAAAATAGCCGAATTTAGAGAATTAATTTTGAAGCAATTTAAGGTGTCATAAAAAATCCAAAGTGAAATTGGCAGGTGCGCGTTAAAGTAGGTCAACCCTGTCGGCCACAATTCGTGACCTAGAACGGGTTCAGACCTATGCGCCTAAGTGTTCGCCCTAAAAAGGGCGGTTTGTTTATCTCCCTCGGGTTACCCCGTGTTCGAAAGGGGATCCTGGGTAGAACCAGCCTCTCCCTTGTACCAGTGGCCCTGCTGGGGTCGTCCCCTGTGTGGGCCCTAGTGGATGTGCATCCTTCTGCCAATCTTCCGCCAGAGTGTTGTATGCGTTTCGAACAAAAATGTTCGACACGCTTCGATGGTCTTCATGGGTGTAATGCTCCTGATGATCTTGGCAATCGCCTTCCTGTTGGTCATCTTGGTGTACTTGATTCCGTCGAAGTAACTGGGGCGGATCCAGTTTTCACCCAGTGGATCAATCTCCTCAATAAGGTGAGGCGTTCCTGGTAAACTTCGACCAGGTACTTGAGATCACCGAGCTTGAGCTTGGTTTCCTCTTTCTGCCATGCTTGCATGCAGCCTCATCATCATGTATCCTGGCGGGTCGACGTTGCCGGTTCGCTGGTTACATGGCAGCGCGCCGGTTGCGACGATGGTGGTATACAGGCTGATCATCACCACTGACTTCTGTGCTGGCGATGTAGAGTTGTTGTTGTCCTGGGTCCGGCATGATGATATCCAGTCTAGGTTGTTCATCCGGCGGTTGGTGTAGGCGTGGGAAGGATGATCTGGTGGCGGTGGCGTAGGGTGGCGTAGGTGGCGCTGGCAGCGGTGGAGTCGTGGCATGGTTGGCCATTGGTGACCCCCCGTGGTGGACCCCACACCATCGGATCCAAAGACGTCTGGAAGTCTGGAGACCTGATCCTGATCCTGGAGCATCTTGACCCGGGTGGAATCCGCGGTGTTTTCTTGGAGTGGAGGCCGATCACCACGGAGGAGTATGAAGTAAAATCAGGTGCAGAAGGGCTGGTTGCCGCCTCACGCCGTGAAGGCAGGCTCGGCGTACTCGCCGCCATTTCCCTCCTGCTGGCCTCTTTTTTTTTCCCGCCAAATCCTTTGTTGTTTGTGGTTTTTCTTTTCTCGTGGCGGCCGGAGCTGGCTCCCTACGTTGGTATCGCCAGTTGATCTCCATTGTGAAGGTATAGCGACCGTTGTGGATACGAAACAGAGGTTCGTCAACGTTTCCCTTCACCAGAGGCTTCAATAAAGTTGTCAGTTCAGCGAGAGTCGGGAATATCGACATCTTGACTGTACGGCGCTCAAAAAGAATGAATGAATGAATCAATAAATCAACTGATTTCAATGCGCGCATTTGGTTAAATACCAACGGTTTAGTTCACGGCGTGAGATTGGTTCCTGGTCCATTTACCAGTACACGGGTAATAAGCGCATATTGATCATGATACTATATTTTCAAGCGGCCCCGTGCTTGGAAGAATCTTATCTTATCATTTTATTATTTTACACTTAAATCATCGAAATTTATCGACAATACATGTCGAATACATTCAACCCAGCACAAGATGGATACCATATGTGATGACAAACATGTTTGCCAATGTTGAAGAGAGACGTATGGACGAAAGGAAATATGTGTTTACATAAAAAATCTCTCCGTGTAAACTCGGCCCGGAAATGATTCGTTCCAAAGCAATTTCGTCACATTTACATAGATCATATTACACGAGTGCTAATTCAGTACGATATGTATTGAACAAGTTTACTGGTTTCTTAAGAAACGAGGTTATGCATCGTTTCTTATAAAACCACTCAACAAGTGTAACCAATATCACACTTGATATTTATTAAACAAGTTTTTACTGATTTCATACGAAACGAGGCTATGCCAAGTTTCTAGGTTAGACACCACCAAATAGTTTTTTACTATATAATTTTAACCCGAAAATGCCATCCAATAAGGCCAGTCTCTCCTACTTTCACTATTCATATGGATGCTGTGGGACCCACTTGTACATGAACTGCAGCCAGTCTGTACTGGTTCTGCATGAACTAAACAATAGGTTCACATACTCCTAAGAAAGAAAAATCCAACCTTGTCATATCCCCCAATATTGTTTACATTGTTTGGCCACGGAAACTCTGTTTACATCACGTGACCAACAGGTTCAGTGTTTTCTTTTAACGGAGTGGCTGCTGACAGACGACTGTCAATAGCCAAAAGACCGGGGTTTTGGCTCATGACAGACGTCATACGAATTTACCATAGCCGTATACATGTACATGGGCCCGGTTTGCCATAATCTCCACTTTCTGCCGAGATTCTTCTATAATAAGAAATATCTATCAATATATCGCAAATGCGGTAAAAAATAATGAACTCAATAAAAAATAATGAACTCAATTTATTAAATAATATTAGTAAAAGTCATACATTTGGACCTTCTATGGCGGGGAATTGAAGTAATGTGGACTGCCACGGATGTCAACATTGTAGACCTTGATCAGATTGCGCGATCTTCCGTTTAAATTTAAGGTTTTTATTATTCATTATATGGGTTTGTTTCGTCGTCATAACATATCGTAAAGGAATTTGTTTGCTAGGTTTGATGAAAGAAAAAACACTTCACTTTTTTTCTGACAATCTTGGCGTTAAATTATGTGAAGCAAATCAATGTTTATTTGGTGGGGTTTTGAAGCCAGGCCTGTTACGTGAATTCCAATTACTATTTAGCAGACTAGTGTAACTGGTAATTTCGTAATTTCTTATATTTTTTAAGGGTGGAAAATGGCTCGAAGACCTTCCATACCCGGGAAACCATGTGCCCGTAAATGATCAGGCCAATGACCGTTGGCCATTTGTTTCCGACTTACTAATATATGCGACTAACAGTCGAAATATGTGCATTAGATAAGAATGAGACGAAGATGGGCGGTGAGTTTAACCTAATTAGTTCATTCTCCTATTGCACAATGCGATATGTCAGACCGTGAAGCCGAGTGATGCGTGCACATGATATATGGAGACTCAGCCGTTACATTGTTATATTACCTGCTAATGCTATTAGAGGGGTTTGGACGAGGCAAGACAGACCAAGCAGAGACGGATCCACGTGCTATGGGCAATCCAACGCCCACAGAGGAGCAACAGCGCAGGCACTGGTAATTATACAACCAAGTGATATATCACGTGATACTCAAACATGGCTCTGGCCAATAACATTCGTTAATAAAACAATTAAGAATAAGCCCATGGAAATATTTTTGCGTGACAATTTATAGTATAAATAATCTATGTTTTTGCTGATATTAATTCATAATATTTTAAACTGTTGTTTTACATTATTTCCATATCCGTGTCTATTACGTGGATATTATAACGTTATACTCATTTAATAGTTGGTTTCTTAGGATATTTGACTGCCTCAGTTTTGTTGTTAAAAATTTTTATTTCTCTGTCGGATTATTGAAACGTGTGACAATCAATGACAATCTTTCATTACTGTGTTTTAGTCATGGCGACATTAATGTTGGACACTGCGCAGGTGATATTTCCAGAACTATCTGTGTGATCCGTTATCAATCTCCGTGTGTTATCCAGCTGTAAAATCGCAGATCTTCTTCAGAAAACCAAATGTCAGGGACCTGATTCAAAAATGTCCAGGTGAGTATAGGTTTTATATCGATGCAACAATGTCTGTCATGATTATCTGTAACATTGCCTAGTGTATATTATCTTCTCTATTTCTCCAGGAGAATATTTTCTCTGGTAACGTTAACTGTGCATTCATTCCCGTAATATGTACATTGATTCTTATTTGTCTACGAGATGTGCATTTTATGTCCTATCTCTCCACTAAACAAAGTATCTGTGCCTCATATTTTCATGAAAACAATTCCGATAAATTCAGTCGTGTTGAAACTTTTGGCCAAAAATAGGTGGGTGGGGTAACTTTGTAAAAAATTAATTGAACACATCTGATGCGGTTACTGAATTTTTATTGTGGCGCGCGATTTGTACTTCATTTGCGAGTATTTTTCAATACTTGTCGAAAGAGCCTCCTTAACTGATTGTGAGAGCGGTGATTTTTTATAAGTCACCCCGCCCCCGCCCCTCAGAAAAACAGTCAATTTTGGCTATTTTTTCAACCGTCCCGTGATGCCTATGTCTGTCCAATCAAAAAATGCCAATCCCCTCCCCCGACAATGGTTATAATGTTCTATTTATCCTGAAAACACTTTCACTGCCAACAATCCAAAATGCTACAAATCCCCCGCCCAACGCCATTCCCCCCACCCCCCCTCCTTCCCCCCCCCCCCCCCCCCCCCCCCCCCCCCCCCCCCCCCCCCCCCCCCCCCCCCCCCCCCCCCCCCCCCCCCCCCCCCCCCCCACCCCGCCCCCACGCCCCCCCCCCCCCCCCCCCCCCCCCCCCCCCCCCCCCCCCCCCCCCCCCCCCCCCCCCCCCCCCTCCCCCCCCCCCCCCCCCCCCCCCCACCGTCCCATGTTATATGTCTATTTCTCCCATGAAAAAAACTTTTCACTGTCAATCAGGAGCTCCAGATAAGCTGCGTTTTTATATTTAGGAAATTTATATTATATGCTATGTCTGTCCATCAAAATGCTAATCCCCCCCCCCCCCCCCGACAATGTTATGTTCTATTTCTCCATGATAGCGGATACAAAGACTTAGAATACATATTCCATACTACAAATCTGTGCTATTTTGAAACACGACGGCACTTCTTTAAAATTCCAACCATATACCAGTACAAAACTCAGATAGGGGGGGGGGGGGGTGGGGGGGGGGGTGGGGCGGGGGGGGGGGGTTCAGCTTGTGGCGTGTATGCTACAGCGTTTGCTACGGCAATTTGTCAATATTTCTGGGCTTTAATACCGCAAAAATGCCTTTCGAGCAGGATATGTGTGCGCATCTCATACAGTGTATCGACAGTGGGAGAGTTCACATCATTTCCCTTCAAAATAAACACGAACTGGAGTGAGAAGAAACAAGATCCACGAAGAAAGACATATTTGTGTATGCCGTGCCATTTATGACAGCCAAATGATACGATCCACACACTGTAACATATGGTTTCATGTTCCAAGTTTGAGTGAAAATGTTTAACGAAAAACTTGATAAAGATGCCGACATGCAATATACTTGCGATATTTTGTTGTCGAAACTGAATGGACAATACATTCTGATAGTGTTACACGTATATAGTACGACCATTGAGAACATCGCGAATACTAACCCCACCCAATATCGTTTAATTTGAACTAGCTTTCGTAGGGCTGGGCTGAATTTGAAATTCATCAAATTAATTCGTGTAAAGTTCGCATCAACTTCGTGTAAATCTCAGAGCAAATGCGGAATGAAATTAGCTTTTGAAAGGTACGCTAACTTTTCAATATCATTTATAACGAATCATATGTGACGCGCCATGACAAAATGGGGCATATGGCCAGTGACTATTGAAGCCACAGATCAGCCTGCGCATCCGCGCAGTCTGATCAGGGTTTACACTGTTTGACATTGAGTCAGGCAAACAATCTTAATGAATTTAGCAAACAGTTTAGATACTTTTCGGAATGCGTAAGTCTGCAATTTGGTTACGGTCTACATTGAGTCAATAAGCCATCTTAGATTAGCGATGACCTCCATTTCAACAAATCTGAAAATGCTTCACCCATGGACCATAACTTTTAAGTTTGGCTACCATGGGCCAAGCGGTTCATGTGAAGAAGAATTTTGAAATCTCTAATAAAAGAAGGACCCTTTGACCTTTCGGCGGCCATCTTGGATGACATAATTATCCGATTTCGACAAAAAAATGCACCAGAGTTATCGCCTCGTTGATACCTTCGATTTGATATATGACATGACCATATTCGGGCACAAATAAAATTTGACCCCAATTGACCCCACGGGCCAGACCCATTTTTGACCCCGGGTTCACCATTTTAACAACTTTGAAAGAGCATTGTACATCGACCAAATTTTGTCGAAATCCGGTAGGCGGTTCTTGAGAAGAAGATTTTTGAAGTTTAATTTTGTGCTATTTTTAAAGACAGCGCATCTGGATTACGTATTGATGTCAGTTAACAATTTTGTAATCCCCCTACCATGACCATGAAGTTTGGTGACTATAGGCCCAATAAGGTTACCGAGAGAAAGACGTTTGAAAAATGTTTCACGGACGACGGAAGACGGAACGAACGACGGACGACGGACGGACGGACGGACGGACGGACCGAACTTACATTTACTGGGGTACTTGCTAATATCAAAGATCAAAGGAAATACCCCGTAAGACACAAAATTAGGCTTACGGGGTACGGATTAAGTTTCCTTTGTGTTCTAACCCTAACCCATTGTCTTAGACCACGGCCCCCTACCCATAAGTACCCTTAATGTGTGTCCCGGACGGACGGACGGAACGGACACATTCGCCGGTAACAATAGCTCACAATTGACTGCTTCGCTCAGGTGAGCTAAAAACATATATGGGCCGCGCTCTGTGAAAACCAGCCTTAAATGACAAACGTCATGAAAGCCTGAAAATGACGTCGCAAAGTTACGCTTAAATTTACCAACGTTACGTCGGATTTTGACACTTGAAATCGTTGCGTCATTGCAATAAGTTGTCCTATTTAGCCGTACGCTTTGCTAAGTGTGGCTCACAAATACGTTAATGTTGGATACGCGTGACAGAATTTTGTTTTACAAGTTGTTTTCATAGTGGTTTGAAAAGTTGTCTTTTTTTTCGGTTTCCTTCAAGGAAACACGTAGTGATTTTGTCGATTATTTTTTTATATACAAATGGGCATATTATTAAACAAATGATTTTTATAATATATATGGACGTCTTGTGCCCTGACTTTGAAATAAACTAAATAACCATACGACCGGTATGTTTTTAGATAACACATCACACTTTTCAGTATTATGTAATCATATGCAAACATGTTTTTCTTTAAACTTTATTTATAATTAGTTTATACAACACTTACAAACAAACGCGGGAACAAGTAGTAGTCGGCGTAGACGGAGGCGTCCTGTATGTTTCTTATTTTGGGTTGAAACCGGAATACTCAAATAAAACAAACTTATCCTGTCTGGCGACCACACACTGAGGATCGAACCAGGGGTGCATGTGTGCTAATTTACTAATTGTGCTAAAACAGTCGTGTTACAGATTACGTGGAAGTGTGCCCGCAAATGTTACTTTTATTAAACGAAACTGTAAACAGGTTGGCTCAATTTAACTGTGACACTTATTAGGGATAAAAAAATGGTCAATAATAGAACTGGGCACAGGGCTTAAATTCGTTTTAATTTATTGTTTCGCCTGTCGAATGTTTTCGAAAATCAACACAATACAATTGGAAATTTGGAAAAATAACCGTATCATAGATGTTAAAACTATGTAGTGCCAAATATACGCGGCTCCTGGCATATCGCATCATGGTGACACTGGGCCAAACATGTTTTAGTATTTAGTGTGTTGGTATTGTGTCACATGCATTCTTACTGCGAACATAAGTGTAGCCGCCAGGGTCGTAGCCTACTGATTTTGTATATATATTCTACCACTTACATGTTCCTTAACAAAATCACATAGAATCAGCCGTACGATTGCCGTTTGATAACAATGTAAATATTCTTTAAGATTACCACTTGTAAATATGGTTATATGAATGTATAGCAATTTTACTAGTATATTTGCAATCATTGCAGACACTGATCAGACTGCACAGATGCACAGGTCTCAAACATTTACACATTTAAGAAGTCCGACTTTGTCAGATCGTTGTTAATTTACTTACTGCATGTGCATTGTACTAAACAATGTACGTATGTGTGCTTTGTTGTTTTTTTCAAAGGGCCGTTTTAGTCGGAGGCGTGTAAATAATATAAAGCAAATACACACACATTCCAGATTTGCAGATTAAACGCGTCTAAACAAATGTCGCAGGCTGTGAAGCCTCATTCCAACGAAATCTATTTTGTGATCGGGTCAAATTTAGTGTAGGTTACAAGACACCAAATGGTGCGAAATCGCCCAGGGTGTATGCAAAAGTAGTCCGGTATAAACAAATAGTGCGGGTGTTTTGAGGTCACAGACACCGTTTGCTTGCAAATCTTGATCCATTACTACCCAGTTCAACTCGAGGAACATTTTGGGGTGCCTTTAACATGTTTAACACCAGTTTTCAGCATATTTGTGGCATTTAAAAGAAAACACTGAACCTGTTGGTCACTTGATGTAAACGGAGTTTCCTTGGCCAAAAAATGTACACAATATTGGAGGATATGACAAGGTTGGATTTTTCTTTCTTAGGAGTAAGTGAACCTATTGTTTAGTTCATGCAGAACCAGTACAGACTGGCTGCAGGTCATGTACAAGTGGGTCCCACAGCATCCATACGAATAGTGAAAGTAGGAGAGACTGGCCTTATTGGATGGCATTCGGTTAAATTATATAGTAAAACTATTTGGTGGTGTCTAACCTGTATTAGGGCGGTTACATTCGTCCTCTTGGCGTGCTCGGTGTAAGTGATTGCATCACGGATTACTTCTCGAGGAAAACGTTGAGGACACCACGGGTCTCTTCGTAGATCATGAGATTCGCTTCACATCACCTCGGCGAGCCAAACGGCGGATAGCTGGCTTTGTGATACCCTGGATGTTATCACGCAACACATTCCTGATGGATGTTATCACGCAACACATTCCTGTGGCGTTTACCGACCCCTTTCCGAGTCATTTTTCTCCCTTACATCTCCACATTTTCCCGACATTGATGTATACATATTGCAGGTTTATGAACAAAATAATTTTTCAAATGGTAAACCCATTATCAAAAATTCAAACTCATACAAATATAAAAATACACAGTAATGGATAATTTTGCTCTCAATGTTCTGTTGACCACTTTTGATTTTAACAACTATGCATTCCATTTTCTAAATAAATACGTATGCTGTCGCGCGGATATCACTCATGAAAATAACAAATGTATGAAGGAATCTGCATAGTACGGTTGATAAATGCGAACATCAAATTTGAAGAAAACTTACAAAAGGAAATCAGTACCGGCAGTAAATTCATAGACAGGGCCAAGACGGGTATCCCGCACAATAACTGTTTAAGAGGACACGCGTAACAATATCTTCCCTCGGTGGGGGGGTGGGGGGGGGGCAGTGGCGGCGGCGGTGGGCAACCGAGGGAGTGGGGGTCAGCGTCAGCGCAGCATTTTAACATAGACCTGCTAGTATTGGGTACATGTACATTAGCCCGTCCGTCAGTCGTATTGGCCACACAGGAAAACGTTCATCCCGCTTTCTTAGATGTAAATATAATTCCGAGAGTCAGGAATGGACAGTCGATTTTCAGTTTGTTTAAAAATCTCCGGGGGTGTCCGACTACCCTCTAGAGCCCCCATCGGGCGCTGTTCAAAGTTGTTGATATGTGCAGCCTATCCAAATCCTATCCAAATTCTGGTCATTCATTTCTAGAGAAAACAGATAAATTTGTTTCAATCACCGATACGATGTGCATATAACTTACAATTTCAAACACCAGGAATGCCGTTTAGTTTTTTGGTCTTCGGTGACGTAATGTCTACATCAATAAATGACGTCACAATTAACTGTAAATGACGTCAATTATATTCTGGCCTATTCTGAGATAAGTGCAATGTATCTTTCTGACGACACATTTATATGAACCTATTATGGCGATGGTGGCAAATTACGAAGCCACAGGTCGGCTAATTATAGATTTAAAATCGATAGTGGTGCGTTTGTTTTGTTCACTACCTGTGCATATCATAGTTGTATTCTGTTCAATGTTTGATAGCATACATACTAACACTTGTGGATACATTTAGTGTAACTTATCAGCAAAGTACTGTAGGCTGTTGAGTTGCATTGTACAAACGTCGCCGTTTCAATAACGTCATTTTCTCGATGACGTTACGTTTCTTTCCGTGCGTGATTCACATGGTGCTACAAAAAGTGAGATAAAACAAAAACTATGGAACATAATTGCATTTTCTTTTCAAAATATTGTTTTTGAAAGATGTCCGCATCAGAAAATGTAAAAAAGTGAAAATCGAAAATGTTGTCATTAAGGCTGGTTTTCACAGAGCGCGGCCCATACATATTCAGCCGTGAAATTAGAATAACCTGACCTGGTTCCAGGTCCATACCACATCAAGGTCACATGGCCCCTTCCCCTAAAAGTAATAGAAGCAGCAGCAAAGTGATAAACGATTGTATGCTAGAAAACAGAATATAGCAACCAGCATAGACCCAGATCAGCCTGCACAGTGCGCAGTCTGGATCAGTGGCTACACCAATGAATATACCTACGCATACAGATCATTTATCAATATGTGACCAGAGACAAGAAAATGTAAAATGTTTCTATAAATCAGAAAATACACATCCTCAGTCGGATATAAATAAATGGTGAACAGTGTACTGATCAAACTCTTATATGATCGGAAATGTAACCCAAAATATCTGGCTTTAGTTCGAGTTTCACCTCAATAAGTTTTGTATTCACAGAGCCATACAGTGGAACCTCTCTAAACCGGACACCCTGGGAGGTCCCCAGGGTGTCCGGTTTGGAGAGGCTCCACTGTAAATCAGGCATATGTGTACCGCTAAACAGGTATATGGGGTTTGCGATCATGAACAGGCGATATCAAGGGTGAGAATACAATTCAAGTACGCAGAAATATATTGCATGTGTGTCCGGTTTAGTGAGGTTCTACTGTACAACAAATGACCGAAATTTCGAAATTACAGATGATAAATTACCATAGATAACTTAAGGCATACTAAACAATGGTATTATTTTTTTCATAAATAAGTCAATACTTGTTCCATTCGCACCAGATAAGCAGCAGATCTTGTCATAGTTTTACATACAACATACAAGCTGTGGAGTCGTGTTAGAATTATTTTTTTAATTGTCTTATGAGACGATCCGAAAGAACTCTCAATGTACATGTTCCATGGATACTATATTGAAAACTGTGATGCGGGGCATCAGATAAGCAGAGTATTTTGACTATAGTTTCATATATCTCCATAAAACATACAATCTGCACATTTTTAGAAAGGTCTTATCATGCTTATGGAACTGTTCTAAAGAGCTCCCAATGTGCATGTTTCATGATGAACTATGAAGAAAACAGTGCTGCAGGGTATCAGATAAGCAGCATATTGACATTTTACATATTTCTCCATAAAACAGACAATCTGCACTTTTTTATTTAGAATTTACCATGTTTTTACACACTATCCAGGGGGAATGAGTTCAGCAATATAATTATATGGACGTTAATTAATGCATGGAAAACTAGAAAATGTGTTCATAGAGCACGGATGCCCCACATATCGCTTTGATAGTAAAGGAGGCAACATTCTAAGTCCAAAAGGGGGAGGTAGATAATCCGTGGCCCAGTGTCAAATCAATGAAAGGGGAAGTAGATTATGTGGAAGGAAATTATAAGACATTTACCCGAGCGTTAAAGTTGTTGATGCACCAAGTATGTGACATTGACCCTGGTGTCAAATCCAGGCTCGTACGCAGGAATTATTTTAGGGGGGTGCGTATTCGACGGCGCGAAGGGCTAAACATTGTTTTTGCACATCCCCGGACAGACCTCGGCAGATTAACCCGTTCACCCCTAAGTAACTGGAACGGATTTTGATTTGTTAATTTTGCAACCAATCTAAATCATCACAAAATGATTTTCAGACTTGTCCATTTATGAACATGGGGTGTTTTGTTCTCAAAATTATGAAAATTAATTGCAAAAAGTGCAGATCCTGATGAGACGGCTCGTTACGAGCCGGCTCATCTGGATCTACACTGTTTGCCAATACCACTATACAGGCATGCGGGTTAAGAGTGAAAGGGTTAAGGGGGTGCGTACCCCCTCTGCGTACGGGAGGGAAGCAGATTATGTGGAAGGGAATTATAAGACATTTACCCGAGCGTTACAGTTGTTGATGCACCAAGTATGTGACCTTGACCCTGGTGTTAGCGGATTCGTCACAGCGCGATACATGACCATTAGAGCAATGTGTGTATTAAATATGAAGTATATCCTTGTAAGGAAACGGAAATTATAAGGCATTTACCCGAGCGTGACAGTTTTTGACACACCATGTATGTGACCTTGGTCCTGGGTGGATTTGTCACAGGGCGGTCGAGGACCATTAGAGATGACGAATGTGGATTTGTCACAGGGCGGTCGCCGACCATTAGAGAGTGACGAATGTGGATTTGTCACAGGGCGGTCGCCGACCATTAGAGCGTGACGAATGTGGATTAGTCACAGGGCGGTCGAGGACCATTAGAGCGTGACGAATGTGGATTTGTCACAGGGCGGTCGCCGACCATTAGAGCGTGACGAATGTGGATTAGTCACAGGGCGGTCGCCGACCATTAGAGTGTGACGAATGTGGATTTGTCTCAGGGCGGTCGCGGTACATTAGAGCAATGCGTGTATGAAATATGAAGCAGATCCGTGCAGACGGACGGACGGACGGATGGACGGAAGGACGGACGGGATGGGCGCACAGGACGGGACGGGACGGAAGGACAAGGGTAGCACTAAATGCCCTATCGACTATCGTGATGGGGCATAGAAATACAAATGTACATATCACATGTATATACATGCACCATTGGGATATGTGAAGGGTACGAGGCCCAATGTGTGTCTTCATGTAAACACGTCAAATGCGTCCAGATACTATATCTATTGAATTTTGTCAGTTTATGTCCGTTTCTGCCACAATTAGCAACAAATGAGAAATGCCATGTGAGTGTGTACCTAAGAAAATGTGCGATATCTCATGAAATGTATGTACCAAATATGATATATTTCGTAAATTACTTCGGAAGTTGTGGAAATTTTCATCGCAAATTGGGAATAGAATTCCGCATTTGCTTTGAGAATGAATTTCGCCAACTTTCGACGTCATTTACAAACATATATGGCAGTTTCTGTAAATACTTTCCATGAACAATCGCAGTCAGAGGTACAAACTCACGTGACGTGTCTATGTGAGGCTTTCCGTCCGCGCGGATGTGCGAACATCTTCAGTTTCTTGAATCACGTCGGCTACATCCTCATACTCTGTCATCCTGGTATCTGTATCAACATAAAACATAGAGAACGTGTACAGGACACATTGCAGACATTATCCATGTGCGCATAGTATATATATTCCGCATTTGCTATGAACATTTCGTCATCTTTCGATGTCATGTACAGAATATATCACAGTTTCTGGAAATATATTTCATGAAAACTCGGACATGCTCGTATGTACACAATCACATGGCGTATCTCATATGAGGCCGTGACTGCAGAAATGGGGTCTATGGGTTTTGTAACCAATGTAGCTCCTAATTAAATAGCACACTCATGTAACCTGATAACAACCGTCTATATCCATTGTTAGAAGCATTATGTATGTTTCAATGACATGGTGTTGAACTGTCTCGATGAATTAATTTTGAGAAGATGTAAGAAGCAATATTCGGTAACTAAAGTAACATGACGTGTCCTGCGTATATAAACGGTTAATCGATATATGACTGTCATTGGAGAAATGGGGTTTATGGGTATTGCGATCAGTGTAGATAAAAAAGCCAGTGTATCAACATAGTCTGATCATGAGCTCCAATGTTTGCCATTCCATCACTGAATCACAAGTTTTGTTGCACCAACGACGACGGAAAAAGCGGCGACTATAGTCGTGCCTTCTTAGCAGAAGGCACGACTATAGTCGCCGCTTTTTCCGTCGTCGTTGTCGTCATCGTTGTATTCGGCCGCGTCGTCGTCGTTCGCGTCAACAATGTCAAAAAGTTGGTATAAGTTTCTTCATCATATAACTTTAATATGTCTTTACGGATTTGGACACTTGCTACACGTGAACTGCTACCGCTATTAACATGACATTGATCGTTCCTACCTTCATATTTATTTTTGTGTGGAAACACTTAGTTATTTGTTTTTCGTGTTGTACAACTTTCTTCATCACCATGTAACTTTAATACTTCTTTACGGGTTGCTTCAATATTTGGACACGTGATACATGTGAGCATATGGAACACACTTATACCTATTACCCCCCATTAACATAACCTTCCACTTTTGACCTTCACGTGGTTGTGGAAGCCATCTATTACGACACAATTGTTGTACAAGTTTCTTCATCATTATATAACTTTAGTATTACTTGATGGATTACTTCAATATTTGGACACCTGATACATGTAAGCATTTTGAACACAGTCATAACGCCATTAACACGACCTTGGCCTGTTAACCTTCATTTTGTTTTATAAACACTTAGCCATTTTTACTTCGTAGTTCGCGTCAACAATGTCAAATAGTTTGTATAAGTTTCTTCATAATGATATACCTTTAATATGTCTTTACGGATTGCTTCAGTATTTAGTAACTTGATACATGTGAGTATATGGAACACACTCATATCGCCATTAACATGACCTTCACCTTTTTAACCTTCATATCGTATTATAAAAACTGTTACGTCAACAATTTCGTCATCATCATATACCTGTAATATTACTCGATACATGTGAGCATTTGGAACACACGTATGCCCTTAATAACATGACCTTGGCCGTTTTGACCGGCACATGATTGCGGAAGCACAATCAATGGATTGTGTCAATATTTGAACACTCAATATATGTAAGCATTTGGAACACACTCATGCTGACATTAACATGACCTTGACCGTTTTCATGGCCATGATCATGTTATAGTCAAATATCTCGGCAGGCGCGACACCGCCTCCGTGGCGGACTTTTTGATTTCCTTACTGGTCCATGTACATGTATAGCGAAAAATCCTGAATTATACTAAACCAACTTAATTAGCCTACTTACCATTTCTGATAGGATGTACTTTAATGTAATGTAATAAAATAAAATGTTGCGATGTATGCATATATGTCATTTATCGTGTATGAAGCGAAAAAACACATATCCGATATATGATCATCAGTAGCCCATTTCACCAACATTGCAAAGTATACTTTTCTAGCAAAGTATACTTTAAGGGAGACATTTTCAATTTTATGATAAATTTATTAATTTTTATTATACTGAATTGATTACATTATCACAGCCAATATGGCTGTGATAATGTAATAAATTCAGTATAATAATTCTGCATACTTTTAATCATGAAATACATGCAGTGGTTAGTTCTATATGAAATAATGCATTTCAGGGAAAATAAATGATTACTCCGTCAAAGTACTTTGCAATGTTGGTGAAATGGGCTACTGAGAGTTACTACACAGTTACTTAAAGAAGCACGGTCATCTATAACGGCATTGACAAGAGGGACATTTGCCGCGATGTGAAAAGCTGGTTCAAGGAACGTTCCAAGGCAGTACATCAGATGACGTGTATCCTTGTAGCGCATTGCCGTGTTTCGTCTAGTACAGCGTTTTCTTGTTCATTGTTTGGGTTGGTACAGAGCTTTATAAGGGACATGAGAAGAGAAAACAATGTTCTGACACATTTTATTTCGTTCTAATTCGTTAGAACGTATTCCAATTTGTTCTAACGCTTTCCAATTCGTTCTAACGCATTCCAATTCGTTCTAACGCATTCCAATTCGTTCTAACGCAATACGTTCGAGATAACAATTTCCAATTAGTTCTAACGATTTCCAATACGTTCTAACGAATTCGAATTCGTTCCAACGATTTCAATTATTTTGTTCTAACGAATAATTCAAATTCGTTCTAACGCATTCCAATTCGTTCTAACCAATTCTAATTCGTTAGAACGCATTCCAATTCGTTCTAACGCATTCCAACTCGTTCTAACGATTTCCAATTCATTCATTCTAACGAATTATAACGATTTCCAATTCGTTCTAACGATTTCCAATTCGTTCTAACGATTACAAATTCGTTCTAACGATTTCCAATTCGTTCTAACGATTTCCAATTCGTTCTAACGCATTCCAATTCGTTCTAACGATTACCAATTCGTTCTAACGATTTCAATTATTTCGTTCTAACGCATTCCAATTCGTTCTAACGCATATCCAATTCGTTCTAACGCATTCCAATTCGTTCTAACGATTTCAATTTCTTCGTTCTTCGTTTACGGGTTGCTTCAATATTTGGACACGTGATACATGTGATCATATGGAACACACTTATACCTTATACCTCCCATTAACATAACCTTCCACTTTTGACCTTCACGTGGTTGTGGAAGCCATCTATTACGACACAAATGTTGTACAAGTTTCTTCATCATTATATAACTTTAGTATTACTTGATGGATTACTTCAATATTTGGACACCTGATACATGTAAGCATTTTGAACACAGTCATAATGCCATTTTATCCCGTCAACACAGTGCGTATGTGCCGTGAAACACGGTGCTGTGAAACATTTTTGATATCCAGTCAATACTATTTATGCATTTTACAGCCATTTGTAGGTGTTGACGGGATAAATAGAATAGTAGGTTAGTGCCATGAATGGGAAAACATATCTGGCGCGGCACGGAAACGGGATGTGCTCGACAGAGCCTCGCCCATCCCGTTTCCTGAGCCTTGCCAGATATTTTTTCCCCTTCACGGCACTAACCAACTATTCTCTATAACACGACCTTGGCCAGTTAACCTTCATTTTGTTGTATAAACACTTAGCCATTTTTACTTCGTTGTTCGCGTCAACAATGTCAAAAAGTTTGTCTAAATTTCTTCATAATGATATACCTTTAATATGTATTTACGGATTGCTTCAGTATTTAGTAACTTGATACATGTGAGTATATGGAACACACTCATATCGCCATTAACATGACCTTCACCTTTTTAACCTTATATTCGTAATATAAAAACTTTTACGTCAACAATTTCTCCATCATCATATACCTGTAATATTACTCGATACATGTGAGCATTTGGAACACACGTATGCCCTTAATAACATGACCTTGGCCGTTTTGACCGGCACATGATTGCGGAAGCACAATCAATGGATTGTGTCAATATTTGAACACTCAATACATGTAAGCATTTGGAACACACTCATGCTGACATTAACATGACCTTGACCGTTTTCGTGGCCATGATCATGTTATAGTTAAATATCTCGGCAGGCGCCACATCGCCTCCGTGGCGGACTTTTTGATTTCCTTACTGGTCCATGTACATGTATAGCGAAAAATGCTGAATTATACTAAACCAACTTAATTAGCCTACTTACCATTTCTGATAGGATGTACTTTAATATAACGCATGTTTTTGGGTAATGTAATAAAATAAAATGTTGCGATGTATGCATATATGTCATTTATCGTGCATGAAGCGAAAAAACACATATCCGATATATGATCAGTAGTAGCCCATTTCACCAACATTGCAAACTATACTTTTCTAGCAAAGTATACTTTGAGGGAGACATTTTCAATTTTAGGATAAATTTATTAATTTTTATTATACTGAATTTATTACATTATCATGTAATAAATTCAGTATAATAATTCTTCATACTTTTAATCATGAAATACATGCAGTGGTTAGTTCTATATGAAATAATGCATTTCAGGAAAAATAAATGATTACTCCCTCAAAGTACTTTGCGATGTTGGTGAAATGGGCTACTGAGACACAGTCACTTAAAGCAGCACGGTCATCTATAACGGCATTGACAAGCGGGACATTTGCCGCGCTGTGAAAAGCTGGTTCAAGGAACGTTCCAAGGCAGTACATCAGATGATGTGCATCCTTGTAGCGCATTGTCGTGTTTCGTCTAGTACAGCGTTTTCTTGTTCATTGTTTGGGTTGGTGCCCTGTGGGGATTGTACGGAGCTTTATAAGGGACATGAGAAGAGAAACAAATGTTCTGACACATTTGATTTCGTTCTAACGAATTCTAATCCGTTAGAACGTATTCCAATTTGTTATAACGCTTTCCAATTCGTTCTAACGCATTCCAATTCGTTATAACGCATTCCAATTCGTTCTAACCAATTCCAATTCGTTCTAACGCAATACGTTCGAGATAGCGATTTCCAATTCGTTCTAACGATGTCCAATTCGTTCTAACAAATTCGAATTCGTTCTAATGATTTCAATTATTTCGTTCTAACGAATAATTCAAATTCGTTCTAACGCATTCCAATTCCTCCTAACCAATTCTAATTCGTTAGAACGCATTCCAATTTGTTCTAACGCATTTCAACTCGTTCTAACGATTTCCAATTAATTATAACGAATTATAACGATTTCCAATTCGTTCTAACGAATTCCAATTCGTTCTAACGAATTCCAATTCGTTCTAACACTTTCCAATTCGTTCTAACGATTTCCAATTCGTTCTAACGATTTCAATTCAATTATTTCGTTCTAACGCATTCCAATTCGTTCTAACGCATATTCAATTCGTTCTAACGCATTCCAAGTCGTTATAACGATTTCAATTTCTTCGTTCTAACGAATTTAAATTCGTTCTAACGCATTCGAATTCGTTCTAACGATTTCAATTTCAATTATTTCGTTCTAACGCATTCAAATTCGTTCTAACTGATTTCAATTTATTTCGTTAACTTTAAAGAATTCGAATTGTTCGAAATTAGAATTTGCGTTAATCGTTTAGAACGAAATAATTGAAATTGTTAGAACGAATTGCAATGCGTTAGAACGAATTCGAATTCGTTAGAACGGAAAAATTGAAATCGTTAGAACGAATTTGAAAGCGTTAGAACGAATTCGTTAGAACGAAATAACTGAAATCGTTAGAACGAATTCGAAAGCGTTAGAACGAATTGGAATGCGCAAGAACAAATTGGAAAGCGCTATAACGAATTGGAATACGTTCTAACGAATTAGAATTCGTTAGAACGAAATCAAATTTCATTTTTTCTCTCTTCTCATGTCCTTTATAAAGCTCGTAAGATTGTGATGCGTGTGTGATATTGTTTTTTATTTGTATGTAGCTTATGTGTAAGATCGTTTTAATGGGTTTAACACATGTGGTGACAATTTTGGCACGTGCAATTCAAATGGTTCTAATCGATTCCTACACCTGTCACCGAGTACTCAGTCGATCTTGGACTACAGAAGTGCTGGACTTTACTGGTCGTGCAGAGGGCAATTTGTACCCTGTTAAAGGATCTGCAACCGCATCTGTACCTGGACCACGGTTAACGTGATTATCGTGATCGCATTTGGCGAGCCTAAACTGGGGTTTGGGCAGTCCAAACTAGAGTTTGAGCTCAAACCGTGGTTTAAGCTATCAGAAACCCTAGTTTGAGAGTCTAAACGGTGGTTTGAGCCGCCAAGTGCACAATAATTGCCCAAACCAGGGCTTAAGACAACTACCATTTGGGATCTCAAATGGCAGTTTAAGCCCAAACTAGGGTTTGAGGAGTCTAAACTAGGGTTTAAGCTCCAAACCATGGTTTAAGGAATTATTGTGCATTTGGCGATCCCGCGCTTTGTGTATCTGTAATGTTTAGGTCTCGGGTCGCTTGTGCAATCGACACGTCTCCGCTAGCTTTTCTGAAGACAAGCATTCCTTAATTCTAGGTCAATGACCTTCAAAACACTAAACTTCGTACGATGAAAACACACAAATATTTTACTAAGTTTATCTAAGAGTTTACTGTAATTCACTTGTACACTACCTATATATACGTGTCATTAAATCTGAACAATTCCCCCAAAATATCTCAAAATCGGCTATTACTGATGCATGTAACATTGATGTCAATTTTAGTTTTGCACTTACAAAAGTGTCGCATGCCGTGAAACGGGCCCATGGCAGGTGCAGTATGTTGTAAGTTTGTCTGTTGGTTGTATGTGTGTTGGGATTGGAACGTTAACGGCCGAAATTCAAAAAGATAATGGAATGTTATCTGGTATAAATATGTGTTAACGCAACGATAGAGCGCCTGCCGGTCATCGGTCATAGCTTCGAAATTTGAAACTACGTCATATTAAATTGTTTTCCCGCGTAAATGACGTTGACGTTCCATTGCATTAACGTATTTTAGCACTGATTACCTCATTCCAGATTATATGTTAGAAAAATAATCAATAACGAAGTTGGGACCGCAGTCTCGCTCTGCCAAATTGTAGTCACGCCTGAAACGCGCTTCTAGACTGGTATTCCCCTGTCTCAGTCTGAAAACTGTCATATATTATTTGCTTCGATTTGACGGCGGTACAGGATCGCTGATCTTGCATGAATAATACTTCCGAAATAGTTTAAATTTTGAAAAATTATGTTGATTCAGTCAGTCGAAATGACAATAAAAGAAGGCTGTAACTTTCGACTGCCAATTTCGCGACCTAATTTCGGGCTGCAACCTATCAAGGTGCATGATCACGTGGTTCCCACAACAACAACAATGTCTGAACGTGTTGAAAGCGGGCCCACTCCAAAGTAAATAGTATTGATATTTTCCTTGATATGCAACAGAATTTGATGAAATATGGCTCAGCAAACGCGTCTTCATAACCTGCATTTGGTGGTCTCGGGACATCGGAACATACTTATGTCGTTTTTGCGAAGAATCGATTTGCGTGTCGTTATTGACAGTAAATATGGAAATATATTCTTCGCAAAATGACAGATGTTTGGGCCACAGTACCGAGACCACCAAAATACAGCTTAACAAGACGCGTTTGGTGCGCCATATTCATAAATCCGTTACATAATAAGGCCATATAACAGAATAATTACCCTGAATCGGAGGCGCTGCTGGAAGTTTCAGTAATTATTGTTGTTTGGTTGTAACCACGTGATCATGCACATTGCCTGTGCACCGATAAGCATGTAAGCTGTTGTGTTTGCTGTCTATCGGATGTATAGTTTACCTCATTTCCTGTGGTTGCTCTCTTCTCAGCCAGTTGGGGCGTGTTTTAGCTTTTCTTCCTTAGTCCGCTGCATGTTCACCTTGGCCTGAGCAATCTCGCCCTTTATCTGCTCCAGGTTTCCATCGTCGACACGCGATTCTGTAATCCCTGCTCCGTGGTCTGGAAAACAATAAACACACAAAGCAAAACTATTTTTGAATTGGAAACATAATTATGCAAGTTTTTTGTTCTACAACAACTTGATCCCTGTAGATAGACATCTTAGACATTTCATTTTGGTGTTCAGTCCCATTGTTTCAACCACTTGGAAACATTGCTACCAGCTTATTATTGAATTCAACATGGTTACCATAATCTTCAATAGGTCAGCCACTCATACTATGATAAGGTCCTAAACTGCCATACATTTCCACCCATTCGGGATACAGACAACATATTAACCCTTCCTACGCTGTTGACGGAAATTGCCGTCTGCTGTTTTTCATTTTTGCTTTAATTCTTAACAAAAAACACTCTCCACTGGAGACGATTCTCATGTGCTGTCAAAACCAGGTTTGTGTCGAGAAATATTGAAAATAAAACATTTCCAGCAGACGATACAATTTAATTCAGCGTAGTAAGGGTTAACGAAAGCGAGAAATTACTGGATACTGGACGCTAGGCCTAGTGACAGTTTTTGTTGCTGAAGAACGGCCGGGAAAACTCGTCGAGTAGCGGGGCATTAGGGCACATTTTATTACGGAAAACTCAACACATAACTTTTCATGAAAATTCCACCCTAAGGCCACAATTTGGTGATCTACTTGTTGACATGCACAGCTAAGGGGAAAAAATGTCAGAAAATCGTGTTTTGGGGCAATTTGTGCCCGATTTCCAATGGAACAGCCATGTCGGGTCGATAAATGGAACAGCCAGACATTTGCCGCCATCTTTTATTTATGATCCAACTAACGAGAATAGTGTCACAAAAGAAAGTTGTTTAACAGTGTTTTGAACAGCATTTTATGCCTGCACACATTCCCTATTCACTGTCGATGTAGTGCATTAGTCTTTGACAAGGATCACAGGAGAGGAATGAAGTGGATAATCATATCGTGTTGCGGAAACTGATGTCGCCATTTTAGAAACAACGGGGTCAAGATTCGTGGTATTTTGTTTTGATAGCGACTGGTTCGAAAACGTGAAGCTAACATTTCCGTTGAATGTTGGATGAACAAACAAATGTTGAGAGATGAGAGACTGGTTGGCGCCTTGATTAATAATAATATTCATTTGTGCGACATGTGTAAAGTAGGTGGGTGGGGTATGTTTTCTCAGATTCGATTCGATTCGATTTTCAGCTAAATCGGTCAATTGGTTTTCCATATAGACTAGACTTTAACTGTGAGTCGCAGGTTCAACAGTGGTTCCAGGTGCCAGATATGTGTAGATAATTGTTTCTTAACTTTCTCATGAATATGCGAAATCCTTTGAAAGCTGGCAGAACTGACCAAATGATCACTACTGAGATATTTCTTGACCGCTGTTCCCTTTGATGTCCAGCATATATGTTGGCAGTAATACACTCTTTGTCATCTGCTGTTTTGAATATTTCAAATATTTATCCACTAAAGCTTGTTACTCCAACATTTCATTTGAGTTTCGGATTTCTCGCTTTCGCATTGTGCACTCCTTCAGAGTGCACACACAACTGGTAACATCTAGTCCGTTTGGAGGTGGATTTTGATATTATTCTAGAAGTTAGCAACATTGATTGGGTTCTTTACACGCACGTTTGAAAAACGCGACGTATTTTGTCTCCACATTGTACGGGCGGGCGGGCACAGCTTGTCCACGCAGTAACTAGAGTTATACTTGACGTAACCAAACTCTGTGTACATGATTATCACGACAACTCGAAGTACTGTATTGATTTAAATAACTTTCCGATGATTTACCAGTACTGATGAACACAGAATTTCCTGGCAGAACCAGTACTACTTCGCCAAAATATACTGTCTCGCTCATCTTGACCTTTTAATGTCATAGACTAATGCCAATCTAATGCTTCAGGACATGTACAGTGTACAACTTGGCAACTGTAAACAGCACAAGTCAGGCTCATGTCACTATCTGTACATGCAGTCACCATAATAATATGGAAACATAGCTTTACCTGGTTGTATATTCCCTCCCATGCCGGGTGAAAAATGAAGCTTACACCATTTGCTATAAGTGTAATACCTGGATCTCTTACACCAAGTATGACCAGAATATTGCTGATTTGCTGATCAATAATGGCAGTAAGTGTCTTCACTGGCGATGGGCATTGGCGCTGATCACACTGCGAAAACGCGCAGACCGATCTGGGCTACGCTGGTGGTACATTTCCTACGGTCCTTTTTTTCAGCGCGCCACCTACTGACACTTTCTACCAGAATCAACACTGATCATCCTGCTTATGAGAGCAGTCTGTTTATGGTCTACACGGTTATGCCATTGCTGAGTCTCAACCAATATGTCTCGTAAACAGCGTATGTGCAGCCTCATCTGGATCTACACTACCGGTATTTGCAAACACATATAGGTACACATTCGTACGTAATGGCTCAAGTATGACTGACTGAGACAAAACTGTGTCTGCAATGATAAAATGATACATACATCATGGAAACCCCACTTTAATACATATATGTACATAAGTATATATGTACTGATCTGGGTATATACTGCCGGCAGATGCAAAGTAGCATATTTGTGCATACACATGTATGATGTAGAATGTTGGCACAAAGATACTAAAGGTACTCACCGGTACTTCATTATTTTCATCATCCATTGTAAGTTGGTGATCAACAACAATTAATTTAAATTGTACGAAACAGGTGGCTAACTGGTCACTGCTACCTAACTGTGAGAACTAAATATAATAGCTGCTGTATGCATACGCACGAAATGTCTTGATTCGTATTTTCTAGAATTTAACTGATAAACTGAGCCCCAAACTGTGAAAACTATAGATAATAGTATGAGTTTTAGATATAAAGCAAGACAGAATAAAAACGCCATGGGATAAACAGTGCACTATTTTCTTGGTCGTACTCGTCATTTAGGCGTAGCATGACAATATGGCTACCCCCATAAAATGTGTGTAACATAGTATGCTAGCTCAAGGGAGATAACATATAAAACCGGTTTTCAGCGATTTGCTCGTGCTCGTGACAGGTAACTGGCCAGTTGAATACCTAAGCAGACAGAGCATTCATAAATGTCGAAAACACATCAGTGTTCATTTTGAAAACATGTCGAGTTCATCTGAAGTGCAGCAAAATCAGACAATTGGGATGTTACGCGCTGGCACTACTGTTGCACCCGGGTAACCATTTTTGTCGGAGTATGCAGCAAACAGAGGACTTGATTGGTCGTCCCAGTACGGGCGACCCAGTGCAACGACGCTACGTGATGATCATGCCATCAGCTTGACGCGTTTACGTCAGAGATTTTTGCGACAGTCACGGCACGTCGGTATCACGTTTCTGAGTAGAGGATACAGAATCGTTTGCGCCACAAGGCATTCCCAGTAAAGGCATACAGGCCCTACATGGGCAGTATTGTTACCCATCGTTATCAGATCGTTATATTTCAATGGGCAAGACATCATCGGCATTGGCGTCGACGTGACTGGAACACCGTGCTATTTAGATATGAGTCACATATCAATTTAATTCACACCGAAGACCGACAGCGAGTGTAGCGCAGTAAAGGTTAACAAGTGTGCGTAAGTGAAATATTTAGAGGTGGTGGGGTGATGGTTTGGGGAGGGATAATGGAGAATCGCAAGACACGTTTGATAGTCATTCGTGGGAATTTGAATGCTGCTCAGTACACTAACGAGATCCTTGCAACCCATGTCATTCCTTTCCTCAGATGACATGTGCCGCGCATATTGCAGCATGATAATGCCCGTCCGCGTACCACTACATTAACTCGCAACCATTTGACAGCTAACAATGTTAAGTGTTGCTGTGGCCAGCCGTGTCTCCCGATCGGAATCCTATCGAACAAATCTGGGATGAGCTCGGGAGATACATGAGGGAGCATTATGTGCTTCATAACGTCAATCAATTGTCCAATGCTCTTTTCAGATAATGAAATGGTCTCCCTAACACCCTTAACCAGACTTACGTCAATTCTATGCGACGTCGGGTCAGTGTAGTGATCCACGCACGCGGTGGTCACAACAGGTATTTGGGAACATATCCTCTTCATGTGCCACCAACGAAAAGCCATTTGGAAGCGATAACACCCACCACAAGTACAAGTCCAGGTAAGTTAGGAAACTTTGTTTTGATTATGCCCCCTGTTCACTTCAACGATTGTTGACGGGAATGTGTTGGCAAATGATAAGTTGACACATAAACATCGACATTACTACATTATATTAGATAACGTCAAAACAATCAACAACTTTGTAACAGTACGGTTTCTTTTTTATGCTCAGCATATTACTATATGAATGAATGGCCTTTTTGTGGAATTTATCGGGGTATAAACTTGGAAAAGTCGCGGGAATACTGGACGAAGGCCGGAAGGCCTCGTCCAATATTCCCGCGACTTTTCCAAGTTTATATCCCCGATAAATTTAACAAAAAGGCCATTCATTCCTTATTCCAGCATTTGAAATAAATTCATCAATAAAATGTGTTTATTTTGACAGACGGCAGCCATTTTTTTTATGCTCAGCATATTACCAGATGATAAACACAATGATCTGATTACAGTTGCATAGCACACACTGAACAGGTATGTTATAAATCATGTAGATTTACAAATGGAACCTTTATGCTCTGTACAAATATGTGGTTATTATTTGTTGCAGTGGAAATTGTTTACTGCAGAATGGTGGGCACTTGAAACCTTCTGCAGTCCAATAATGCACCTGGAACCTTTCTGCAGTCCAATAATGCACTTGAAACCTTTCTGCTGCCCAATAATGCACTTGGAACCTTTCTGCATGCAGCCCAAGAATGCACTTGGAACCTTTCTGCGGCCCAATGATGCACTTGGAAACTTTCTGCGGCCCAATAATGCACTTGGAACCTTTCTGCGGCCCAATAATGTACTTGGAACCTTTCTGCGGTCCAATAATGCACTTGGAACCTTTCTGCGGCCCAATAATTCACTTGGAACCTTTATGCTGCCCAACAATTCCCTTGGAACCTTTCTGCAGCCCAATAATGCACTTGGAACCTTTCTGCAGCCCAATAATGCACTTGGAACGTTTCTGCAGCCCAATAAAGCACTGGAAACCTTTCTGCAGCCCAATAATGCACTTGAAATCTTTCTGCAGACCAATAATGCACTTGAAATCTTTCTGCAGCCCAATAATGCACTTGGAACCTTTCGGCAGCCCAATAATGCACTTGTAACCTTTCTGCAGCCCAATAATGCACTTGGAACCTTTCTGCAGCCCAATAATGCACTTGGAACCTTTCTGCAACCCAATAATGCACTTGAAAACTTTCTGCAGCCCAGTAATGCACTTGAAACCTTTCTGCAGCCCAATAATGCACTTGAAATCTTTCTGCAGCCCTTTCTGCAGCCCAATAATGCACTTGGAACCTTTCTGCAGCCCAATAATGCACTTGGAACCTTTCTGCAGCCCAATAATGTACTTGAAATCTTTCTGCAGCCCAATAATGCACTTGGACCTTTCGACAGCCCAATAATGCACTTGGAACCTTTCTGCAGCCCACAAATAATCACTTTGCAGATGGCACATTTTAACATCATGTTTAAATTTTGAAACTAGAACAAAAGTTCAGCATTTTCACACACAAAGTGTAGGAACATATTGGCATTCATTTATGACAAAAAGTGACTTTTGACCAAATGTGCTGTTAACAAATTTCTGCACTCACCCGTCGAAATGATCTATGGGAAGATAACATGGCGAAAAAAGGAGCTGGAGCTTGACCAGGAGGTTAGTAGTTGAGACAACCCATTCGGTGCACGCTGTACACAATGTAATGGCAGGGCCGTACGCAAGAATTAATTTAGGGGGGTGCGTTATCGACGGCGCGAAAGGGCAAAAACTGCTTTTTTTGCACATCCACGGACAGATCTCAGGAGATTAATGCTTTCACCCCTAAGAAACTGGAATGGATTTGGATATGTTAATTTTGCAACCAATCACATCATCACAAAATGATTTTCAGAACAATCCATTTATGAACATGGTGAGCCGGCTCATCTGGATCTACAACTTTTGCTAATACCACTAAAAAGACCTGTGGTGTTGAAAGTGCTAAGGGGGTGCGTACGCAACCGTCGCACCCCCTCTGCGTACGGGCTTGAATGGATGTGGCACACGGCGCCTGTACTGAACTTAGCCGACTTACCATGCAGTGTTAATTCATCGTAAGTCGAGGCGTTCTCGTCTCGTCTCGGTTCCAGTGATTCATACGGCCCTGCTCCGCTGAAACAGAATTCCACCAAAATAAATACGTCCATTACGTTTGTAATTATGTAGCAAAAATATAGCATGGTTATGCCAACATTAGGGTATCGCAGTTGATGATATGCATAGCTTAATGCCGCTATTGCAGTTTTGTGATTGTCGCGTATGGATCGACAGTTGGTGATATGCATAGTTTATAATGCCGCTGTTGTAGTATTGTGGTTGTCGAGTATGTATCGACAGTGGGTGATATGCATAGCTTATAATGCCGCTGTTGTAGTGTTGTGGTTGTCGAGTATGGTTCGACAGTTGGTGATATGTATAGCTTATAATGCCTCTGTTGTAGTGTTGTGGTTGTCGAGTATGGATCGACAGTTGGTGATATGTATAGTTTATAATGCCGCTGTTGTAGTTTTGTGGTTGTCGAGTATGGATCAACAGTTGGTGATACGTATAGCTTATAATGCAGCTGTTGTAGTGTTGTGGTTGTCGAGTATGGATCGACAGTTGGTGATATGTATAGCTTATAATGCAGCTGTTGTAGTGTTGTGGTTGTCGAGTATGGATCGACAGTTGGTGATATGTATAGCTTATAATGCCGCTGTTGTAGTGTTGTGGTGTTGTGGTTGTCGAGTATGGATCAACAGTTGGTGGTGATATGTATAGTTTATAATGCCGCTGTTGTAGTTTTGTGGTTGTCGAGTATGGATCGACAGTTGGTGATAGGTATAGTTTATAATGCCGCTGTTGTAGTTTTGTGGTTGTCGAGTATGGATCGACAGTTGGTGATATGTATAGTTTATAATGCTGCTTTTGTAGTATTGTGATTGTCGAGTATGGATCGACAGTTGGTGATATGTATAGCTTATAATGCCGCTGTTGTAGTGTTGTGGTTGTCGAGTATGGATCGACAGTTGGTGATATGTATAGCTTATAATGCCGCTGTTGTAGTCTTGTGGTTGCCGAGTGTGGGTCGACAGTTGGTGATATGTATAGTTTATAATGCCTCTGTTTTAGTGTTGTGGTTGTCGAGTTTGGATCGAGAGTTGGTGATATGTATAGCTTATAATGCTGATGTTGTAGTGTTGTGGTTGTCGAGTATGGATCGACAGTTGGTGATATGTATATTTTATAATGCCGCTGTTGTAGTATTGTGGTTGTCGAGGGTGGATCGACATTTGGTGATATGTATAGTTTATAATGCCACTGTTGTAGTCTTGTGGTTGTCGAGTATGGATTGACAGTTGGTGATATGCATAGCTTATAATGCCGCTGTTGTAGTGTTGTGGTTGTCGAGTATGAATCGACAGTTGGTGATATGTATAGCTTATAATGCCTCTGTTGTAGTGTTGTTGTTGTCGAGTATGGAACGACAGTTGGTGATATGTATAGTTTATAATGCAGCTGTTGTAGTTTTGTGGTTGTCGAGTATGGATCAACAGTTGGTGATATGTATAGCTTATAATGCCGCTGTTGTAGTGTTGTGGTTGTCGAGTATGGATAGACAGTTGGTGATATTGTAACGTCCCTATGTACATGATGTAGTATCCGTCTTCAGCAATACGGTATAAACCATAATATTTCCTGTTCACGCAGGGGGTTGATAGCGGGCCCTCGTGAATCGGGGTAGGGAAATGTAATGACTATGTCTACTTGGCAATGAAAAGACGACAGTGACAAGATTTTAGTAACATCTGATATTTTGATAATAGTTCTAACATGCAGTATTACTCAACGTGTACAATTAAAGAGTGGTGACAAGCTCTGATAACAACGATGAGGGTGATCTGATTATGGACAGATAATGACTAATATGAGATGTACACATGGCAAGATACAAAAGCACAACAGGCGACTGTGGGAGTAAGCAGACTCAAGAAAGGATATTAGCGCATGTAAACACGGACTAGATTTATTCTAAATTCTGGCGGAAAATCACACTAACGCAAACCCAAGTCATGGTGGGAAATCACGAAGCTGGGGTGGGAAAGGGATAATGCTGGGTGGGGGAGTCACACACGGGGATCACGAAGCTGGGGGTGGGAAATAATGCTGGTTGGGGAGTCACACAGCGGGAATCACAAAGCTGGGGGTGGAATAATGCTGGGTGGGGAAGTCATACAGCGGGAATCACGAAGCTGGTGTGGGAATAATGCTGGGTGGGGAAGTCACACAGCGCGAGTCACACAGTGGGGATCACGAAGCTGGGGGTTGGAAATAATGCGGGGTGGGGGAGTCACACAGCAGGAATCACGAAGCTGGGGTGGGAAATAATGCTGGGTGGGGTAGTCACACAGCGGGAATCACAAAGCTGGGGTGGGAATAATGCTGGGTGGGGAAGTCACACAGCGTGAGTCACACAGCGGGGATCACGAAGCTGGGGTGGGAAATAATGCTGGGTGGGTGAGTCACACAGCGGGAATCAGGAAGCTGGGTTTGGGAAATAATGCTGGGTGGGGGAGTCACACGCGTGACAATGGAATGGGGATCACCTAACAGGGGTGGGAGGGGGCACGAAGTTAGGGTGGGGCGTCACACAGCAGTGGGGTCATGAAGCTCAAATTGGGAATCGTATCACAATTGGGAAAAAGTGGGTGGGGTAATGGGATATTGGCATTATTATGGTTCCAGCCAATATTAATAATCAATAATGCCAGAATGACGTTCAAATCATCACAATTCACGACTAACGGACCATTGTTAACATCGTCGGTGAGTAATGTATAAGGGGGGGGGGGGATATTTGGCCCTTGGGAGTTCTGAGACGCGAGTTGCGTTTCGAGTAACGTCGCTCGGGACAAAGTCGACAACTGACATATTTCACTCCTATTTATAACCTTTGGTCCGGACGTTGTCCGCAGATGCAGCCCTTTGATTTGCTCGTAGAGACTCCGAGGACAACATTCGGACAATGAGGACCATATTTGGAATCCGCGGACAACATGTGAAAGTTGCCCCAGATTCCGCACAGTGGATTGGTTGGAATGTGTAATAGGATACCGGGACTTTCCCACTTTGACGAAATGTGAAAGTTGTCCCGCATCGTTGATTGGTCGGAGAGGTTTGGCGGAAATTACCGAGCTTAAACAGGTTTACGCAGTATAAAATGGCGGCCGTGTTCAACCCACACAGGAAATGTCAACAAACTATTGTATTGTGACTTGTAACTAACTAAACAAGTTTCCTGGTGTATGAAGACGCCGATAATAATGCCGCTGTTGTATGTCCTTGTGGTTCGATATGTCGAGTATGGATCGACAGTTGGTGATAAGCATAGCTTATAATGCCGCTGATTTAGTGTTGTGGGTGTCGAGGGTGGATCGACAGTTGGTGATATGTATAGTTTATAATGCAACTGTTGTAGTCTTGTGGTTGTCGAAGGTGGATCGACAGTTGGTGATATGTATAGTTTATAATGCCGCTGTTGTAGTATTGTGGTTGTCGAGTATGGATCGACCTTTGGTGATCTGTTTAGTTAATAATGCAGCTGATTTCGTGTCGTGGTTGCCAAGTATGGATCGACAGTTGTTGATATGTATATTTTATAATGCCACTGTTGTAGTATTGTGGTTGTCGAGGGTGGATCGACAGTTGGTGATATGTATAGTTTATAATGCCACTGTTATAGTATTGTGGTTGTCGAGTATGGATCAACAGTTGGTGATATGTATAGCTTATAATGCCGCTGTTGTAGTATTGTGGTTGTCTAGTGTGGGTCGACAGTTGGTGATATGTATAGTTTATAATGCCGCTGTTGTAGTGTTGTCGTTGTCGAGTATGGGTGGACGTATGTTGATTGACACTATTGTTCCTTATGCATTATTCTGCCGAATAACCTTTGGCTATTTAAGACATTAAATAAAACCGCATATTTAAATATAAGGACGTTCTGTAAATCAATAACAAAAATGTAATTCTCACCATTGTTTGCGATTTAATGAAATTTGATAAAACAAATGCCACAAAACAATTTCTATTATAATTTAACATGGGGGAAGGATTTATGGTTTAATACATGTCTTTGCATGGGACAAAACGCACCCAGACACCTGGCTATTGTTAGCCTGAAAATTATCTATCGTCAATTTAGAAAATTAAACGTTTGTATTTTCAATATATTAATATTTTACCAAAGTTAAGTCCGATAAACAAGTTAGTGAGTGTGACCTTATAATATTTACGAAACACTATCTACGTTTGTATATGTGTTATGATTTAATGTGGTTAAGGGCCAACTGTAGGTTCGCAAAGAAAACGCAGAACCAACAGTAACAGCAGTGAATACCTTGCCGTTTTTACGGATTTATGCGAGAGGCTGTAAAGCTTTTTAACCAATTTGCGTCATCCCATGTGTCATAATGTGAAAGCCAACAACAGCCAAATTAAATATTCACGAGTACATGTTATCTGTCTGCTGTCCGCAATATTACTGTATAATATTATTTTCCTGGCGTGTCTGTATGTGACGCTGAAGGCGCTTCCGTGAACTTGCCATTTGTATGGCCCAATGTGTTAGCTTCCATATATAGGCTATTCTGTCTCTCTCGGATACATTGCTACTTAGTCTATTGACTGTGTACAGACGAGGCTTGAGATCAGGATACTGTCCACCTATTCTGATCAAGTGTTTCATTGTTCACCATTCCGTCGGCGAAATACCCATTTGATGTATCCACAAAGTCAGCCATTCTGGTCGTTATTATGGCGCATTATGATCTATACTAGTGTGGCTGTGACTCGACCAGGGTGCACACTATTCATTACAGTCCGTGAAACACCCGTAATTATTCTGAAAAATAGCTTTCTCTTATCAGGCTATCAGGAGTGCGCTAGAAGATCAACAGGTTGAATATACACACATGCCATAAGCATGATAAGCCCCATGTCTGCATTCACCAGGCCCGATACTGACCGATCAGGAACCACATACTGATACTTACCTTCCTCCCCACGCATTACCAGACTGGGCTGTCTCTGAAAAGGAAACATATAGAACGAATGCCAGGCTTAATCAATTTACCGCTGAAATTTAGTCCTTACCTGTTTTTCATAGTGTCAATATTTTCCAACAACAGTATGTTGTGAACATGACATTGTATGAGAATCGCCTATGCTGTGAGAACAATTATCAGGTAACGAGCTCCGTGTTGACAGAATACATGTTGGCTGATAACATAATGTCGTATCAGGCAGCTAACCGATATATGAATACCCGGGTTACAAATAATTGAGAACTGACGTTTCATTGGTCGAACGAGATCACATGACGTTACCGAATGACATCTGTGTAATGACGCAACATAAACAAGTCCGCATTCTTTTCAAAGAAACCTACGTCACCATTGCTAATTATGTAGCGTAAAACGTTACTCGATAAATAGAACACATGCTAGTGTATGTTTGATATCGAGTTTATCATACTCGACTCGAAAACTGTAGGAATTCCTCGGCGAGCTTCGGAGTACCTACGCGTATCCTAGCCGTGCCTGGTGAACATGATATCATAATACACGAGCATGGTGTTCTCTATGTCATTGTTTAGAAACAGAAGATACATAAACTAGAAAATGTGTTCATAGAACACGGCAGTCCCACCTAGCGCTTTCCTGAAAAGACTCAAAATTGCGACATTCTAAGTAGAATTGGTGGTCGAATAAAAAATAAATTACACTTTGCTCATTTACACACCATAAAGAAGCTAAATTCCAAGTACCAAGCCTCCAGCTATTATGGTTTAAAGTTTTACGAGTTATAATTTCAATGCAAAATTGTGAAATTCTAAATCGAAAAGTGGGCAGATAATGCCCCAGCCTGATATTGAATGAATCATCGAAAATAATGTTGCGCATCTACATATCATACGGAAGCTACATACCAAGATGAAGCCTACATCGATTACGGTTGAAAAGTCTGACGAATTACAAGGCAACATTGTAAAATTCTAAGTCTCACAAAATGGCATAATCCATGTCCGGTAGCCGAAAAAAAACTTTGCGAATGTCAACACACCATAAAGAAGCTGTGCACATAACAAGTGTCAAAGGGCGGACTGGTCTAGGCCTTCCGCCTGTTAATTATAATAAAGGTCAACAGATGTATCCCAATTGCCATATATCACGTTTATCAGACAAGGCTAAACGTGGCACCAGGATGGTGTTCTATTCATCAGTTTTGTGGCACGTAATAAGAAAAAAAACAAGGTTGATTTCCTGTAATAGAACTCAGACTTTCCTGTAACGAAATTCAAACAAAAAAGCGTCAACTTTAAACCATGTGTGACCCGGATATGGGCAGGTTATCCTTGCACGATATGTTTATTTGTTTTCAGTCTATATATATTTGGCAAATGCAAAGCTCAGGTCATACCTGATAAATGTGGGTTTAAACATACCAGAAACATTCAGCTCATCGTAAGTTGTGCTAGTCGTCACACGTGTGGGTGTCAACGACTCGTACGGTAAGATGGCGGTTGGGCTGAAACAGAATAAAGAATATGTATAAAATACGACATGTATATATGATGTGAGATATACTATATCTATATTAGACGTGCGATATACTACATGTATATATGATGCGTGATATACTGCATGTATATAGGATATGTGATATACTGCATGTATCTAGGATGTGTGATATACTACATGTATCTAGTATGTGTGATATACTGCATGGAAAGGTTGAGCGATGTACTACATGCATTAAGGATGTACTGCATGTATATATGATGTATCATATACTACCTGCACATAAGATATGTAAAATACAAAAGGTATATAGGATGTATCATATACTATATGTATGTGGATGAATGACATACTATATGTACATAGGCTGAGAGATGTATATGGATGTGTGATGTACTGCATGTATATATGATTATTATATAATACATGTATATATGATGTGTGATATAATTAATGCATACTACATGTATATAGGATGTATGATTTACTGTATATGATAATTATATACTACATGTATATAAAATGTGTGATATACTACATGTATATAGGATGTGTGATATACTACATATATATAGGATGTGTGATATACTACATGTATATAGGATGTGTGATATACTACATGTATATAAAATGTGTGATATACTACATGTATATAGGATGTGTGATATACTACATGTATATATGATGTGTGATATACTATATGTATATATAATGAGTGATATACTACATGTATATATAATGAGTGATATACTACATGTATATATGATGTGTGATATACTATATGTATATAGGATGTGTGATATACTACATGTATATATAATGAGTGATATACTACATGTATATATAATGAGTGATATACTACATGTATATATAATGTGTGATATACTACATGTATATATAAGAGTGATATACTACATGTATATATGATGTGTGATATACTATATGTATATAGGATGTGTGATATACTACATGTATATAGGATGCGTGATGTACTACATGTATATACAATGAGTGATATACTACTGCAATTATAATGAGTGATATACTACATGTATTATAATGGAATGTGTAATAGTATGTGTGATATCTACAGTATATAGGATATGTGATATACTATAAAATCGGTCCGAGAAAAATTGCCAGTCGGCTGCTATTTCGCTATAAACCATGTAAATTTACCGGTTTTGACCACCAAGTAATTTATGACACATATCCGCGGGCCATATCCGTGTTAAACCAGTGTGCAGCTCGCTGTGTATTCAGTTTCTCCAATTATCGATTTTTCTTAACACACGCGTTTGACAGGTGTCTAGCAGCTTAGTGACTTAAATAGACTGGCTTCAGCGTAAAGATACGAGAGTTCCTAGACTCGCCATTTCTGATGATGTTAAAATAAAATAAAGAAACCATGCACTGTGTTTATCTGTGTTCGTAATATTTAACCCCAAGTAACTGACACGGACTATCGGCCCGGGCTATTCCATATTAAGTTAGGAACTGTTACATTACGCTGTATTAGGGGTCATTTTTGTGTATATAAAATGTACATAGGAATGCCGCAGATCCTGATGAGCCGGCTCACGTGATCTACAATTCGCAAACATTTTGATAAACTACAAGGTACGTCTGTCGTGTTAAAAGCGTGACTCATTAGGGATCAGGGATTAGGGATCAATTGAAGTGCTAAATCACACCGCCGATGTACTTTGAACTCGATCTGAGGGTTAAAGAAACACCGAATGTTAATTCAATTGTACAGGCCGACAATTAATTTTGAAGTCGGTGTGAACAGTGACAATAGCATAATTAGCAATGAATTACGAGTGGTTATATAACGCATTTTTGTTTCTATGTTGTCAGATTCAGAATAACAACAACAACAAGCTGTTTGACTTTTCTGAAAATCACCAAATAAAGCTGATAAAACATAACTCTGTAAGTATATATCACCTGAACACTGAAGTAGGCAATCATAGACAACATCGACTAGCTTCGCTGAAGATTTAAGGTTAGTCTGTGCCGTAATTCTCGAGTTATTGACTTTTATATCACTTTCTCCTTTGTCTGAAAATTCCGCCAATATTTACACCAACATTGAAGTAACCTATAGCCGTTACTGCCTGTACCCGACACATCACTTGTGTAATTTGATAGTGGGGGTTTCCTCAACCGTCACTACCAATTGCTACCAATTGTTAATATAAAAGTCGATACTGCTCATCTACATTCTACATAAACCACGCGCGCGCACAGATATTTGCACTTTCTTGCGGACATCGGTGCGAACGCGACAAAACAAGATCTTTTCGAAGACTTTTGAAAACCGAAGATAGCGAGAACCGAGGTAAAAAATATTTCTGATTATACCAGTAGCAAATATAGTATAGTAGCATAGAAGGATAGAGTAAAAGTATAATAAAATAATAATCTTGAACATTTGCAAAACTTAGTATAGTGGCATAGTACAAAAACTCTGAAATTTGAAACTTCACCACAAAACCACCCAGAACATCAAACATAAGTCATAGTCTCGTGTCTGAACCCTAACCTCGATTAGCAGTAGAAATTAAAACGAAAAACCCCACCTAGTCTAGCGGCCACACTAAATATACACCCGTTATCTATAAAACGTTTATAAAACGAAATATACGAAATATTGGCATCAATTGTTGACGTCGGCCAGTCTCTCAAACTAGGTAATACAAATGTACTAGAAAGATACATAATAATTGTTACGCCGTAGTGTAATCAGATAGATAGATAGATAGACAGATAGATAGATAGACAGATAGACAGATAGACAGATAGACAGATAGATAGATAGACAGATAGATAAATAGGTAGCTAGGCAGAACATTAATTAATTAAATCCAAAAAAAAAAAAAAAAAAATAAATCTAGGCTTGTTAATTGCTTCATTATCACTTCTACAGATTAAATATAAGGCTCAAATAAACACCCCCAACAAGGAAGAGAGCAAGGGAACAAGACCATTCAGACAATCTATCACCAAACTGCAAATCACCGGATGCAAAACAACCTAACAACAAACAGAGTACCCCACCTCCGTCTCCTACATCGATACCATCGCCCACTCGTTCTCCACGCACAAATAATAAGGAGCAGCCACAGTCACAATTCGACACATTGCATTTTAAATTACTAGGGGCAGGAAGGGCAGTGATAACAACTTTCCAGTTCGCCATTGCGTTAGCAACTTACGTAGGCAAGAATATGTCATCTAACGACGTTAAATACACCCGGATGCAGACATCATAAAAGTTAGTACACAGAAAAAGTGGATTGACAGGGCAAAGTCATTCACTGCACCCGCTAGTATGCGCAACGTAGAGTTTAAATTACTTCAAACACAAACGCAATCAACTAACAATACACAACGCAAACAACAAAACCAGCCACAAACGCAATCGGAATCGCTAATCATCCCGACTTTATAGGTCTGAGTAAGGAAGACTTAATGTTGGCAGTAAACGCCAATGAGAACAATATCACCGCGGCACATCAAATAGGAAAAAACCAAATCCTAACTCTACTCTATTCACGTCAGCACATCCCTGCCCTATCAAATTACACCAGCACCCTACATTAAAGAAGGCAACCCCATTGACATCGGCATAACAATCCAACGACCGATTCGCTGCAATAAGTGTCAGCATTTTGGTCACATACAAAAAGCATGCAAAATCAACACAATAAATGCCCCATCTGCGCGTACAACCATTATTACAAAGACTGCACGAGCAAACAGGTCAGGGACAATGATTTCTGCAATAACTGTTACGTGGCTGGTGTACAGGCTTGTGGACATCGGTCAAGTGATCCCTACTGCCCGATGCTACTTAAATACAAATCACATCTCGAACAAAAGAACAACACTAGGCAACTGGCACGCAGCGCACTAAAAGAAAAAATAATGAACCCTGTAACAAAAACACTGCCTATTCAAGTAGTCACCAACAACACACCTGCAAAACAACAAACTACAAAACAGCCTCCAACGAACCCAGCCCCACAAAAGGAAAACATAAAACAAACAAACCCCAAAGAAGATAACATGCAAGGTTACGTTTCTAAACAACAGCTCTTAGAAGTAATTTCGGCTCTTGAAATTGCAATTGAAAAACAACTAGGAGTAACCACCAATGGCATTATAGGACAAATAGCAGAACAACACTTAGGACAAAATGTAACAACAACAACAATTCCTAGCACACCATCCACTGAAAAAATGCACACGTCACAGATGGACAGATCCCAATCAGAAACTTCTATACTAAACGTTTTAGGTACACTGGCTAATGCGGACAAGGTAATAAAGACACTAAACACATTTAAAGCAAGTAAACAATTGACCGTTAGCGGACAAAGTAGTAAGCCCTTTACCACGAAACTGGGGGGAAACAAATCAACACTTACACCCGAGCCCCTAATGTTTGATAGCAGCATGGACGACTCAGACCCAAATAAACTAATAATCGTAACATCAACCGAATCTATAGAGTCTCATCCCATTCAAACACTAACAGGTATCTCCAATATTTCGACCATTTGTGCAGACAACACAACACTACATGAAATAAACGATAATGAGGACACACCAATAAACAAACAAACGTCAAGCAATAGTGTTGCCACATCAACACCCATTAACAGTCCAGCAGAAAAACGTATAACTAGTTCAAAAGTAAATACAGGCATGAAAAAACAGAATAAATTTACTAACAAGCAGAAGATAGGTAAAAACGTATTAAAATCAGTGGCACCGTTAGCGGAACAACAACAACAGTGCAATTTAACACCATTTAATGGTAATAAAGTCCTAAATTCACAGAAAAGGAGTCAGGCATATGCACCAAAAAGCTCATCATAAGAAAACATATATATAATAAATAAATATGGGTAGAAACAAAAATAAAGGAATGACCCTGACCGTCTTTCAATGGAACTGTCGGGGATTAGTAAAACAAAAGGAGAGCTTATCAATGTTCTAGAAAATAACGTAATGTCACCTGATGTAATATGCCTGCAAGAAATGTCAAAGCCTTCAACACTCACTGGATACAACCTCGTATCCTACGCAACCAATTCTTTCCATGGCAGTGGGGTAGGAATATACGCTAAAAATGGAATATCATGTGTAGAACTTAAAACAAATCACCTTACAGAAAAACTAAATAACCTCTATTGTGGTATTAGGTACTCAGCAATAAAGGAAACATTGATATATTAAATGTGTACATTGGCCCTGGTAACCATAATCACGAACCAAAACTAAACAACCTCAATAAAATTATCACACAATTAAGCAATACATCACTAATATTGGATGACTTCAACGGACACAACCCACTATGGGACGTGCATTACAATGCTAAGACAAACAAAGTAGGTGATGAAATAATACAATTTCTAGATAACACTGATTATGTAGTACTTAACAACGGAGCTGTAACCTACGATACGTCACACATTTCTTCAAGCAAAGGTATTGGAACAACACCCGACATAACATTAGCAACACCTGCTTTAGCCGCCTTGACCTCCTGGTCCGTCCATGACTCTACACTAGGAAGTGACCACTATCCGATAATTACTAAAGTTTCTACCAAATACCATAGAAGTACTCCAGCCACCATTCCTAAATGGAAGTTAGGTCATGCTAACTGGGAGCTGTTCCAACAACTATGCACTAATAGACTACACACAGATACAAATCTAAATACAAAACAATACCACGATGAATTTGTGAGCACCCTCTATAACATAAGTAAGGAGAGTATACCACAGACAAGTGGTAAAGCTCATAATCGCCCAACCAATACCCTGGTGGACACCAGCTTGCACAGATGCCATTAAAAACAGGGAGAGCTGTCTGCGTAGATGGAAACAAGCACACAAATATCATACAATCACTAAAACAAACTAGGCGAGAGGAATATTTGAAAGCTAAGTCCTCGCGACTGAAGTAATTAACGACGCAAAAAGTTGTGGTTGGGAGAAATTTATATCTGAAATAAATAACGACAAAACGAGTAAAGAATTATGGGACCAATTTAATAGAATCAGAGGAAAAGCTATAAAGCCAATGCCTCCACTATTACATAACAATAGCAATGTCTACGACAACAAACAAAAAAGCAGAGGTGCTCACAGACCATTATACAACTATGTCAAGTCACAATAACCTAATAACCCGAATTCAAAACAGTTAATGGTTAAGGGAAACCCCGAAATTCAAACAAAAATAGATACTAACACGTTATGGCCAGAATCTAATGAGGTTGACTGCCTCAATCGGTGCTTTATTATGTCAGAACTAAAATATGCCCTTAACAATAAGAAAAACTATGCACCAGGAGCAGACAAGATACACTACGCAATACTAAAGCATCTCCCAAAAGAATCTATGGAACAACAGCTTCTGGTGATAAATAAGTCCTGGGTAAATGGTACACTACCAGATACCTGGAAAGAAGCTACCATCATCCCTATATTGAAACCAAAGAAGGACCCAACACTCCCGCCCTCATACAGACCCATTTCTCTAACACCAGCAATATGTAAAATAATGGAAACGATGGTAGCTAACAGATTAAAACATCACTTAGAAACAAATCAGAAACTCAGCCCGACCCAATCAGGATTCCGAAATAACAGATCTACATTAGATCAACTCGCACGACTAGACACAATTATTAAAACAGCCATGATGGAAAAGAAAATGGTCGTTGCAGTATTCCTAGACTTAGAAAAAGCCTTTGACCTAATGTGGACGAAAGGTGCAATAGAACAACTCATCGGGAAGGGCATAAATAATAGAATGTTGTTGTGGCTTGACAACTTTCTGACTGGCAGAAAAATTAGAGTGAGAATAGGATCAGAACACTCCGAATTTCAAAATGTAGATAACGGTAGCCCCCAGGGCAGCGTAGTTAGTCCAACGCTGTTTAACATCATGATAGATACATTGTATAACGAACTCAATGAGAACCCAATTACAACTATCAAAAATGATCGCAATTTGCAGATGATAGCTCGATCTGGCATGTACATGCATATCTCAATATAGCCATGGGGGCTGTACAGACAACATTAGATAAAATCACAACATGGCAAAATAAATGGGGGTTTAAAATATCCCCACTAAAAACTGAGGCAGTCATCTTTCATAGAGGAGGACACTTATTCTACAAAAGCACGGAGCAACGGTATGCATATAAAGGAGATCAACAATACAAAATTAAAGAACTGGTTGTTAACAATCAGGCAATACCATACAAAAAATGCGGGTATATCATGTATCAGGTTTGTACTTGGACGATAGACTTACCTGGGGACCTCACATATCATATCTAATTCAACGTTGTAGGAAGGATCTAAATCTAATGAAACTAATCTCAGATACATCTTATGGTGCAGACAAATCCTCCCTCCTACAACTATATAAAGCATTAATCCTGTCGAAGATGGACTATGGATGCATGCTATACAAAGATGCTGCGGCTGCTCACCTGGATAAGTTAGAATTAATTCAAAGAGCAGCGCTAAGGCTTGCCATGGGTGCCTATAAAACAACAAGAGCCGCAGTAATCGAAGTAGAAACAGCAGTGTTACCACTAGACTTAAGAAGAGAACAAACATTACTCAAAATACTGGGTCCGAACCCAACCCCATGGCGCTCACCTACCAATCAACGAATAATACAACTCAAACCAGCATACAAATACAATAGATTAAACTAAAACGAGACGCAACCAATACAGTCAATAATTATACCAACAAAAAAGCCAATGTAAAACCGTGTTATGCAATGAATGCACTAATCTTAACAGAAGAATATGATTTGGGTGGATGCGAGATGCAGCCATTCAAAGCGCATATCCCGTATTATCATTTGATTTGAAATTACAGCTCGATCTGATCTCACTGAAATTATAGATAAAACTAAGAATCCAACCCTTAGCCTCAAACACGCAATGGAACATTTAGAACATAATTGGAAAGACAGCCTACACATCTATACGGACGGTAGCAAAAACCCAGAACTCGGTATCACCTCAGCTGCGTTTGTGGTCCCGGAACTAAGTCACGTAGAACAATACAAACTGGCCCCCAATCTAACTGTATTTACTTCGGAACTTATTGCAATTGAAAAAGCCCTCATATTCAACAAAAAATTAAAAAAATACAATAACACTGTAATCATAACAGACTCACTAAGCTCCATCCAAGCAATCAACACAGGTACGTCTAAAACGAGACCTGACAAGGTCCATACAATTAAAATTCTTATAAGTAAACATATGGAACAAGGAAAAAATATTAATATTGACTGGGTACCCTCACATGTTGGAATACCTGGAAACGAAGAAGCCGACCGAGCGGCAAGCACAGCTCATTTGATAGGAACACAAGATAATACTCTGCCTACACACAGAGAATTATATTCAGTCATTAAACCAAAAATAAAATCAAAATGGCAAAAACCATGGGATAACATTCATAAGCATTACTATGGCGGGCACACATTTCAAGTCATGGTGCCTACCATACCAAATAAATGTAAACAATACAGCAAGGATAGAATGTCAGATAAAATAATAACACGACTCAGACTAGGTAGAAACGGTATAAAGGCAAATCTTCATCCACAGGGCAGCGATATTGATGTAGATTTGAATTTTAGTCAGTGCGACGAAGATGAAATAGAAGAACTGGACCACTATTTCTTCTTCTGCCCAGCGCATGAATTAGCAAGAGAAGATCTAGCCGCTGTCTGCTTAAAAAATAATGTATAATCATCTCCATATAATTTAATATTCCCCCCTAAGGAATGCGAAATGAAATACACTTAGCTGTACTAAAATGCATTAAGGCGACATGTTATTGGAATAAAATATAAACATGACACCGTTGCTCCACTAAAATTAAAAGCTGTCAAATATAAATGATATGATGATTTTATTTTAAAATACAACTCATGCAAACAGTTATACGCCGGTATCGTGGATAGAAACACATTAAAAACCCGATGGAGTGGCCGAGCTAAGTTACGTCCGTGACACTGGGCCCCATTGTCTCCATCCCATATCTGAAAATTGCTGTAAATATTTTCAGGATTTACCAATCTAATATAATCTTTAAACATGTCAATAGACGTCCGTACACTCGACCGGGAGGCGTTACTCATTCTAGAGAGAATAGTCGAATGACGAGCAACATCACTTGTGTCGGGGATACATGTTTCTCCGGCAACGAGAGGACTGTTGCATACTATGCTGCTCGTCTGCCTGCTAGATGCTCGCACCTAATAATAATACTAGAATTAATATTTGATCAATGGTGGCAGCCGGGTGCTGCCTGCATCCAATGCTACAACAATCCTCACCTTTAGTCTGCTCACTGGTGCCACTGGTCTCATAACAATAGCGAGTTGACTTGCAACAAGGAAAGTAAAATAATGTCACGATATGCGATGCAATCAAATAAGTACAATATAACTGCACCTATATTTCTTCCATAATGGTAGTACCTGGCGGTTATCATTGATCACGAGGCAATCAACCCAAACAACCAACTATTACAATCATTAATCATACAGACCCATCAAACTCAAACAGTTAATATGGTGCCCGGTCGGACGAGTGGTTAGCACAACTGAATCGGGTAGCTCCGAACGCCAATGCCTTTAACTGACAGCTGGCGTCAAACAAATAGCAAACCCTAGATCATTTTAACGATATCCTGCGAGCTGCCGCCCCCTGGGTGGACACTGTATTAACTCCCGAACGGACCGTATGGGGACGGGGCCGCGGGGGGCGGTGTCAGCGTATGGCTGGCCGCCACTTGGGAATCCCATCCGCTTGCGGCTGCGAAGGTCATTCTAGCATAACCATAGCTAAAACTAACTAACTACAAGTAATCCCACACAATGGGTATGTACTCGATCGGAACTGGCCCAGGAAAGTCTCTTGCGTATGGACTGCCTTATCGAGGATTAGTACTGGGAAATTAACGAGACGATATGTACAGGCTCGTGTGGGCTAACACATGAATCCAAAATTAACATACAAGTAATCCCACCCAACGAGTGTACGGAATTCTACCCACCACAATCCCGATATGCTATGATGTACTATGTTAGACTAGACTTAGTAGATTATATTTAGTAGTAGTGGTAAGGGTAATGAGTGGAAAGAGGAAGGGTCAACAATTGGTCTGGTACCGGTGGAACTCGCTTCACTGACGAAGCCTGTTTTAGTCGGTGACGGACGGACTCTTCTTGCACGCATTATTGTTGGCCTGCCTTCTAACCACTCAAGCCAGACTACTTCTGGTATTTTAATCAAACTGCAACAATAGGGTGAGTGGTGGGATTTTACATATATGCATAGACGTACTTGTATATATATCCATGTACATATATAGAGCGTGCACCGTCTGATAACAAAATATATTGGACTCGCAGAGATTGACATCGATCCGTGCATGAAATGCCACGGCTTCATTCGGTCTCTGCGAAGCTCCGGGAATGCTGGTGTCGTTGGGATATCGTTGTCGGGAACCGTAAAGTCGCCCGAACCCCTGCGATATCAGCCGTTAGAAACAGTAATAATATACAAAAACAAAAGCAATTACCCAAGGCACACACATTATTCGAAAAATAGCACTGTACTCGAGTGAGCATTGACATTGGTTGAACCTAGCCTATACCCGAATACGTCACAATCCAAATAACTGCATAGCGGTCTGGTCGATGGGTGGGTAGTAAGTCTGAAACAAGTGCCGCTCTAATATATACTTGTATTTTAACTGTAATGTAATTTTAAAATTGGCCCTATAATACATCAATAAAAAACACATAGGAACACATACGTCTAGGTCCACACTGTCGCAGAGGAGTAATCATAATACACATATGTATACATATCCATGATATGTACATATGCAAAAATGTATAGCATAACCAGGAGTCCCATTTCCAATACACGAAACAGATAGGGACCATACAATTGATGCTGAATAACCATACATGTTCTTCTCCCAAGATTCCTTGTAGCACCAATGCGTCACCAACGAAGCGACACCGAGAGGACCGCATCCAGGTACACCGATACTTGTCTAGTAAGTAGACAAATATCAACGACTCTCACTAGGTCACAACTGGTCTGGTCCATCCCAGGCAAGCGTCCAGGGAGTTCAGAATCTGCGGACGTAATACACTCATGTCACCCATATGTCCACTCAGTCCATCCTATGATAGACCGCGCAAGACACGGGGGCGGCTCATAGCTCCCTTATGTGTGTCTTGTCCCGAATGGCAGGGTGACAGTTTTTTGTAATTTTTACTACATCCAAGCACGCAATTATAGCTTACTTCCGCCCAATACGGACGGTCCCTTACACGCATAGGCATTATACATGGTACACAATACTCCGCGCAGCAGCGTGTAGTGTAGTAAAGAATATGCATAACATAAACAAATATAAACTCACACACCCATTGTGTCCGGTAAAACCACTAAGGCGACCAAGTCAACATATGAAGTCATAGAAGACAGAAGCTGCTCCCGCTGATTGAAAGCCGGGAGTGCTTGGTGAACCCGGGTGTGTCACAAATAACCGGTGGATCCACTCCATACAGACACGACGCTAGAAGACAGAAGCTCAAGAACGGAGGATTTCTGCCTGCTTCAATATACCTCAAAGCGCCGAACTGTTTCTGTGCAGTTAATGGCTCGACCATTAACTGTTTCTGTGCAGTTAATGGTCGAGCCGGGCATAATGGTCTCATCATATTGTCCATATAGTCAATCAACAGAATCTGGCCCTATGGGGACCAGCTATTTCGCCCTTAGGGCAGTAGATTAGCCAAGTCAATATGACATTGGACATAACCCTGACAGACACACTTAGATAGGCACGCACCCACAACATATACATACACAATCCAGATAAGGGCATCTGTGATTTTCATGCACACAGCTCACTCAAACACAAACCAGATGCGGTCCTCGCGGTGTAGCCAGACGCCTACGACACCAACAAAGAGAAGATCAGAACCAAATAAAACAAACTTAGTCCCCCCTCCTCGGGACAAGGCCTCGCTCGTGTCTACCACCCACTCAGTGGGAGTGGCCTAGGCCTCTGTGGACCCGACATCGGGTCGTTTTCCTCTGTGTTGCATACTGGGCAGTGTCATGCTATATGCGCCTTGGGATCTGTGGTGGAATGAGCTGCCTGGGTGTTGCCAGTGGCGGCCTTGTGGGTGACTTGGGCATGGCTTGCCTGTCTCCTCGTCGCTGCGGGTGGCGGTTGCGGTGCGGAGCCTCCGGTTGTCACTGGCTGGCTGCGGTGTCCCGGTCTGCGGTGGGTGGGTCGGTGGCTCGGCTCCGGCTCGGCCTGCGCTGTTGCTCCTCTGTGGGCGTTGGATTTGCCCATATCACGTGGATCCGTCTCTGCTTGGTCTGTCTTGCCTCGTCCAACCCTCTAATAGCATTAGCAGGTAATATAACAATGTAACGGCTGAGTATACATATATCATGTGCACGCACACTCGGCCCTCTTCACGGTCTGACATATCGGCATTGTGCAATAGGAGAATGAACTAATTAGGTTAAACTCACCGCCTTATCGTCTCCTTCATTTAATGCACATATTTCGACTGTATCGCATATATTAGTAAATTCGGAAACAAATGGGCCAACGGCCATTGGCCTGATCATTTACGAGCACATGCCCGGGTATGGAAGGTCTTCGAGCCATAAATATAATAAATAATATGTTGTCCGTCAGGCCTGTAGCCAGGATGAGGCAGACGAGGCAGCCGCCTCGTTCGTGTCAGATTTTGCCTTTTTTCTTCTTTTTTTTATATTTAATGCCGTATCCGGTGATCTAAGTGCCGAGAAATCGCGTCTATGACGATCTAGATGTCAAAATCTTCCCAACACCCCCCCCCCCCCCCCGCGCGTTAGCGGAGCGCGTCGCTCTTCGCGCTCAATTGTTACAATATTTTTTTCGCCTCGTCTCATTTTTAGGTCTGGCTACGGCCCTGTCCGTCATTCGATTATTATTGAAATGGTACAACAAACTATTTTGTCGTTATTTACAAAGACAACTTACCGGCTTGGCAACCCGGCAGAGAGGAATAAATATAAAACGAAACAAGACACAGACTGTAAAATTTTACTTTATTTTTAGTCTACCGAAAATTTACCTGCAACAATCGGCATCACGATTCGTCTCTGTCGTTTCGCATTTTTTCCGTCTTTGCGCTATTTAGGCACACCACGTGACCCGGTGAATACACAATTTTGTCCACTTTCGTTCTTTATAAACACGATTTATTTATCCCAATAAAACATTTATCTCATTATTTCTAGTACTTTGTTTGAACTTCGAAATTTCAGTTCAAGTTTTTAATAGGGGGGTGGGTGGGGGGGGGGGGGGGGGGGGTTGCGGGGGTCTGCTGCGACAATGGCCGACAATGACCGACAGTTACGTCTGGACTCTGGACCGATTGGCATTCTGAAATTTTAGAAGCCCTGGTATATAGGATGTGTGATATACTACATGTATATATCATTGTTATATATTACATGTAAATAGTATGTGTGATATACTACACGTATATAGGATGTGTGATATACTACATGTATATAGGAAGTGTGATATACTACATGATATATGATGTGTGATATAGGATATTAAACTACACGATATATATGTGTGATATACTACATGTATATAGGATATGTGATATACTACATGTATATATGATGTGTGATATACTACACGTATATAGGATGTATGATATACTACATGTATATAGGATGTGTGATATACTACATGTATAGAGGATGTGTGATATACTACATGTATATAGGATGTGTGATATACTACATGTATATAGGATGTGTGATATACTACATGTATATATGATGTGTGATATACTACATGTATATGTGATGTGTGATATACTACATGTATATGTGATGTGTGATATACTACATGTATATGTGATGTGTGATATACTACATGTATATAGGATGTGTGATGTACTACATGTATATAGGATGTGTGATATACTACATGTATATAGGATGTGTGATATACTACATGTATATGTGATGTGTGATATACTACATGTATATGTGATGTGTGATATACTACATGTATATAGGAAGTGGATGTACTACATGTATATAGATGTGTGATATACTACACTATAGATGTAGTGATATACTACATGTATATAGGAAGTGTGATATACTACATGTATATAGGATATGTGATATACTACATGTATATAGGATGTGTGATATACTACACGTATATAGGATGTATGATATACTACATGTATATAGGATGTGTGATATACTACATGTATAGAGGATGTGTGATATACTACATGTATAGATGTGTGATATACACATGTATATAGGATGTGTGATATACTACATGTATATGGATGTGATATACTACATGTATATGTATGTGTGATATACTACATGTATATAGGATGTGTGATGATACTATATGTATCTAGGATGTGATATACTACATGTATATGTGTGTGTATACTACTTGTATATAGGATGTGTGATATACTATCATGTATATAGGATGGTGTGATATACTACATGTATATGGTGATGATATACTACATGTATATAGAGTGTGATATACTACATGTATATGGGATGATATGTATATACTACATGTATATAGGATGTGTGATATACTACATGTATAGGAGGTGATATACTATGTATATAGTGTGTGATATACTACATGTATAGGAGATGTGTGATATACTACATGTATATATGGATGTGTGATATACTACATGTATATAGGATGTGTGATATACGTATAATTGTGATATACATGTATATGTGATGTGTGATATACTACATGTATATGTGATGTGTGATATACTACATGTATATGTGATGTGTGATATACTACATGTATATAGGATGTGTGATATACTACATGTATATAGGATGTGTGATATACTACATGTATATAGGATGTGTGATATACTACATGTATATGTGATGTGTGATATACTACATGTATATGTGATGTGTGATGTACTACATGTATATAGGATGTGTGATATACTACATGTATATGATGTGTGATATACTACATGTATATGTGATGTGTGATATACTACATTATAGTATAGATGTGTGATGTACTACATGTATATAGGATGTGTGATATACTACATGTATATGTGATGTGTGATATACTACATGTATATAGGATGTGTGATATACTACATGTATATAGGATGTGTGATATACTACATGTATATAGGATGTGTGATATACTACATGTATATATGATGTGTGATATACTACATGTATATAGGATGTGTGATATACTACATGTATATGGATGTGTGATATACTACATGTATATAGGATGTGTGATATACTACATGTATATAGGATGTGTGATATACTACATGCATATAGGATGTGTGACATACTACATGTATATGTGATGTGTGACATACTACATGTATATGTGATGTGTGATATACTACATGTATATGGATGTGTGATATACTACATGTATATAGGATGTGTGATATACTACATGTATATAGGATGTGTGATATACTACATGTATAAAGGATGTGTGATATACTACATATATATGTGATGTGTGTTATCAGGCCCGTAGCCAGACCTGTTTGAAGGGGTGGGGGTGGGGGTCGTTTCGAAGGCCCAATGGGCCTGAGGTATCTAGGGGGTCTAAACAAGAGGGCCATGATGGCCCTAATTCGCTCACCTGACTCCATGAACACCAGAGGAGAATGTGACATTGAGTTCATGTGTTTTAAAAAAATTGTGCTATTTTTAGATGGCGGTCATCTGGGATTAAGCGATGACTCTCATTTTACCAAATCTGAAAATGCTTCACCCAAGGATCTTAACTTACTATGAAGTTTGGCCAGCATCGGCCATGTGGTTCCTGAGAAAAAGACGTTCAAAATCTTGAATAAATGGACCTTTTGGAGGCCATTATGGATGACATAATCATCCGATTCCAACAAATATAGCACCAGAGCAATCGCCTCATTGATACCTTCAATTTGATATATGACATGAGCATATTTGGTCAAAAATAAAATTTTGTACCCCACGGGCACGCCCATTTTTGACCCCGGGGTCACCATTTTAACACCTTGAAAGAGCATTCTACGTCGATCATTCCTACCAAGTATCATCGAAATCCGGTTGGCAGTTCATGAGAAGAAGATTTTTTAAGAATTTGTGCTATTTTTAGATGGCGGCCATCTTGGATTAGCGACGACCTCTGTTTTAACAAATCTGAAAAGGTTTCACCTATGGACCATAACTGTGAAGTTTGGCCACCATGGGCCAAGCGGTTCGTGTGAAGAAGAATTTTGAAATCTCTAATATTTAAAGATCGACCTTTTGACCTTTCGGCGGCATTCTTGGCATGCCATGACCATCCAATTTCGATAAAATAATGTACCAGAGCGATCGCCTCTTTGATACCTTCGATTTGATATATTGACATATTCGGTCAAAAATAAAATTTGACCCCAATTTGACCACACGGGCCACGCCCATTTTTGACCCTGGGGTCACCATTTTAACAACTTTGAAACAGCATTGTACATCGATCATTCCTACCAAGGTTCGTCGAAATCCGGCTGGCGGTTCATGAGAAGAAGATTTTTTAAGAATTTATGCTATTTTTAGACGGCGGCCATCTTGGATTAGCGACGACCTCCGTTTTAACAAATCTGAAAAGGCTTCACCCATGGGCCATAACTCGCCTCTTTGATACCTTCGATTTGATATAGACATGACCATATTCGGGCAAAAATAAAATTTGACCTCACGCCCATTTGTGACCCCGGGGTCACCATTTTAACAAATTTGAAAGAGCATTGTACATCGATCATTCCTACCAAGTTTCGTCGAAATCCGGCTGGCGGTTCATGAGAAGAATTTTTTTTAAGAATTTATGATATTTTTAGATGGCGGCCACCTTGGATTAGCGATGACCTCCATTTTAACAAATCTGAAAAGGCGTCACCCATGGACCATAACTTTTAAGTTTGGCTACCATGGGCAAAGCGGTTCGTGTGAAGAAGAATTTTGAAATCTCTAATAAAATAACGACCGTTTGACCTTTCGGCAGCCATCTTGGATGACATAACCATCCGATTTCGACAAAAAATGCATCAGAGTGATCGCCTCGTTGATACCTTCGATTTGATATATGACATGACCATATTCGGTCAAAAATAAAATTTGACACCAATTTGACCCCACGGGCCACGCCCATTTTTGACTCTGGGGTCACCATTTTTAACAATTTTGAAAGAGCATTGTACATCGATCATTCCTTCCAAGTTTTCTCAAACCGGCTGGCGGTTAGGAAGAAGATTTTTTAAGAATTTGTGCATTTTTACGGGGCATCTTGGATTAGCGACAACCTCCTTTTAAGAATCTGAAAAGGCTTACCCTTGGACCTAACTTTGAAGTTTGGCCACCGGGCCAAGCGATTTGTGTGAGAAGAATCTCTAATAAAATAACGACCTTTTTATTTCGTCGGCCCATCTTGGAGACATACCATCTAATTTCGACAAAAAAGCATCAGCGATGCCTCTTTGATACCTTCGATTTGTTATACAACCTATTCGGCAAAAAATAAAATTTGATCCCAGCGCCACGCCCATTTTTGACGGGGTCACCACTTTTATCAACTTGAAAGTGCATTGTGCATCGATCACTTCCTACCAAGTTTCTGTCGGAATCCGCTGGCGGTTCATGAGAAGAAGATTTTCTAAGAATTTTATGTCTAATTTTAGACGGCGGCAATCTTGAATTAGCGATCACCTCCATTTTAAACTTTAAATCTGAAAAGGCTTCTCACATGGATCCATACTTTTAAGTTGAATCGGCTATCATGGGCCAAGCGGTTAATGTGAAGAGAAGATTTGAAATCTCTAATAAAAGAACGACCTTTTGACCTTTCGGCCCGGCCGGTCGGATCTTGGATGACATAAACCATCCGATTTCGACAAAGAATGCACCAGAGTGATCGCTCGTTGATACACGATTGATATCTGACTGATATTAGTTATATGACATGACCCCACGGGCCACAAGCCCATTTTTCATTCCGGGGTCTCGATTTGAACAACTTTGAAAGAGCATTGTACATCGATCATTCCTACCAAGTTTTGTCGAAATCCGGTTGGCGGTTCTTGAGAAGAAGATTTTTGAAGAATTTGTGCTATTTTTAGACGGCGGCCATCTTGGATTACGTGATGACGTCATTTTAACAATTTTGTAATCCCCCTACCTAAGGACCATGACCATGAAGTTTGGTGACTATAGGCCCAATGGTTACCGAGGAGACGTTTGAAAATGTTCACGGACGACGGACGACCGACGACGGACGACGGCCACATGGACCTCGAGGCTTGGCAATCTCAGCTCGTAATCAAGTATTTGCATTGGCTGAGCCTGAGCAGTCAATCATGCTGCTTGGTTTCAATTGCAGTATTCATGTATTTGGAAACAATGGCAATACGATATTTGTATATTCAGATCAGCCTGTGCATCCGCACAGTCTTATAAGGTTCTGCATTGTTCGCCATTCCATCAAGGAAACCCCAGTTATGTTTCTAACAAGCAATATAGATCCTTATCAGGCTACAGGGCTGTACTATTTGAGCAGGAACTACACTGGTCACACATCCCATAAACCCCATTTATCCAGTTATAGTCAAATATTGGTTGGTTTCCTTACCCTCCATGCAGTGCCGTGGACGCTGCCTGGACTCGAAACATTGCTGAAACACAAATAACACTTAGTGCACCGTTTTGCATATCGTTAGTAGGGCACGTACATGTACGTTCATTTATCAGGAACGAACTTCTGCTTGGCCGAATACGTACCGGTACTGATTGATAACATATTGTTGTACCAGGCATATCCGGGTTACAAGACATTGAAAACTGAATGGCATAGGTCGAACGGCGTCACATGACGTTACCGGATTACGTCAGTGGAATTACGCAACGGATACAATTCCGCGTTATTTTCACGAGAACAAACCCCGCCATAATTGATCTTTATGTAGACAAAAATGCTACCTCATCAATAGTATACAATGCTAGTGTATTTTGATATCAAATATATCAGGCTCGGCTTGGAAATGGTAGAAATTCCTTTGAATTCCTACGCGTTTCCCAGCCTTGCCTGATAAACTGGATATCAAAAGACACGAGCCTGCGATTCTCTATAAAATGTGCAGACTAGCCGATGGGTGGAACATGTAATTGTGTTACACCTTCTAAGCTGTTGAGGGGACATGTGCGACACATATGTGAATTGCGCAACACATGTCCAGAGTCCAGATTATCCAGAAATAAACTACATGGTGGGCTTATAAATAATTGCTTCTTAACTTCTTTCTGATACTATACTTAAATTTGACCAACCTTGCTGCCAAAAGCTACCCTTTGCTTATTGCATAACATTTCAGAGCTGTTGCTTCTCATCTCTCAAATCCAGGACTGATTTGGTATTTTAGGATGTTACAGAAGTTGTACAATAGCTCCGCCTCTGTACTTCTGACGTAGATATCATATGCCACGTCTCAACGTATGTTTACCAATCTGTGATCTGGGCAAGGCTCCAAGACCTGCCCAAACGATACCCACTTTTAGTATTATGTGGTGAATTCAGTTCATGATTATTCAACGTATCTAGTAACTTTACAATGACCATACATTGGTGTTAAGGTATTATGTCATAGATATATGCACTTGACTTTAATGATAATTGCTTCATAAGAGTGACGTGATATATTAAATATAACATTATGTGAATATTGTCTTGCTACTGTATACTTTATGGAGCATTGAGTTGCCTTCTCCGCCATCATTGTATGTACAAGCCATCGTACAGTTTCACCACTTCGTGCGTTCGACACATACAGCAAATAATATGACAGTAAACCAAATAAAAGTTTGTGAAATACATAATAGACAGATATGACAACGGCAAGCTATACATAGTATGTCAGCAAACTATACAAAAGACGATATATCTCAGCATTTGTCCCATCAATCTTAAAATAAATTTTGATGTGTGACCTTTTCAATTTGATTCACAGCCCATGTTAGTGTACACATTACCCATATGTAAAGCCATATCTACTTGCATAGTAGGCGAGTAGACACCAGGGACAATACACTCAAGTAACTGCTTCCATGTCACTGGATTTGACAGCAAATAACAGAGTACAGTAGTGAGTATATATGATACGTGTTGTGTGGTTTGCCAAGTAAATGTGATACACTGTCCGATTTTCTGTGTATGAGGCTTACTTATAATGGTGGTTCATGTTGTTAAAAATACAGGCAGAAACCTGTTCAGAAAACTGACATATTTTACAGTTTGGTACAATATAAATGATAGCAATCTGTTCTCCTGGCTGTAATACATGTGATTAGTTACACTATATCATATGTTCTACTTCACATATTGAGTTCTTTGTCAAACGGCAGAACAGGTGGAACTGGCTGATGGCTGGAACACACAAAGCCAGCCGACTTGGCTTCTCCGTGTGCCGTATAGGATACAGCAACGAGGCAGTATTCACATATATGTTGTACTTATCTTCTATCACATTTACGAAGCTATTATCTTTGAATCAAACGATGATCAGGTATAGAACGGGTCCTTAATCACGTTTCCAGTTATATATATAAACGTTTATCAACCAATCTATGCAGTCTTACTTACATTTAAGACAGCCAATTGATAGGGCATTGGATGAACCATGCATATGTATACTGCATGAGAAAACATTTATGATTTAGAAATACAATCCAGAGAAACACTTTTATGTAACACATGGTGTACATATCAATTCACGTTTGTACGATGTTATTTTCGTTAAGTATTACGATACATTCAAGATGGTCGAAAAATATTAAAATACCACCATTAAAGAATACATCTTGACACTTTTGCACGCAACAAAAACACCCCGTTTTCATAAATGGACTTACCAGAAAATAATTATGTGACGATTGGATTGGTGGGAAAATTATTTTATCACGGTCCATTCCAGTTACATAGGGTTGAAAGGGTTAAGCGCACATGGAGGTCTGTGGGTCATGATGAATGATGCAATGTGGATGCACTGGGTAATGCTCATCAACAGGCCAGCATTTGTGGAAGGAAATCGTCAATAAAGGATTTAGCTGCATAACCGTTATCTCATTCAGTGGCGTCTGTTGAATGATGCAAGTAGGACTGTATTATCAAGTGACACATGACAAGTAGTTGTTCAAGAATCTGAACGACAGCATGAACGACGCCAGCGTGGTGACAGTAGTTTTCGACTTCGAACATATAATAGCTAAAATGATAGGTATATCGTTAGGTTATTGTTGATTAAGGAAATAAGCAGTACATGTCCAGTCACCACATATTGGCATACGGCTGAGAAAATGGACGGTACTACATTTACAGTATGGTCAAGCAAATGGGTAGGCTATGATGGTCGCACACAGTGTAAGTTTTTCTCATCCAATGACATCCAGGGGCCTAGTTGCTCTACATCATCTCGGCTGTTACATTTGTGTTACCTACCATGTTGACCATGGGCCTCCATACCGTTTTCATACGCATGATCGCTGAAATGAAAGGTAAATGTTCTATAATTACCAAGCCTAGAATGATGCGAAACTCTTTTGAATCTGACACGTATTAAATGTTTAAAGTGGCATTTAATTACTTGTCATATTTAAATCATAAATAAAGACACATATATTTTATCGATATATATAGTAAGACAATAGCGGCTTACGCCAAAGAAATAGTGAATATACTGTTCTCTTTCCATAAAGTATCGAGTGCAAACCCCGAAATGAAATCCATTCAATGTACACGTTGTTTTAGCGAGCGTCTGTATTGTCCTTTGGAGAAAGGCAGTTGGTATTTAGGGAAACATTGACATCGTCTACTGGACTCACCTGTATTTGTTCTTCTTCTTACCTGTGGAATTTACAATACAACAGCAATTAATGAGACATGTTTAATGAGGCCTTTATGATTTGTGACCAGTGTATGTTCTGGTAAAATAGCACGCTCCTGTAGCTTTACAACGATTTATGTTGCTTGTTAGAAGCATGCCGGGTGTTTCATTGATGGAAGGACAAACAGTGCTGGTCCTGATCAGACAGTGCAGATGCGGACACCCCAGCCGAAATGATAACATTTATTCCTGTATCCTCAGCGGAATCGGACAATAGAACAGAACACTGACACAATGCGTCATTCCAACCAGTTTACACGGTCAAATCCCGAATGTGTAACACATAACTCACATGGCTCTATGATGGAGTATCCTGCATGTATAGCACATAACTCACATGGCTTCATGATATAGTATCCCGTATGTATAGCACATAACTCACATGGCTTCATGATATTAGTATCCCGCATGTATAGCACATAAACTCACATGACTCTATGAGAAATATCCCGCACGTATAGCACATAACTCACATGGCTTCATGAAGGAGTACCGCCATGTATAACACATAACACATACTCTATGAGAAGTATCGCATGTATGCACATAACTCATGCTTCATGGTGGCGACCGCCATTGTATATCACATAACTCACATGGCTTCATGGATGGAAGTACCCCGCCATGTATAACACATAACTCATGGCTTCATGATGGAAGTACCCGCCATGACACATAACTTCATGATGGAGTACCCATGTACACATAACTCACAATGCTCCATGATGGAGTATCCCGCATGTATAGCACATAACTCACATGCCTACATAATAGAGTATTCCGCATGTGCCACACATAACTCACATGGCTTTATGATGGAGTACCCCGCAGGTATAACACGTAACTCACATGGATTCATGATGGAGTACCCCGCCATGTATAACACATAACTCACATGGCTCCATGATGGAGTATCCCGCATGTATAGCACATAGCTCCCATGACTTCATAATAGCATGTATAACACATAACTCACATGGCTTCATGTTGGAGTACCCCGCACGAATAACACATAAAATCACATGGCTCCATGATGGAGTATCCCGCATGTATAACACATAACTCACATGGCTTCCTGATGGAGTATCCTTTTCTGTGGAGGACAACGAGGCCAACAACGAGAGCGATGACAATCAGTGCTGCTACTGACGCTCCCACGACTAGTCCTGTAGCCAAGGCTGTTGGCCCAGGCCCATCTGTGATGTAGCGTAGACATGATATGTGGCAGTGACTGCAGAAATGGGGCCTGTAGCCTGGTAACGATCAGTATTGATTGTATATTGCACTGATCAGATTGCGCGGATGATTGGAGCTGCACTGGTCGCAAAATCCATAAGCACAATTTCTCCAGTCACAGCACATATGAAAATGAATACGTTTTTTCTTTTTTCTTTTTTTTTTCTTTTGAATTACCGATAGAAAATCCTTTTATTATTTTATAACAAGCAACAAACATGTAAAACATACATTTTGTAAGTCTAGAAGTAAGTTGTCCATTAATATCAATGTTAGCGATAAGCAGTGTGGTTCCGACCAGTACATACATACATACATGCTGGTTAGAATTTACTCTGATTGTCTGTCTAACAGTCAGTAGTAGTTTGATTTGTATTACATATTTGCATGTAGTGTGAGCTATGATCAGACTGAACAGATGTGCAGGCTGATCAGAGCCTTTTCTGGTTATGTTTTCATATCTACAGTCAGTGTATTGGATCATATTATGATGCTCTCTTCATATTCGATGATCAACTTAATTCTGCATCATGAAAGATAGTCATTGTGGGCATTGATCAGAATACACGGACGTGTAGTCTGGTCGTAGTCTACTCTGTGAATTTCTTACGTTTTTATTAAATTGATATCAGGCGTGGTATTTGCTCTGTATAACAAACAGTGTATAATACACATTTGCATGTATATATTGTTGTTCATGATATTGTTCAACATTTTGAATGCGGGAGACGAACAGTGTCGTCTGCTATTGTTTCATATGTCTCAACAGCACAAAAAACATGGCCCAGCAGGACTCCAGAATCGTTTCCAGTGGAGATGATTCTCAAGTGATGCAAACTCATGTTCTATTAAAGAGAAAATGGAAATTAAAATAAACAGCTGACGATAAATAATTCAATTCATTTCAAAAACTGGATTTAAAGCTATATAATACTGTGAAAAAAAATGGAATTTTAGTTAATTTTGTGGATTACTGAAAGTTCTACAGAATGTTAAATTTTGGTTGAAAAATATTAAATAGATTTATGGAGTTTGAAGGAAATAAAATTTGACATTTGAAAAATAGATGTAACTCTATTGTTCATACTATAGTGCGTGGACAGCTTGAATGAACCCCCAGTCAGAGTGCATTGTTATTCAACAATAGTTACTTTGACACATCGACCTGGAAAGGATTACTAACTGCTGTGTCGACCATGAGTAAACAGGCACAACAAGGCACAAGTGGAGCATCCGGTACACACAAGCCTACTAAATTAGGTGTACAGCCGAACAAAAGACCAGCAACTGAGATGGCGAATTCCAGTGCAGAGGAACTCACCCACATTACACACCAATTAGAGGGACTTACCGAGGACATCAAGAACATGAGGGGTGAATTCAAAACACATATGACCAAAACAAACATAGAAAAGCTGGTAAAACACACGGTGACAGCACTTCGAGATGAGATAAAGAAGGAAGTTTGGGAGAAAATTGACTCTATGATGGATGAAAAGATTGCAGTAAGAACTAGAAAGCTCAGTGAAAAGATCGAATCCCTGGAATTTGACAACAAACAACTGCAAGATAGACAAAAAGGCCAGGAAAAAGAAGTTAAGGAATTTACAAGAAATATTAAAGAGAAGGATGAAATGGTGCAAGATGCGATGAGAAAAGCTAATTTCAATGAGCAATACTCTCGTAAAAACAACATAAAAATAATGGACATTCCGGAAGACACCAATGAGAATCAAGATTCCCTAACACACAAACTGGTGGATCTGTGTAGATCAAAAGGCATAGATGTGGACAAGAACAGAATACTCGCCATACACCGACTACCAGCGCCACAAGGAAGGACAAGACCGACTATCATCAAATTCATGAGAAACGAGGATAAATCAAATATTATGAAGAGACGAGCAGACTTCAAAAACGTCAAATAGACTAGTCGACGACGTGACCAAACTCAATACTGGGTTAATCCGGCGGATCTCCCAACACAAAGACATTGACACAGCTTGGTATTTCAATGGAGCCGTGTATGGGAAAACAAAATGGGGACGCCGTCACAGGTTTGACGTATACGACGATATTAACTCTATAATCAACCCCGCGCGACAGTAGAACAATATCATTGTGTAACATACCAACATTACGACTCGAACAGTGGAAACAAGGTACCACATTGTACGACCGTGCAGTCTCTTCTGGGATACACTGTCTGTCATGTTGTGACATCATTATGAACTTAACATTGACAAACCGCCTCTGTTACAATTTGTAAATAACCATGTAATACTTACCAGTTGGCCATGGCAACCAGTGTAGACCCAGATCAGACTGTACGACCGTGTAGTCTCATCTGGGATACACTGTCTGCCGTGACATCATTATGAACTTAACATTGACAAACCGCCTCCGTTACAATTTTTAAATACCATGTAATACTTACCAGTTGGCCATGGCAACCAGTGTAGACCCACGATCAGACTGTACGACCGTGTAGTCTTATCTGGGATACACTGTCTGCCGTGTGACATCATTATGAACTTAACATTGACAAACAGCCTCCGTTACAATTTGTAATTCCATGTAATACTTACCAGTTTGCCAGGGCAACAAGGGTAGACCCAGATCAGACGTGTACAGCCGTCTAGTCTCATCTGGGATACACTGTCTGCCGTGACATCATTATGAACTTAACATTCACAAACAGCCTCCCGTTACAATTTGCAAAAACCATGTGAAACCTACCAGTTGGCCAGGGCAACCAGTGTAGACCCAGATCAGACTGTACGACTGTGTAGTCTCGTCTGGGATACACTGTCTGCCGTGACATCATTATGAACCCAACATTGATGAAGAGCTGCCATTGAAATTTGTAAATATCATGTAAGACTTAATTACCAGTTTGGGATTTGAAATATGATGATAACCATTGACTGAAATAGTGAGCAATGTGGACCTAGATCAGACAGCACATACATGTATATCCAGGCTGATCTGGAGCCACATTGGTACCAGGTATCATAGCGCCCCTTTTACCAGTCAAACCCATGTATATTCAGCTAACAAACAATATTAGCAACAGTTAAATTTCAGATAGACCTATTATATATGGCTAACAAATAATACTAGAACAGATAAATTTCATACCAGTCGCAGGACAGGCCCATGTCATTTGATTTATGGTGACAACATTCTTACCCTGGAAGATTTGTTTTAAAATAGATCGTTTTACATATGAAGGCTGGATTGTACTTTACATTAATACTACAGTCTTGCACAGCTTTTTTTTGTTCACACCTTTTTACATCCCCCCCAGGTTCATTAGGTTCACACCCGCAGACTCTGTTGGAGTTAAATATGGTAAGGAAAAAACCACCCTAAATAGGCAATGAGTGAAATAAAATTATATCATTAAATTGTCAAGGAATAGGTCAAATTCCCAAACGCACTGATCTTTTTCAATACTTAAAAGAAAAAAAATATCACATATACTGTTTGCAAGATACCCATTTCACTCCAGGGAAGACGAAACATTTGTACGGACTAGGTGGGGTAATGATTGTTATTTCAGTTCATTTCGATCTAATGCAAGGGGAGTAGCAATATTATTCAATGGTAATTTAGACTATAAAGTACACCAGTCAAAATGCGATCCCAATGGTAACTTCATTCTACTAGACATCACTATTGAAAATAATAAATTTACACTTGTATGCCTGTATGGACCAAACTCAGATGATCCCCTTTTTTTTCTTCAGAACATATCAAAAGAAATTGATGAAATGAATAAAGATAAATATATTTTATGCGGAGATCTTAACCTTGTTTTGGACCCAGATTTAGACTATCATAACTATAAAAATATAAATAATAAAAAATCTAGAGAAAAAATTATTAGAAATTATTCAAGAAAAATATTTAATCGACCCTTTTAGAGAAAATCACCCCCTAATGAGAAGGTTCACATGGAGACGACGACAGCCTTTTCAGCAAGCAAGACTAGATTTCTTCCTCATCTCTGAAAATACTTTACCTTCAATTAAAAACTGCATCATTGAAAATAGCTACAGATCTGATCATTCACCTGTATTGTTAAGTTTACGTTTCAACAATTTTATAAAGGGAAAACCACTATGGAAACATAACAATTCAATGCTGAAAGACATAAATTACATAAACATGATTAATGAAAAAATAGAAGAAATAAAAAATCAATATGCTATTCCAATATATAACCGAGAAAACTTACATGAAATACCAAACAACGAATTGCAATTCACAATTAACGATCAACTTTTTCTAGAAACACTTATGATGGAACTACGTGGAAAATCTATTTCTTATTCTTCCTTTATAAAAAAATAAACCAATCAAATAGAAAAATCATTAACAGAACAAATATTAGACATGGAAAAACAGTTAAAGAAAGAAGACATGAATAAAATTGAAATTTTAAAATTAGAACTCCAGGAAATTCCTAAAATTAAAGTAAATGGTTCAGTTATTCGATCAAGGGCTCTAAATATAAATGAAGGAGAAAAACCAACAAAATATTTCTGTGCACTTGAATCTCATAACTTTATAAGTAAAACAATACCAAAACTTGAAACAGAAAATGGCAAAATAATTACAAAACAGAACTATTTTACACCAAACTGTATAGCAATAAAGACACAGCTGCTTATAAAGATTTAGATTTGGATAATATTTTGGAAAATACGCATGTACCAAAATTAAATGAAACAGAATCAGAAAAACTAGAGGGATTAATCACAAAAACTGAACTAGCCTTTGCACTAAAAAACATGACGAACAACCGTATCCCAGGTACAAGCGGATTTGCATGCGAATTTTATAAAATGTTTTGGCAAAAACTGGGTGATTTCATTTGTAGGGCAATAAATTATAGCTATCAGAAGGGTGAACTATCTATAACTCAACGGCAGGGTATAATAACACTAATCCCAAAAGAAAATAAATCTCGACATTTTCTAAAAAATTATAGACCTATTTCATTATTAAACACAATTTATAAAATGGCATCAGCATCTATCGCTAATAGAATAAAAACAGTATTAGACAAATTAATAAATGGGGACCAAACAGGATTTATTTCAGGAAGATACATGGGGGAAAACACTAGACAGGTATACGACATTATGCAATATATTGAAAAAAATAATATCCCAGGACTTCTTCTTCTTATAGACTTTGAGAAAGCATTTGACTCTACATCGTGGAACTATATTCATAAAGTACTTCGTTACTTTAAATTGTGACCAAATATTAGGCAATGGATTACATTATTCTACAAAAATGCTCAACTATCAGTTAATCAACATTGTAACCTCTCACCTTTTTTTTCAATACACCGAGGCTGTCGTCAGGGAGACCCACTTTCACCGTACATATTTATCTTATGCGCAGAAATACTTGCAATCAGAATACGCAAAAATCATAAAATTAAAGGAATTAAAATAAATGGAACAGAATATAAACTAACACAGTTTGCAGATGACACTAGTGCCTTCTTGGATGGATCAAGTGAATCACTAAATGAAACACTTAATGAACTGGAAATGTATGCCCATATGTCAGGACTTAAAGTTAATTTTGATAAAACACAAGTTATTTGGATTGGGGCAAAATTTTTTATTTTTTAGCCAAGACTCAATAAAAACAAAACGGAAACTAAAGTGGGGAAATAACAGATTTAAATTGCTTGGAATTACATTTGACACAGATTTAGAAAAAATTGTGAACATAAATTTCTCGGAAAAAATGAGGCTCATAAAAGAAAAAATCAACAGCTGGAACAAAAGGTATTTAACACCATTAGGCCGAATCACAGTCATAAAGTCTCTTCTTCTCCCATCTTTAAATCACCTGTTTATATCCCTACTACCCCAGTCAAACATGTGTTAAAGATATCAGCAGCATTATGTATGAATTTTTATGGCAAGGTAAATCACGAGTAAAAGGCACTATCACATGCAAACAATATGAGGATGGCGGACTAAAAATGCCAAATATTGAGGACTATATATCGTCTTTAAATACAACATGGGTAAGAAGAATAGTGTGCAACAAATACAAATTTATAAACATTTTAAATACAGAAATTGATACAGACGATATTTTTAAATTGGGAGATATGTACATCGAACAAAAAATAGGAAAAATTTCAAACCTTTTTTGGCGGGATGTTTTAAAAGCTCATCTAAAATTACAAAATAAGCTTAAGCCGATAAACATGGATGCATTTCTTTCTAGCCCATTATTTTTTAATAAGGACATAAAATGTGGGACAACCTTCTTCAATAAGGCATGGTTTGATAAGGGAATATGTTTTATAAATGATATTATCAAAATTGATGGAACTTTTGCCTCTCAAAATGAACTTAAAAACAATTTCAACATAAATATAAACTTTCTTCAATAGTATGGCCTTGTCAAAGCAATAAAAGATTGGGGTAAAAGTTTGAAATTTAAAACTTATCAATATCGAAAAAAAGTTACAAATGCCATTTACTCCATACAAACTAAAACTATAGCTAAAAAACAAAACCGGGACAAAAGACATGTACCTCGCATTAAACTCCAATTCTGAATCTCTAGCTGGTAAAATTAAATGGAACTCCACCTATAATTTTAACAATGAAACATGGAAGAAAATATATTTATGGCCGCATACCATAACAAAAGACACAACTCGAAAATGGTTCCAGTACCGAATAAACCACAATATTCTGGCCACAAATGATTTCCTAAATAAGATTAAAAATTGTCAGTAGTCCATTATGTACATTCTGTAATAATTTCTCGGAAACAATAAAAACATTTGTTTTGGGATTGTAAGGTTACACAAAACATATTTAGGGAACTTCAAGAATGGTTAGCGACCAAAAATATAACTATTACAATTAACGAAAAAATCATTCATCTTTGGGATTTACGAAAAAACAATAAGTATCTTCAAACAATTAATACTATTAGAAACAAAAAATAAATACTATCTCTATTATTGCCGGTGTTCAAAAGTAGTACCAAGTCTCAGCATACTGAAGCATCGAATTCAACTATTCTATGAAACATCCAGGAAGGCAGCAATAATGGCCAACAAACTTGAAAACTTTACAAAAATTTGGGAAGACTTTATCATTTCAAAATTTTAATTTATGTAACAAAAACACCAAAATAAGATTTCATCTTCAGCTGAGCTAGTTGCGGGTGCTATAATAAATCTCTGCTTTTGTGGGTTTTTTTTTTCTTCATCCTTTCATTGTTTTAACCCTTTCCCCACCCCCTCCCCACTTACCATTCCACCTCATATTATAGGTTTGGGAAATAAAGACATTATAAATATGAATCTAGTAGAATAATATAATATACATAGAGTAATACAGGTTCAAGCAAAGACCATGATCTGACGGAACCAGCCGCGTTTTGTTTTATAATCAGTGTGGGGATCGGAACAGATTGTACATTGGTTTGTCAATACATAATGTTACCAACAACTGTAACATTTAACCCTTTCAGCCCTAAATAACTGGAATGGATTATATATAATATGTTAATTTTCGGTCAATTCCATTCAACACAAAATACTTTTCAAATAATCTATTTATAATTTTTTTATTTTTTTTTTTAACAAATATGAAAACTACTTGCAAAGAGTGCAGATCCTGATGAGCCGGCTCGTCTGGATCTACACTGTTTAAAAACACCTATATAAATGGCTGTAGTGTTGAAAGGGTTAATACACGATTTAAACATGTAGATGCACAGCAGGATTGAACTTCACTTTTTACAGAGTGGGGCTGGTTCAGTTGGATCATGGGTAATATGAATGATAACAAATACTCAATTACATGTATTACATATGCTAAATCAAACTTTGGCTCTTGCAGCGCTGGAGAGTGACATTGTCATATGCGGGTTTATTATAAGTATTACTGTCTTTTTTTTTAATAACACGTGCAATTTTTTATTGAAAATTCAGGTATCTCATTAATGACGATTCTCATGTACCAGTCAACCATGAAGTCTTAATAGAACAGTGATTTCTACCCAGTACTGCAAGAGCAAAAGAGGGTGAATATCTGTAATTGCATGTTTTGTATTTGTATCCGACTATGACATGTATATTATGTACGGTTTGTGGGGGATGGCCCCGACCCACCACAAAAAAAAATAAATAAAAAAAAAAAATAATTCAGCGCTGTAATGGTAATATTTACCTAAACAATACAGGCAACGAATATGGCGGTATTTATTGATTATTCTCAGATATATCAAGCAATGTAGACGCATATCAGAGTGTGCGTGATGCACACGCTGGTCAGCGCCCACCTTGATTTGTTTACATGTTCAAGTTTACATAATTATTCCGATAAACACATAATAAAGTATATCATACTACATTACGACTTTCAAGATTTTTAAATAATTATTGAAAACAGATGAATGCTTCTGACGGTTTTCAAGAACTTTTGAGACTATCAATAAGTCATAGTATAATAGCTTTAACATATTCGATTTACGAGTTCTTGCTTCAGTCATAAAGTGTGTTTTGTATATACAATACGAAATATGACATAGTATAATATTAATATATTCATATTCCTTAAGCTGAATTTGTATCCCAGGATAAGAAACTCAAGCGAACGGATTGATTTGTCAATTCCACATTTTCGGAATATGTTGGATATATTTGTCCAAAATTCATTCAGATACCTACATGTAATGAAAAAATGATAATACGTTTCTTTTTTATTACAGTGCTTACAATTAGGGCTATTTGAGATTTTCCAGGTAAACAGGTTTTCATTCATTGCTAGAATTCTATGTAATGCTTTGTATTTAAATTGTTTAACACGGTTATCAATTACTACTTTGTGTAGGACATAATAAAAAGATCCCCATGAAATGTTCTGCTGAAATTGTTGTTCCCAGTATTTATGGATATATGGTATATTTCTATTTTTTTTTTTTCAGTAGTATATAATATAGTTCAGAACTTTGTTCGTGATGTTTTCAAATGGTTTATTATGTATGTAAACCGTAGTCAAGCTAGTTTTAACTTTTGTCTTAATGGACTCTGTGGTTGTCAAAGTAATCTTCCAGGCACTTGGTATTGACTCTTTAATAGTGTTAATTTCCGAGATCCAGTTTTGCTTATTTTTCAAGCGGGAAAGAATACGAGTGGTATCAATTTGACTTAGAAATTGTATCGTTAATGAAAATCAAGTCTGCGTCTGTCCAGCGTTTGAATATTGAGCATTTACCGCTACGTTTTATATATTTGTTATCCCAAATGATTTGTTTATACGGATATCATAAAAATGTTTTGGGCTTTCTTTATTCAACGCAATACAAAAATTCGCCCAAATTCCAATAACATATTTGTAGAATGCAGGAATACTGAGGTGTATATTAGGTAACGATTTGATGGAGTCCAGGTTCGTGTTGAATATAAGAAAATTATTACCATATTGAATAAGAAAGAATGCAGGTGTAAATTTCCAATTGGTGTTCCAATTCGCATATGTTTCGATATCAATCATTTCTAAACCTCCGTTTAATTTTTTTCCAATGATGATTGAGCGTCTAATTTTTACCATTCCATAAGAATCTGTAAACTATGGAACTTATTTTGTCAATTATGGATTTCGGTGTAACTATGGTTTGCATTAGGTATGTCAGTTTGGATAAAAGTAGCGATTTTATTACCAATATTTTGCCATAAAATGTTAATTTTCTTTTATTCCATGAATCTGTTATTTTTTCGCACTGGCATATTTTGTCAGTCCAGTTGAGATTTTCACATTCTTCTTTAACATTTCCGAAGTACACACCTAGTGCTTCCACAGAAGTGTTTGTGAATTCTGTATTTAAAACACTTTTACATGCTTTATGTTTGGACCTACTGTTTTAATTTTATTTAGTTTTAGCCCCGATAATGTGACAAATTCTTCAATTGTTTTCATTGCATTTTCTACATCTGCTTCGTTCGTTAAGAAAAGTGTAATGTCATCAGCTAGTTGAGAAATTTTTATTTGTTTTTTCGTAGTGTCTGCTTTTACAGATATACCGTTTATTTCGTTGTTTGTTCTAACCTTGATAGCTAGAATTTCAACAACAATTATAAACAAGAGGGCCATGATGGCCCTAATTCGCTCACCTGACTCCATGAACACCAGAGGAGAATGTGACATTGAGTTCATATGTGTTTTAAAAAAATTGTGCTATTTTTAGATGGCGGTCATCTTGGATTAAGCGATGACTCTCAATTTACCAAATCTGAAAATGCTTCCCCCAAGGATCTTAACTTACATCGGCCATGTGGTTCCTCAGAAAATGATGTTCAAAATCTCGAATAAATGGACCTTTTGGCAGCCATCATGGATGACATAATCATCCGATTCCGACGAATATTACACCAGAGCAATCGCCTCATCGATACCTTCAATTTGATATATGACATGAGCATATTCGGTCAAAAATAAAATTTGACCCCAATTTGACCCCCACGGACCACGCCCATTTTTGATCCCGGGGTCACAAGTTTAACATCTTTGAAACAGCATTCTACATCGATCATTCCTACCAAGTTTCGTCGAAATCCGGCTAGCGGGTCATGATAAGAAGATTTTTTTAAGAATTTGTGCTATTTTTCGATGGTGGCCGTCTTGGATTAGCGACAACCTCCGTTTTAACAAATCTGAAAAAGCTTCACCCATGGACCATAATTGTGAAGTTTGGCCACCATGGGCCAAGCGGTTCGTGTGAAGAAGAATTTTGAAATCTCTAATAAAAGAACGACATTTTGACCTTTCGGCGGCCATCTTGGATGACATGACCATCCAATGGTGACAACAAAAGAACCAGAGCGATCGCCTCTTTGATACCTTCGATTTGATATAGACATGACCATATTCGGTCAAAAAATAAAATTGGACACCAATTTGACCCCACGGGCCACGCCCATTTTTGACTCCGGGGTCACCATTTTAACAACTTCGAAAGAGCATTGTACATTGATCATTCCTACCAAGTTTCGTCGAAATATGGCTGGCGGGTCATGAGAAGAAGATTTTTGAAGACTTTATGTTATTTTTAGACGGCGGCCATCTTGGATTAGTGATGACCTTCATTTTAACAAATCTGAAAAGGCGTCACCCATGGACCATAATTTTTAAGTTTGGCTACCATGGGTCAAGTGGTTCATGTGAAGAAGAATTTTGAAATCTCTAATAAAAGAACGACCTTTTGACATTTCGGCGGCCATCTTGGATGACATAACTATCCGATTTCGACAAAAACAAGAGCTGTAGGAGAACAGCATAGCTCGACTACGAGGGTTGTCGATGTACACATAGCTTGACAAACAAGGTGACTGCGGCCTGCATAAAAACCTTAACCAAGGTTGACTAAAAAACTTAACCAAGGGAAATTAAGTAAGTAATTCAAGGTTAAATGTAGGTCAATGACAGATATAGGTCAGGTGTTATTGATGTACATCACTAGGAGATGAAGTTTTCCAAGTATGGTTGCTGTAGGCCCAGGAGTATTCCATATACAAGCTTCACTAAAAACCTTAACCAAGGGGAAATAACTAAGTAATGCAAGGATAAAAGTAGTTCAACGTCAAATATAAGTCAGGGATTATTGATGTACATCACTAGGAGATGAAGTTGTCCAAGTATCGATGATGTAGGCCCAGGAGTATTCCATATGCAAGCTTGACTATAAACATTAAGGAAGTAATTCAAGGTTAAATGTAGGTGAAGGTAAAATATAGGTCAGGGGTTATTGATGTACATCCCTATGAGAAAAAGTTATCCAAGTATGGTGTCTGTATGCACAATAGTATTCCATATACAAGCTTGACTAAAAACCTTAACCAAGGTTGACTAAAAACCTTAACCAAGGGGGATTAACTAATTAATTCAAGGTTAAATGTAGGTGAAGGTGAAATATAGGTCAGGGGTTGTTGATGTACATCACTAGGAGATGAAGTTGTCCAAGGATGGTTGGTGTAGGGCCAGGAGTATTCCATCTACAAGGTTGACTAAAAACCTTAACCAAAGATAATTAACTAAGTAATTTAAGAGGAAATGTAGGTGAAGGTCAAATATAGATCAGGGGTTATTGATGTACATCCCTATGAGAAAAGGTTGTCCAAGTATGGTGTCTATATGCACAATAGTATTCCATGTACAAGCTTGAGTAAAAACCTTAACCAAGGTTGACTAAAAACCTTAACCAATGTGACTTAAGTAAGTAATTGAAGAGGAAATATAGGTCAAGGTCAAATATATATCAGGGGTTGTTGATGTACATCACTAGGAGATGAAGTTGTCCAAGTATGGTGGGTGTAGGGCCAGTAGTATTCCATATGTAAGCTTGACTAAAAACCTTAACCAAGGGGAATTAACTAAGTAATTCAAGAGGAAATGTAGGTCAAGGTCAAATATAGATCAGGGGTTATTGATGTACATCGCTATGAGAAAAGGTTGTCCAAGTATGGTGTCTGTATGCACAATAGTATTCCATGTAGTAGCTTGACTAAAAACCTTAACCAATGTTGACTAAAAACCTTAACCAAGGGGAATTAACTAGGTAATTCAAGGTTAAATATAGGTCAAGGTCAAATATAGGTCAGGGGTTGTTAATGTACATCACTAGGAGATAAAGTTGTCCAAGTATGGTTGGTGTAGGGCCAGGAGTATTCCATCTACAAGGTTGACTAAAAACCTTAACCAAAGATAATTAAGTAAGTAATTCAAGAGGAAATATAGGTCAAGGTCAAATATAGATCAGGGGTTGCTGATGTACTTCCCTAGGATATTAAGTTGTCCAAGTATGGTGGGTGTAGGGCCAGAAGTATTTCATATACAAGCTTGACTAAAAACCTTAACCAAGGAGAATTAACTAAGTAATTGAAGAGGAAATGTAGGTCAACATGGTCAAGGTCAAATATAGATCAGGGGTTATTGATGTACATCCCTATGAGAAAAGGTTGTCCAAGTATGGTGTCTGTATGCACAATAGTATTCCATATACAAGCTTGACTAAAAACCTTAACCAAGGTTGACTAAAAACCTTAACCAAGGGGAATTAAGTAGGTAATTCAAGGTTAAATGTAGGTCAAGGTCAAATATAGGTCAGGGGTTGTTGATATACATCACTAGGAGATAAAGTTGTCCAAGTATGGTTGGTGTAGGGCCAGGAGTATTCCATCTACAAGGTTGACTAAAAACCTTAACCAAAGATAATTAAGTAAGTAATTCAAGAGGAAATGTAGGTCAAGGTCAAATATAGATCAGGGATTACTGATGTACATCCCTAGGAGATGAAGTTGTCCAAGTGTGGTGGGTGTAGGGCCAAGATTATTCCATATACAAGCTTGACTAAAAACATTAACCAAGGGGAATTAACTAAGTAATTGAAGAGGAAATGTAGGTCAAGGTCAAATATAGACCAGGGGTTATTGATGTACATCCCTATGAGAAAAGGTTGTCCAAGTATGGTGTCTGTATGCACAATAGTATTCCATGTACAAGCTTGACTAAAAACCTTAATCAAGGTTGACTAAAAACCGTAACCAAGGGGAATTAAGAGGAAATGTAGGTCAATGTGAAATATAGATCAGGGGTTATTATTGTACATCACTTGGAGATGAAGTTGTCCAAGTATGGTGGATGTAGGGCCAGTAGTATTCCATATACAAGGTTGACTAAAAACCTTAACCAAGGCGTGACGCCGACGCCGACGCCGACGCCGACGCCGACGCCGGGGTGACAACATAAGCTCTACTTATTCTTCGAATAGTCGAGCTAAAAATGCACCAGAGTGATCGCCTCGTTGATACCTTCAATTTGATATATGACATGACCATATTCGGTCAAAAATAAAAAAATTACCCCAATTTGACCCCACGGGCCACGCCCACTTTTGACCCCGGGGTCACCATTTTAACAACTTTGAAAGAGCATTGTACATCGATCATCCTACCAAGTTTTGTCGAAATCCGGTTGGCGGTTTTGAGAACAAGATTTTTGAAGAATTTGTGCTATTTTCAGAAAGCGGCCATCTTGGATTACGTAATGACGTCATTTTAACAATTTTGTAATCCCCCTACCTAAGGACCATGACCATGAAGTTTCGTGACTATAGGCCCAATAGTTACCGAGGAGAAGACGTTTGAAAATGTTCACGGACGGACGACGACGGACGACGGACGACGGACGCCGGACGACGGACACATTGCGGTAACAATAGCTCACATGAGCTTCGCTCAGGTGAGCTAATAAAAGTGCAGACAGAGGACACCCTTGTCTGACGCCACGAGATATACTAAATAGCTGTGATTTCCAGCCATTGTTTATAACACATGCTTATGTATTTTTATATAAAACGTTTCCTTGCTTGGATTTGCTTCATATTTCACACACGCATTGCTCCAAGGGTCCTCTACTGCGCTGTGGCTAATCCACGTCCGTGTCGCCCCTTCTAATCCCAGGGTCAGGGTCACATACATTGTGCATCTCGAAACCTTAACGCTCAGTCGCTCGGGTAAATACTGGCCTATATTTTCTGTTTCCTTGCTTGCATTTGCTTCATATTTCACACACGCATTGCTCCAAGGGTCCTCTACTGCGCTGTGGTAAAGCCACGTCCGTGCCGCCCCTTCTAAGCCCAGGGTCAAGGTCACATACTTTGTGCATCTCGAAATCTTAATGCTCAGTCGCTCGGGTAAATAATGGCCTATATTTTCTGTTTCCTTGCTTGCATTTGCTTCATATTTCGCACACGCATTGCTCCAAAGGTCCTCTACTACGCTGTGGCAAATCCACATTCAAATTTGCCCTCGATTCCTTTGCTGCCACCGGGCTCACTTCGTTGTCCTCTGACAACTCTTGATATAAAATGTCGTGCCAGGCATTGACCTGACACAAATATACGGATTTTGTACAAGTATTTCCATTGTTTGAAGAACAATGAAAAAGCCCCTAAACAACAATAGAGTTTATGAGCTTACGGAATATTACAAAGGAATCTTTTGTTCCTAACCCCGCCCCTAAGCTCTCAAACCCCCGGACGTTGGCCCGGACGGACGGACGCATACGACGCCGAGGGTATGCCATAAGCACGGCTTCCTTCGGAAGGCGCGCTAAAAAATTGAGAAATGTTCATCATTGGCCAGATGCTGGATACGTGATTTTAAATAACCAGATGGCCGCGGCCCGCATGTCGAGCCCGCCGAGGCATTTGATGGTCTCAGAGTGTAAAAGATTTAACGAAAATTTTAAAGTCATTTGATCTTGGGCATGTGGGCCGCATGGGCAGGCTATAGAATGACAATATGGATGATGAAAAGGGAATATTGGAAGTTTGAAGTAAATTATGAAGTAACGATTGTGGAGATATAAAGTATGTAAAAACTTTAACGCATATTTTATAATAACGCAAACTTCTAAGTCATTTGACCTTGACCTTGGGCACAGGGGCCACATCAGGACACAGAATGAATATATGGCTGATGACCAATAAGCATACAAAGTTTCAAGCAATTCTGACTTACGGTTACAGAGATAGTAGGTATCGGACGGACGGACGCACGCACACACGGATGGACGGACACACAGACGGATGCACGCACGGACACACGGATGTCATTGTGATCACTATGTCTCGCTTTCCGCAAACGGCCTCGACAAATATTGACCTGAGATAGTTATACTGACCTACGGGCAGAGCTTCCGATCGTAAATGCGCGAACATTCTAGTGGCCAAATTGATCCGTGACGTATGAAATATTTCAAGCAATCACATTTCGTGTTACGAACCGCCATCATTCTTACCAACCAGGGGCCCGTTTCACTAAACTTTGTACGACTAAAATGTTCATAAGTGCAAATTTAGAATCGTCTGTAAATTTAAATTGATGGATTCACATTTATTGAGCATAGGCTGCATATGCAGCCTATACTCAATAAATGTAAATCCAATAATTGATTACAAGTAAACACTTGTAATGTATATTTACAGACTATATTAATTTTGAACTTACGAACATTTTAGTTGTACGAAGCTTAGTGAAACGGGCCCCAACATGTCATGAATTTTGCATGGGTGCAGCATCTGACCAATTGCATACATGAAACATTCTCCATTTAAAATAAAACAGTTATTGTCTTTTTTTGTTTCGGTCCTCACAAAAAGGCAATAATTGTACGTTACTAGTCAGTTCGTATTGGGCAAATACAAAACTCGTTACCTGATAAGTGAAAATGCCCAGCATGGGCGGTAGCGTGGACTTACCATCGGGATCTACGACAGGGTTGGCAGTCGGCCCTACAACTGTGGTAGAAGGTGGTGTAGTGGTGGACGTGGTGGTTGTTTCCACTGAGGAGAGACGCCGAGACACATGCACCAACCAGTGTACACACACACGCACAGACGCCATGCAAATCGGCCCACATGGTATGTACACTAGTGCAGACAGCTCTGTGCATTTATTTTAGCAGAACATGAATTGATGAATTTGCACGTGTTTTTTTTAGCTGAATACATGCTGATTTCCAAAAATTGAAGTGAAAATACTCACAGCAATTGAAGGCGTAAAATAAAATATGTATTGAAATTGAAATCAGGGACTATGATACTCTTTAAGCACAAAGCATATCTGGAGCTCTGCTGTAAGTGTACAGACACATGCACAAACGTCATGCAACTCGGCCAGCGATGATTTGCGTCGCAATCGTGCATGGTATACACACCGGTCCAGTAATACCATTTTGATAGTTAATACACGATGCAGGATGTTTATTTAATTGGAGGTTAACTGCAGAGGTTCAAGGTTTGGTTTTGGGGGCCAATAAACCAATAAACTAATAGTTGTTTTTAATGAAATAGACATGCTGTTAGCAACTTTAACCCTTACATTGCTGAATTATATTTTGTCGACTGCTGTTTATATTTTATTTTCCTTTTTTCTCATCAAAAACATGGATTGACAACACTTTAGAATCATTTTCAAAGGAAATGATTCAAAAGTGTTGTCATACCATTTTTATTGAGAAAGAAGACAAAATATAAACAGCAGATGATGATTTATGTTTCCAGCGTTGTAAGGGTTAGCCCGGAAGAGCGGGACAATTATCTATTTAGTCTGCATTTTCATGAATTTGTTATTATTTCTGTTTATAAACATGCTTTGACAATAGAGATGATTTTCATGCACTGTCAAAGCATGTTTTTGAATATAAAATACAGAAAAAGAAACAATTTTGTTTCCATATTTTCCCACCTAGTAAAAAGGCATGCAATGATCATAGTAGGATCCAGACTGGCCATTTATGAATATTTGAGAAAATAGAATCAAAGACAAGGTTCAGGCCCAGACTCACGAATCCTAGTTTCAACTCAGACGAGGCTCTGCCGAGCATGAGGCGAGATCACAATGCCAGACTGGGATTTCCCGTCTCGGTCCCAACACTGAATACTGATTATGAAAATGTAATTTGTTTATTTGACTTGTCTATGCTATCAAGTAATGGCAGAATTATTCTGCCAGTCCGGAAACCTAAAAACAATACCCTGAAGATACTAATTTTTCTGACAGAAAATTTTAAATATTTTTCTTTTTTATGCACAGAAGTATATGTTGTCGCCACTCATTAGAACTGTCTCCTAACACATTGTGGGAAATTATAAAAGGAACGATAAGAAATGAAACAATAAAATTTGCATCGAAAGAAAATAAAATAAATTTAAAGTTAGAAAGAAAACTCATAGAAGAAATAGATCAACTGGAAACAGAATACGCAAACAATATATCGGACACCACTTTATTAGAATTACAATCTAAAAAACAAAGTCTAGAGGACATCCATGAAAAGAAAGTAAGAGGAAGTATCATACGATCAAAAGCAGAATATATAGAGGGTAATGAAAAAAATACAAAATGTTTTGCAAATTTAGAAAGGAAACGAGCAGAGAACAAATCTATAGTCCGATTAAATGTAAATGGAAAAAATGTCACGAAAAATGAAGATATATTACACGAGCAAAACGAATACTATAAAAAGCTATATAGCAAAAAAGATGTTCAGAATAGTAATCACAATTTTTTTACAAACAACGATCAGAATAAATTATCTGAAGAAAACAAACAGCATTGCGAAGGTAATCTTTCCGAATATGAATGTAGCACTGCTCTAAAAGAAATGAATAATAATAAAAGCCCAGGCTCCGATGGACTAACAGTAGAATTTTTTAAAATATTCTGGAATGATATAAAAAATATTATAAATAATCTTTCAACTATTCATTAACAAACGGGTCGCTAAGCGAAATGCAAAAACAAGGAATAATAACATTACTACCGAAAAAGGCGACTTATCAATATTAACAAATTGGAGACCCATATCATTGCTTAATGTAGATTATAAAATAGCATCTAAGACGATTGCAAATAGAATTAAAAAAGTTCTACCATCAATAATAGATTATTCACAAACTGGATTTCGTAAGGGAAGATATATTGGAGAAAACATTAGAACTCTTTACGAAGCAATTGATCATCTTAACGAAAATGATGCCCCAGGTCTCTTTTTTTTCGCAGATTTCGAAAAAGCATTTGATACTGTTGAACATACATACCTTTTGAAAACATTGGACTATTTTAATTTGGTAATGATATACTTAATTGGATCAAACTATTTTACTCTGATGCAAAAAGTTGTGTAACAAATAACGGATACTTATCAGAATTATTTTCAATACAAAGAGGTGTGCGTCAGGGCTGTCCGTTATCACCGTATCTTTTTATTATGGCCATTGAAATATTATCACAATCTATCATAAATGAAGCAGATATAACCGGAGTCAAAATGTATGATGTAGAACTAAAGAACACAATGTTTGCTGACGATGCAACCTTTATGACAGACGGCTCTCAAAAATCCTTCGAAAAGTTAATATACATAATAGACGAATTCAGTATGATTTCTGGCCTAAAACTTAACATTAAAAAATCAACAGTAATGAGAATAGGTGCTCTTAAACATACAGAAACCACATTTTGCCCCAACAAACAATTTACTTGGACCTCACACAGCGCGAAAACATTAGGCGACACATTCCTAAATGATAATATTAATACCCATGACCATAATTTTTTTACAAAAATCTTAGAATTTGAACAGTCACGGTAATAAAAACATTTGCTGCCCCAAAATTAATATACCCATTGACAGTTTTACATGATCCACCAGAACATATGATAAAACGTGTAAGAACCAAGTTATTTCAATTTTTATGGGATAACAAGCCTGATAAAGTAAAAAGAAATACAATTATTCAAGCTTACGAAAAAGGGGGACTAAAAATGTTAAACATCGATAGTTTTATTACTTCAATAAGAGCTTCATGGGTAAAAAGAATATGCGATACTACTAACATAGGAAAATGGAAAGCAATTTACGAAAAAATACTTGAAAAATATGGCGGGACTTTTATTTTCGAATGTAACTTGAAAACCGGAAGACATACAAAACATAGTGAAAAATAAATTCCTGAACAATGTTTTGAAATCTTGGGCAAGTATAAACTATTCTTCTCAAACAGATACAGTATCAAAAGAAATAATTTGGAACAACTCTAATATAAAAAACATCAAAATAAAACTTTGTTTCATAGACACTGGTTTGATAAGGGTATCAAGTACATCGAACAATTATACGATTATAGAACAAAAACTTTTCTGACATTCGGTGATATTGTAGAGTTATTCAGCATAAGAAATGATGATTTTATGAAATATCAATGTATATAAATAGTATAAATCCAATATGGAAAGAAACAATAAAAACAGAACAAATAAACATAATACAACTGTCTGAAACACTGAAATCAAGGGTACAAAAAAGCAAATACGTTAATAAATTACTTTATACAATACAAACAGAAAAAAAAATCACTAAAGAAAAAAAGTCTGAAAAAAAATGGATAGCTGAATTTCCGGAAGCCAACTTAAACTGGAAAACATATTTACATGTCAACCTTTAATTGTACTATAGATTCCACATTGCGGAATTTTCAATATAAATACCTTATGCGAATGAATGGAACAAATAAATTACTCTTTCGATGTAACCTAATTAATAGTAGTTTATGCGATTTTTGCTCTATGTATGTAGAAACTATAAAACATTTGTTTTTGGGAATGTACTCATGTACAACATATGTGGTCACAGTTACGTACCTATTTGAATGAAAAAGGTTTTTACTTACGCTGTAAATTTCCAAAGTATTTCTTTAGGAATAGATGAAAGTACACACAAGGCACAACAATTTAATTTTATACTCATATTAGCCAAATACTTTATTGTTAAATGTAAATAGAAAACCGGGAAATTGCTTTCGAACCGTTTATAAACTACTTAAAATATAGGATAAATTTAGAAGAGTTAATAGCTACTAAAAAAGACAAACTTGAGCAACACAACATTAAATGGGATGTTTTTCAAACATAGGTATGTTTTTTTGGCATAGTAGTGAAGGTTCAATCACACTAACCACACAAAAGTAAACGAATATATATATAAAAAAAAAACTCAATTCAAGCGGATGTGAACAAAAGGGGACATATTTTATACTTTTCGATACTCTTCCTTCTTCCTGATTGTACTTTACCATCTATGCTTTTCTATATTCTTTTTGTCTTCTCTTTCTCTAAAAACTTATTTTCAAGTACAATGAGTGCATGTGCAATCATTTCATAACGACTTTAGTCACAGTGTGTTAGTTAATAATACATGTGTTGTATTGTATGTACATGTTGTATTTAAAAATAATAAAAAATATTAAATAAAAAAAAAAAAAAAAAAAAAAAAAAAAAAGAACTGTCTCGTCGAGACAGTTCAAATGAGTGGTAACAACATATACTTTCATTGAGAAACGAAGAAAAACTGTTTGTAAATTTAGATAGTTGTGAATGGGTATCCTGCATGAAGATCTATTAAATTCAATGAAGCATCAATAGCCCCAAAATGTAATTTGAAAGTTGGCAAAAGTAAACTAATAGCATGCAAAGGTTCCTTTCCTGTTAGGAAATTCATGTTAACTATTGGCATGACAGACAAACCTTAAACCTCTAGACATGCAACTACCACATATACAAGGGAGAGTGTTCTTCGTCGAGGTTAACTTAACCCTTAGTCCGCTACACACAACAATTGTCGTCTGCTGTTGCTTTCATATCTTGCCTTGTTATTTCTCAATAAAAACATGGTTTGACAGCACTTCAGAATCATTTACAATGGAAATGATTCTAAAGTGCTGTCAAATCTTGTAAGTTATTCTAAAGTGCTGTCAAAGCATGTTTTTGATGATACAAATGGAAAATAGAAAACAAACAGCAGACAACAACAAAATAATATAGCAGTGTAAGGGTGAAATAAACATTTGTTTACTGTAAGTGGATTTCAAATGTTAGCAACGGGATATGATGCAGGTTTTTATTTAACAGAATTTGTTTTTTAAAATTTTAAAAGGGACATCATTTTTGTGCCTTCCTTTCATCTGAAAGTAAATACAGCAAATGTATTTGTTTTGGTTTAAGTGGTATTTTGATGGACTGGTCGGGTTACAGCAATCAAACTCTACACATTACTTTTTAGTACTGCAACAATGGGCTCAAAAGTGGCTTATTTAAGGAGTAGGTGAACTGTCTCTTAGAACATAGGTTGTGATATACCAAAATGTTCGTTAAGGTCTCTAGTTTATGAAACCACTTGTTGCAGTTCTGGGCAAAGGTCTCAAATTCAAGATGGCGTCCAAGATGGCCGCCATTTTTGAGAATACGCATTGAAAACAATAATTGCACTTTACAAATATTTTCTTTTAGTCAGTGTTCCAATGTTTGCTGATAATATGTTTACCACAATAACAGCTACAATTTGGAATAACAAAGGATGACATGTGACACAATGCCAATGTCATATCCAAGGTCAAAAGTCAATTTTTTATAAATTTCCGCTATTGCACCACCTAAATATATTTTTTTTATATCCAGGTTATCTAAAAAAATAAAACATACATATTGACATATCAGAACACTCGAAAGACATTTTGTAACAAAAATATGTTATATAAGTTGGAAATGTGTTTAGTAAACCATGGAGATATTCAAGATGGCGTCAATATGTCCGCCACATTTGGACATATGCATTGAAAACTTTGTTTGTCCATTTTAGTCAGAGTTACTGTGTTTGCTGATAATATATTTACCTCTATAACATCTACAATGTGTAATAAACAGGGATGACATTGTGACACAAGGTCAAGGTCGTATCCAATGTTAACGGTCAAATTTTAGTGAAATTCCGCCATTACGCATGCATTGGTGTGCAGAGCTTTTACCATGCAAGTTAAATGGTAATGTATTTATTCCACCAATGATATGCCACAATGTTACGCATGGTATGTAGTTTATGAAACTGTCTCACAATATTTAGCATTATGCATGCAGGCCTATAGGAACCAAATTCAAGATGGCTCCCAAGATGGTCGACAAATGATAAAATGTATTTGTTTTTTGGAAGTTCCAATCAGTGTTGTACTTGTAGGTTTGTAAAACTAAAATACATATTCATGTATTTGCAAAGAGGGACAAGTTGCAAGCATTTATATACATATGTATTATGGTATTGGCTTCACAGGTAAGGATACTGTAATAGCTATTCCCCTTTGTATAAATAACACGCCATTTGCAAGTGTCTGCTCCATGACAGATAAAACAATAAGTCATAAACTGTTATGATTTAAAACATAATTGGTATCTCATTGACCTGTATCCAAAGCATGTTGTAATGTGTGAGTTTTTCTAGGTATCATAGTATGTGTTGATATGCTACGAATGGCTTGTCCATAAAATTATACCAGTAATTAGGGATGGCGGGGCGTTTTTACAACCAAACCACATAATTGAATTGTTGTATTTATGTTGTTGATTTAATAATCATCATGACAATGTACAAGTGATAAATTGTCATTAATAGAAAGTGTGTCAGTGTACAATAATAATATTGTGACATGAGCCTATTTTATAGCTACCCAATCCCCCCTCCCCCTTCCCACGCCTCACATGAAAAGCAAATTGCGTAAATTAAAAAATGTGTGTTTTTGTTTTTGAATTGTCCGTTCCGTGACACAGCTGATTAATACTAATCAAATGCACCATTTTAGTCAAATGTCATCTAGTTAAGCTAGTATTCCGAAAATTCCAAAGGCCGAAGCAAATTGCATAAAGTCAAAAGCAAATGGCGTAAAGTCACAATGTTGCGATATTCGTGAGTTTCAGCGACAAAATTGCTGTCAAACCAGCTCAGGTGGCACTGTATATATGTAATGCAAGTGTTAAAGGGGCTTGGTCACATTTGATAGCATGTGTCAAATAAGCATTGTGCATACGTTATTGAATGCAACTTATTAACAACAGACTGGTGTGCCTTTGATGTGACCGCATGTAACAGAAGAAATAGAGACAAAAATACAACTGTGAATACCACGACTGAGGTGAGTGCATTAGACACGAACCAAGAGGAAGCAGACACGCGGATGTTGCTCCATGCAAGATATGAAACCGATAATGGCGCTGACACAGTAGTTGTCCATAGCCACGACACCGATGTACTGGTGCCCCTTCTGCACCACTTTTCTGAAATACACGCCAAGCACATAATTTCAGGACTGGAAGGATGGGCGTACACACGGACTTATCCAGATTTATCCCAGTACATGGAATGGTTAACAAACTTTCACCAGATCAGAATTATACTACCAATATACTGTCTCACAGGTTGTGATACGTGTAGTTCCTTTTTTTGGTTTTTTTTGGCAAAGGAAAGAAAACAGCGTTCAAGATTATGATGACCAGCGCTGATTCATACCAATGCTTGTCAGACCTTGGGTCAGTACCAGGATAAATCAGCAAAGAACACACACGTGCATGTACTGCATGTGTTGGTGCTCTTTATGGGAAGAAAGACTGTCGGTCTATAAATAACCTCCGTACAGAGAAGGCAAAATAATCGATCAAGCCAAGACATCTATCACCTACAGAAAACAGCTTGTTGTTACATGGTATGAGTACCAACTCCTTGTTTGGAGAAATGCATTACATGCCAAACATGAGTTACCCTTGCCAACAGACTATGGATATATGAATATGATGAGGAAGGGAAATTCATGAAACCTGTTTTAATGTCGCAATCAGTTGCTGCTCCCGAACTGTTAAAAAAATAAAAATGGTATGCGAGTGTGAAGTGTGTGGTGATGAATGTTTCGTGTTTCTGTAAAACAGTCAACCATGCACATCTGCCTGCAAGTGTGATGCTAGTGTCGGCGAATCCAATGAGTCCATGTGCACTAATGTGCACATAATTATGTCGATTGTGGGAGATGATATGGGAACAGATTCCGATGAGGACACTACATAACCATATTGTATAGTTGACTTCACCTGTAGTTTTGACCATTTACTTGCATACGATTGCCGTTTAGGGAGAAACATGTCTATGCAGTATGTCGTAGACACTTGAAATGTCAAAGTGAAAGTTCAAGTCCACTGTACAAAACTATTATACTCGTGAGCAACAAGTTCATGCCAATAACGTACGATGTAGTGCTTAATTGTGTACAGACTGCGGAACTTGATTGAAGTGTATGACAAATTCCATTTCCCGCATAGTGTGTTGTTGATTTACATGAACTAACAAGCCACCATTTGTATTTCATGGAATATGCCAAATTTCGAAATCTAACAGATATAATAATGTGTAAAATGATTTGCGTTAGGTGCTCGTTATGTGCTTTGTTCTTTTAGTGTATGCGTTTTCTGATGCGTTTATTTAATTTTCTTATATGTATTACCTGTATACGCATACAAAAACAGACACTTAATATAATCTGCAGAATTATAACAAATCCAATAAACTCACCAGAAAACATGCACGAACACGTTACAAATAAAATTAAAACAGCGCCTTACTTCATTCGAATACAGCATTTAAACAACATGTACCACGCTGGGCATTACGACACATGTTAGCCATTTCTAGTCAATTTAATATGCAGTAAATATTTACCTTGGTTTGCTTCTCAGACTCATCATTTTGAATGTGTTCATTAGTTTGATCACATTTTGGTGTCCATCTTGGACACCATTTGGAATTTAAGGTATTTGCCCTAACAATCATATTAGTATCACTCTTTTGAACTAGTGACTGTTGCAAATAGTTTGGCATACTGCAAATTGTGTTGTAACATAATAATGTATCGCCATACCGCATGACAAGTAACATACACGCATTTGATCGTGGGTGGGGTAATGCTAACATTACACAATGTTCATGTTTACCAAAGCTCAAACTTGATCAATACATGTCAGTACATGTGGCATGACATGTTAAGTGATTACAACCAATCATTTCCATGATGAGAAAAATGATATAAAATGTAATTGAATATAAATACATATATTTTCATATTTTTCGGACTATGAAATTTTGCCAAATTTTCATTATTTTTGACATTTTTTAAATTATTAAATAAAAAATATAACTTAGATATTAATAACATATTCAACTGGTTCTCTTACAAAGTATATATCTACAATTTTAACAATTTTTAGCAAAGAGTTGGATCAAATTATGAAAAAAAATGGAATATCCTTTTTGGCGGCCATCTTGGACGCCATCTTGAATTTAAGGCCTTTGCCCACGGAACCTACAACTGCAACAAGCGGTTTCATAAACTAGAGACCTTAACGAACATTTTGACACATCACAACCTATGTTCTAAGTGACAGTCCACCCACTTGTCACATAGGACTAGGTTGTTGCTCTACTATTTTGCCTAAAACAATGTATTGTTGTTTATCGTAGGATAGACTCTGCTCAGCCAATTATCAACATTCAAATTGAATTATCTCCCTTATGCCATATGTGGTAGTTTAAAGTGGGAAATAGCAGGCATGTTTCACGCTTAGAACATGGGAAATAAAAGTTGTCGTCTGCTGTATATTTTTTTCCCACAATAACCATGTGGTTTGACTTTGCACTACAAAATGGTTCTACAAGTGCTGTCAAACTATATTTTTAACCCTTACACTGCTGAATTAAATTATTGTCTGCTGTTTATTATATTTTCCCATTTTTCTCACCAAAAACATGCTTTGACAGCAGTTTAGCATCCAATGAAAATGATTCAAAAGCGCTGTCAAATCATGTTTTTGTCGAGAAAGCAGGCAAAATATATAGCAACAGCAGACAACAATTTTCATGTGCAGGTTAGTGAGGGAAATGGAGCATGGAATAGAAACAGCAGACGACAAAACTTAATTCAGTAATGGAAGGGTTAAAGATACTGATGTAACAGAAAACAGATCCAGATCATGCTGTGAGTAGGATAATTTTGAAGGGAGAACATTCACTGTGACACCAGTAGACGCAGATGTTTGCAAATTCTCAAAGCATTCGGGTAAGTGGCAAATTAAGCTCCCGAATTAAACTTCTCATTCTTCCAGATAAATGTTGAGATACAGTGCAATCTCTCTAAACAGGACATCCCAGCGTGTCCGATTCAGAGAGGCGCCTCTGTAATTCAGGTATATGAGCACGGCAGGATTTGTTTGTGCGTTTTGCAATCATGAACAGACAGTATATTATAATCTACCAATGAAATGATGAGAATGTGAAAACCCTGGTTATAAACATGAAACAGAAAATGATTCTGGTTTAACCCTTACTACGCTGAATTAAATGTTGTCGTCTGCTGGAAACGTTTTATTTTCAATATTTCTCGACAAAAACCTGGTTTTGACAGCACATGAGAATCGTCTCCAGTGGATACGATTCTCATGTGCTGTCAAAACCAGTTTTTTGCTAAGAATTAAAGCAAAAATGAAAAACAGCAGACGGCAATTTCGGTCAACAGGAAGGGTTAACCCTTAAAAGGTGAGAAACTAATATTGTCATCTGCTATTTTTCAGTGTTGTTTTATTTCCTTAGAAAAACTTGTTTTGGCAGACGATTCTTATGTGCTGCCAATACATCTTTTTTTGTCAATAAAAATGGTAAATAAACCAAGGGATGACATATGTAATTCAGCATTCTAATGATTCGACTTGGCTGTGAAAGTTTGAATATCACAATTAGTTACAGTCATGTATATGGAAACCTAACACATGTATACATCGTAACCTAACAGTAATATACGGTTACGGCAGTAAAACAGTGTCATACATGGAATGCAGGAAACGTCAAATGTTGTCTGCTGTTGATTTCTGTTTTTGTCTTCTTTCTCAATAAAAAAATGGTTTGACAACACTTCAGAATCATTTCCATTAGAAATGATTGTAAAGTGTTGTCAAAACATGGTTTAGATGAGAAAAAAAGGAAAATAAAAAATAAACAGCAGACGACAAATTTTAATTCAGCATTGTATGTGTTAAACAAACTAAGATTTCTGCAAACCGGCGTAGAACCATTTTCTATTTCATTAAAATCATGCAGGTCATGCAAATATCACCTGAAATATAAAAAATTATATTTCTGAAATTCACGTCACTATAATGTGTGAAATACTGAAGAAAAAAAAATTAATTAATGAAGTTTCATGCAAATTGATAGATGACTGCCACGATATATGGAAATCAATGAAAAATGACTTGCTATATATGAAAATAAATGAAAAATGACCGCGATACATGAAAAAAAATTAAAAAAATTGAGACAAATTGGTAATTTTGAAACTACATTGTGTTTGCTGCAAATTAACCCTGAGAATGTGGGAAACGAAAATTGCCGTCTGCTGTTGTTTCATATTTTGTATATAAATTCGCAATAAAAACAAGGTTTGGCAGCACTTTAGAATCAATTCCAATGATATTTTTATTCAGAATGAAGACAAAATTGGAAACAATAGCAGACGACAAATTACGAATTACGACAAATTCCCGCATGCTAAGAGTTAATAAACTCTGAATGTCAGCCTTAACTTTTCCATGTCTAAAATTATCCTAGTCTGTAATATGAACCTCAAATCGGGATATATATCTATGCTAATGTATATTAAAGTACCCTTAACTCTTTACATGCTAGCGGCGAAAATATCCGCCAAACGAATTGGGAGTATATGTTTTATTTCTCTCTGTAAATATGTCTTGAAATGTCATTAGAATTGAGTCCTCATGATATTTACGGGGAGAAATACAAGGAAATATGAATTCTTGTCCGCTAGTTTTGAACTATTTATAGCCCACAAGTTTCCCAGCATGCAAAGAGTGAAGTTGAAAATCGAGCAATAAAACATACTATGTTTATATTGTCAAGGGCATTTTACACACTATCATAAACAATTATTATTGACCAGTGTATTATATGAAAAGTGAAAGTGAAAGGGTTTAACGTCCCACCAACAGCTAGGGTCATATAGAGACGGGACCACAGTTTAAAGTCTCATCCGGCATATCAGTGGGATGGAACTATGAAAGTATTTTTGGTGCCTAAGGCGAGGTTTGATCCCACAACCGCCGGATTGGAAGTCGGGTGTTCTAACCCCTAGGTCACAGCCCATAATTTTTAAATTTCTTTGTTTTTTTATCCTTTGTTTCCTATTTAATAAGGAAGAAAATCAATAATGCATTTGTAAAAGTAAAATACAATGTACACGTCGAATTTGAAATATGTGGGTATAATACTCTTTAGATACAAAACTTATCTGGAGCTCTGCAATTCTACAAAAAATACAACAGTGAGGGACTTTTAATATACATAGTCATTAAAAGAGTATAAACAAACAAGGTGAACATATGTCGTCATTGACCTTGGGCGGTCAAAAGTGGGTCGTATGCAACACAAAGCACCATCCCCAGACACACATTGTGGCCACATTTTATAACCAGATGGCCGCGGCCTGCATGTCGAGCCCGCCGAGGCATTTGATGGTATTTAAAAACTTTAACGCAGATTTCGGACGGACGGACGCACGCACAGACGGACGCACAGACGGACACCCGGACGTCATTGTGATCGCTATGTCTCGCTTTCCGCAAGCGGGCTCGACGAAAATCGGTGAACCGGTTCACGAGTTATTGAAAAATGAAACATGTTACGCATGTACGTATGTCCGTACGTACATGGACTATATAACGCTATATCCCCTCTTGCCTATCGGTGAGGGGATAATAATTTATCATTTGTGTTGATTTAATATGCCATTTATTAAACTTGTTGACTGGTTTCATAACTCGGCATAGCCTCGTTTCTAATCAAATCAGTAAATTTGTTTAATAAATATCATATTAAATCGTCACTCATGTAAGATTCTCCACATCATTATTGCACTATTCCATGTACCTGGACTGGTGTAATTTTGTAAAAAAAACAACAGAAATTATCCACACAAGATGCCACAGAACTCCAGATAAGTTTTTTTTATCTAATGAGTATTATATCCCCATATTTCAAATTCAATGCATATTTTACTTTTACAAATGTATTAATGATTTTCTTCCGTATTAAATAGGGAACAAATGATAAAAAGTAAAGCAAATTTAAAAATTCCCACTTTTGATAATCAATGCGTATTCTGCTAAAATAAGTGTGTAAAATACGCCAATAAGCATCTTATCTGGAGCTCTGATGCCACATAATAAATCATTCAGCAAGGAGCTGCGGTCCTGACACAGAACATATAGAGCTCCAGATAAGGTGCATATTTGTTACGCACTTATTTTAGCTGAATACGCATTTATTGCCAACAGTGGGAGTACAAAATACTCACAACAATGTGAAAATATTTTCAAATTGAGTAGTGGACATACTGTAATAAAGTTGAAAATTTACTTAGTTGAGCTGAAAAAAGCAAATAGTAATAGCAACTTTATTACAGTATATATATGTGAATGAGTAATAATACACTAAAATAAAATAAATGAAAGTTTAAACTTGTTTTATGTCTTGGGTCATTTGTTCCCGATTTAATAATGAAGAAAATCAATAATCCAATTGTAAAAATAAAATATGCATTGAATTTGAAATCAGGGGGTACAATACTCTTTATATTTAAAGCTTATCTTGAGCACTGAACTCAGATACGTACCCACAGAAATATTCACCGTTCCGTTCACCGTGTTGTTCTGTCCGTTGATCTCATTGTACACAACGCACGTGTACACCCCGGTCATATTAACTTGCAGGTTCTCAAGTATCAATGTGGCGCCAACGTGCCAGCCAGTGTTGTCTGGAAGCACCCAGTAGTACGCGGGAGCTGGGTTGGCGTCGCCGCTACACGTCAGTGTCACCCGGCTGGTTCCCACTACGTGACTGGGCTGGGTACCAATTGGATCAATGCTGGGCCCGTCTGGAGGGAAAGGTGTAGAAATGGGTACAGAGCTCCGGATAAGCCATATTTTGTATTTATTGCATAAAATGGGTGCTCACTGTATATTAACACAGTGTAATAATAATCATAATACACGAGTGCAATAAATATGCAAATTAGCTCGTTACAGAAAACATGTTTGGTGACCAGTACAGCTTCAATGTATGATGATGTGTTTATGTAATAAATAGAATCTAACATTTGTGATGATTTAATTCAACTCATTGACAAATTTCATAAGAAACTTGGCATAGCCTCGTTTCTTATGAAATCAGCAAGCTCGTTTAATAAATATTGTATTAAATAATCACTCATGTAAGACCCTCTATTTATCAGGTAACAAACTTTGTATTGGCCGAATATGTACTGACTGATAACATAATGTCATAGCCAGAGCTCCAGATAAGGTGCGTATTGGTGTATTTTACACAATTGTTTTAGCTAAATACGCATTGATTATCAAAAGTGGGAGTACAAACTACACATTGATTTTCAAAGTGAGTAGTAAAAATACTGTCATAAAGTTGAAAATTCACTTAGTTGAGATGCAAAATGCAAACAGTGAATGTTTAAATTTGTTATATTTTTTTATCTTTTGTTTCTCTATTTAGTAATGAAGAAAATGAATAATCCATTTGTAAAATCAGGGGGAATAGTATGCTTTAGACACAAAACTTATCTGGAGCTCTGATAGCAATTTGACCTTGATCTTGACCATGAAAGTCGCATGGGTGGGTGATAGAATAAGATGATGATAAAGAAGTATATGAAGTTTCAAGTCAATCTGACTTATGATTGTAGAAAGCCACATGGGTAGGTTATTGTGCACTTAAAAACATTAACGCAAATCCTACGGATGGACTGTCGGATAGACGGTCAAAAACTGTATACCCCTTGACATACTCGGGGCATACGAAGTAACGGACCGAGGTCTATAAATACGAGGTCTATAAATACGTGTACATTGAATATACCTATGAAAGCATTAATAAGTTATATGGTATATTTATGCATTTATAGACCTCGGTCCGTTACTTCAACCTGTGTGCCGAAGATATAATAACTCTTTGCATGCTAGCAGCGAAAATATCCGCCAAACGAATTAGGAGTATATGTTTTATTTCTCTCTGTAAATATGTCTTGAAATTTCATTAGAATTGAGTCCTCAGGACTCAATTCTAATGAAATTCCAAGACATATTCATGATATTTACGTGGAGACATACAAGAAAATATAATGAATTTTTGTCCGCTAGTTTTGAACTATTTATAGCCCACAAGTTTCCCAGCATGCAAAGAGTTTTTACATATAGTACATTTGTTCCCACGAATTAACAATTTGTTACCACAAACTAACAATTCCCGTGGGAACGAATTGTTAAATTGAGGGAACAAATTGTTAATTTGTGGGAACGAATTGTTAATTCGTGGGAACGAATTGCTGAATTGAGGGAACAAATTGTTATTACGTGGGAACGAATTAATAAATACAAAAAATTCTACGTCCCTGCGGGGCTCCGTAGATTGTTGTGTGCATGTACATGTATACCAAGTATGCAGTAAATCAGCTGAAAACTGTACAAGTAGTAGAAGACAAGTATAAAGTTGCATTTTCTCAGTCGTAAAAGGGGCATAACATCATAAAGATTGGAGCCACGAAAAAATTGTACATGTTTCTCACTCCGACACTTGATGGTTGTCACAGATATCAAGTGTCAATTGAATTGATGGACACATGTAGGACTAGTTAGCTGTACAAGTCAAAAGTGTGAAATTTGGAGTCGAAAAAGGGGGATAATTCAGAGTTCAGATCTCCAGATAAGGTGCGTATTGGCGTATTTTACGCACGCATTTTAGCAGAATACGCATTGATTATCAAAAGTGGGAGTACAAAATACTCATAGCTGTATGGAAATATGCATTGATTTTCAAATTGAGTAGTTAAAATACTGTAATAAAGTTGAAAATTTACTTTGTTGAGCTGCAAACGCAAACAGTGTTTGCTTTTTGCAGTTCAAATAAGTAGATTTTTAAATTTGTTATATTTTGTTATCGTGTGTTCCCTATTTAATAATGAAGAAAATCAATAATGCATCTGTAAAAGTAAAATACGCATTCAATTTAAAAATTGGGGGGTATAATAATTTTTAGATACAAAACTTATCTGGAGCTCTGAGAGTGAATGTTTGTGACACTTAGTGGTGGTCAGGTATGCACAGTATGAATTTGATCAGTGGAAAATGTAGGACTAATGTCTGTTTCACAAAACCTGCCCAAAGTTTACGTAATATTAATTACCATGTAACAGCAAAATATCAAATATTGATTTTAATGTGAAACAATTTCAATTTCCCTGTTAAATCCCAATAGACATCTTCACAGAGGCTCCTCCCCAAACTTTTCCACCTCCTTTTTCCCCCATGTTCTAATTCCCAAAGACAAATACATTTTTCGTATTAAAATCAATAGTTGACCAAATTTTACAAAATAAAAATAAAAGGCTCATTCTGAAATTTTGATAGAATTTAATATGATAAAAAAATAATGTCTTTCCATTGTTTATATGGCCGTAAAATTTGGGCAGCTTTCGTGAAACAGACAGTAGTTCGCCATACGAGTCCATACCAGTCTAAAATGGAAATTGCTGGCATCGTAAGGGTAGAAGTCTCATACAGTGGGATGAAAATACATTTACTATGAAGTTAACTATTTCCTGCCTATTGCAGGGACTGAACCCACAACCTCCAGAATCAAATCCAATGCTCCACCATTAGACTATCGACCCATTTATACTTACATTGAAAGTGAAAGTGAATGGGTTCAATGTCCCAGCAACAATAATGGTTAGTTAGGGATGCGACCTTGGCTTCAAGTCTAATCCCACAGACCCGTGGAATAGAAATACTATGTACCCACAACCTGTGTCACTAAGCTTCGTAAGTATTTCGTAAGAGCCAAATTTTAATTTACAATTATATTTGCACAGAGACCTATTATTGGTGAATCGTTCGTGGATGTGTGCACAGTCATTTACGTGTGCGTGTAGGTTCAAAATGATAGTATTAGTGAACAAAGTTAATCGGAGAAACAAATTCATAGAAATCTTTGTACAAACATTGTTATAGTACGAAATTTAGTGAAACGGGCCCCAGTGCTCTAACCTCTCGACCACAACCCAGCCCTATACTTACATTTAACATTTATCTCCTTCGTCTGAATATGTCCGTCCCCTTCTTCAGTGATTTTGTCCTGTTGCACAGTACACCGTACGTTAAACTGGTTAAATTTCCTTTTCAAGGTCAACGTCAGTGTCGACGTGCGTGTGTAGGTACATGCGGATACATTCAAAATGGGGGAATTTTGTTGCGCGTCTGCCGTGACGTCCGTTGGTACATAATTAATGTAATAGTACCATGCCATCGTGCCAGCCGGCTCGCTACCCACGTTACCTTGACACGTAAACGTTATCATGTCGTCTTCTTTGTAGTCCTTCGTCTTATCGTATGATAGGCTGCCATCGGTTGGAAACAATGCTCTCACTATGGAAACAGATAGCATACGATTACATACACTTTGCGCATCTATTCATCATAAGGAAGCTACATACCAAGTTTCAGGTCTGTAGCTAGTACAGTTTAACAGTTTTAGGAGTTACAAGGCAAAATTGGGAAATTCTATGTCGAAAAGGGGGAGATAATTCATGACCCAGGGGTCGAATCAAAAATCAAAATAAACTTTGCAGATCTACTCATCATAAGGAACCTACATACAAGTTTCAGGTCTAAAACGGTTTAAAAGTTTTACGAGTTACAAGTTACGAGTTTTACTTCTTATGGTAGGGACTTGAAACTTGATGTGTGCCTTCCTTATGATGTGTAGATGCGCAAAGTGAATTTCGATTTTTGATTCGACCCCAGTCGTGGATTATCTTCCCCTTTTCGACTTAGCATTTGGGAAAAGTGGGTGTATTGCAATGGCGCGCTATCGTCTATGCTCTTTTGATATTGACATTGGGCATGAAAGCCCCATGGGTAGGGTATAGAATGAAAATATGAATGATGCAGGGCTCCCGATAAGGAATTAGTAATTGAGTATTGTCACTCCATCATTTCTGAAGCAATTGGGTATTTCAAAATTTGAATTGGGTAAAATAGAATAGCTTGCTTTTAAATGAAAAAACATCTTGGTATTTCATTAGAATTGTCTCCTTGGAGACAATTCTAATGAAATACCAAGATGTGTTTTCATGGAAAAATATGAAGATATGCTATATTTATGGTCTGTTTATTGTTTTCTGTACCATGATAAAGATACCACACATTTTTCTTTGCTTATTGATACTCACTACTTCTGATTTAAATTGGGTGTTTACGCAAATACGCACCTTATCTGGAGCTCTGTGATGATAAAGAATGAATGGATGACTGACTGATACTAATACTATATACCACTCGTTACACTTTGTATGCCGGGGGTATATTTAATAGTAGGAGTGGTGAGATTGATTGATAGTTTTTTTTTATTCCATTCTAAAACAGTCATATATAGATGGGAATGTACATGTAAGGGTGGGGGCGGGGCATCAGACAATCACCTATGACTCAATCTTATATAATTTAACGCTTCGTTATCAGCTACACGTAGCGTGTACTGGAAGTATATTGAATATGAATTTCCAAGAATAGCCAGCGATGATGCATCTGATGGTGTTAACTGGATTGATGACACAGCTGAAATATAAATAAAAATACTGATTGATTGATTGATCGATGGACAATTGATTGAATGATTGTTGGATTATTAATTTACTGAATGAGGTTTTACATGCGTTCAACAGCATATACAGTCGCACCTGTATCTATTGATTGATTAATTAACCCTTTCTCCCCTAAGTCACTGACATTCAATGCTCCAGATAAGGTGCATATTGGCGTATTTTACGCACTTATCTTAGCAGAATATGCATCGATTATCAAAAGTGGGAGTACAAAATACTCACAGCAATGTGAAAATACGCATTGATTTTCAAATTGAGTAATGAAAATAGTGCAAGGAAGTTGAAATTTACTCTTATCAATAAACAATATACAATTACGACCAATATTGGAAAAATGAACATGAAATGGACATGAACTGAACATTTTGGCTAGTCTAGCTCGAGATCAAGTAATATCTAAGCCTGATAATGTTCTACTCTCTTCGTTGGATGCACTATGCATATTTTAATAACTCAATGGTCAACAGTAACGACCCTGATCAGATGGTGCGATATTCAGCTCGATCCCGAGTCTACACTGGTCACAACAGCCTCGTTTCTCCAGTAAATGATATACATGTACAAATACGACTACTGACATACATATTAACACTTTAAACTTTTCTTAGGTTAAAGTCGGTTACAATGGGGTCATTATATTGTAAGTTTTTTGGGAGTCGTTCGGTTTTTTCATGCGGGCCAACTATTTTATTGTCACGGATTTTTGAGTCGTTCTTCCTTTCCAATTAACGCACCAGCGTGGAAGCCACGAGGGCAATTTTGTTGTCGGTAAACTTGTGGTATTTTAAATTAAATAATGGACAACAGCTAACAATATCATTATGAATGTTTGCTACTGCTTTTGTGTCGGTTATATTTTTGAATGTTTGCAATTGTTCCGTTTATTCGGTGGTTTTGTGATGTGAATTTGGGAAGCAGATTTTTGTTGTTGTTGTTTTTGTCTGTGATTGGCAAGCAGCCGCTGATTTTTGTTTGTATTTACGTATAGGTAATGTTAATGAAGTTATGAAAGACTTTCAAGGATGTGTGTATACAGGCATAACATATCAAATGGTGTTGGTGTCCCCTCCCCCCCACTAGTGCATTTCTCCAGTAAATGATATGTACAAATACGACTACTGACATACATATTAACAATGCACATTCTTGAATTTTTTAAAATCTCGACAGATATGTACATAAATCCATTGCCTGTCACTCAGACACCCATACTTGCTCTGCTATTATATTATTATATGTTCATATATCCATTGCTTGTCATTCAGACACCCATGCTTGGCTCTGCTATTGTATTCTATGGATCTATGGAAAAAACATTTTAGTGATGGAGAATTGTAAATATTTTCTTTATTTCTCATCGGAAGTATATATATTGTGACCACCATTTGAACCGTCTCGTTGACGGTTCAAATGAGTGATCACAACATATACTTGCGTTGAAAAATAATAAATATCAGAAGTATCAAAATTGTCACACACAAAGTTTATAAGTTGACACACACATCACTGTCTTCCCAGCAGAGCAGCAAGAGAACAACTAATGAATTAGACACATAATTAGACAGTCTAATTTGAGAGGTTCGGAACAGTGTTTTTTCATAGAAATGACAATATGGAATGACAATGGAAATGGTTCTAAATGTCAGGTCTGTAGCTAGTATGGTTTAAAAGCTTTAGGAGTTACAAGGCAAAATTGGGAAATTCAAAGTCGAAAAGGGGGAGATAATCCATGACCCAGGGGTCGAATCAAAAATCGAAATAAACTTTTGTGCATCTACTCATCATAAGGAAGCTACATACCAAGTTTCAGGTCTAAAACGGTTTAAAAGTTTTACGAGTTACAAGTTACGCGTTTTACTCCTCACAAGAAATGTGACGGATGGACGTATGTACGTCCGTCCGTCACGTTTCTTGAAAGAAGTAAAACATTTTAACCGTAATAGGTAGGGACTTACAACTTGGTGTGTGCCTTCCTTATGGTGTGTAGATGCACAAAGTGAATTTCGATTTTTGATTCGACCCCCAGTCGTGGATTATCTCCCCCTTTTCGACTTAGTGTATTGCGATGGCGCGCCATCGACGGTGCTCTAGTTTGATATTGACATTGGGCATGAAAGCCCTATGGGTAGGGTATAGAATGAAAATATGGATGATGATAAAGAATGAATGGACGACTGACTGATACTATATACCACTCGTTACACTTTGTATGCGGGGGGGGTGGGGGGTATATTTAAAAGTAGGGGTGGTGAGATTGATTGATAGGAGTTTTACGTCCATTCTAAAGCAGTCATATATAGATGGGAATGTGGGGGCGGGGGCATCAGACAATCAGCACTAAAATATCTATAAAACTCTCAGTACTCACCTTTCACAGTTAAATTAGTGATAATTATATTTTCAAACGCATCGTCAGCGGTCTGTGATCGGGCTGTCCACTTGTATTGTGCCTTATCACTACACTTCACTTCGGTAAACTCCAGGTTCGCTCTTCGTAATGAGGCTGTTAGATCGGTCGCTACTGTCCGAGATTCGAATGCACTATCGCTATATGTCACATCGAATACAGATGGTTGTTTGTGGAAGGTGACAATTCTGATGAAATTATCATCAGTGTCTCGTTTTCTACTCAATGTTACATAAGTTAACTCTTCGTTATCAGCTAGTGTGTACTGGCAGTATATTGAATATGCATTTCCAAGAATAGCCAGCGATGATGCATCCGATAGTGTTAACTGGATTGATGACACAGCTGAAATATACAGAAAAATACTGATTGATTGATTGATTGATTGATTGATCGATTGATCGATGGACGATTGATTGAATGATTGTTGGATGATTAATTTACAGAATGAGGTTGTACATACGTTCAACAGCAGGGGCATATACAGCCGCACCTGTATCTATAGGCGGAGCACTGTCGATTGATTGATAAATTAACCCTTTCACCCCTAAGTCACTGACATTCAGAGCTCCAGATAAAGTGCATATCGGCGTATATTACGCACTTATCAGCACTCACAGCAATGTGAAAATACGCATTGATTTTCAAATTGAGTAGTGAAAATACTGTAAGAAAGTGGAAATTTACTCAGATGAGCTGCACAGTGTTTGCTTTTTGCAATAAGGAAGAAGTCTATAATACATTTGCGAAAGTAAAATACGCATTGAAATTGAAATCTGGGGATAAAATAATCTTTGGACACAAAACTTATCTGGAGCTCTGCTGACATGGACTATGTCAGTTTCCAACTGTTCCACAATGCAGGAAAGCGGGTCATGTTGAAACAAACAAGAGTACAAGAGGTCACAATATACACCCAGCGAGGCATGGTTAATGAAGGGCAAAAAGTAGGTCAATGTCACAGATAAGGAATTAGTAATTGGCAATGAGTATTGTCACTCCATCATTTCTGAAGCAATTGGGTATTTCAAAATGTTAAATGGGTAAAATAAAATCACACTACTGTTTGCACATCAACAAACAGCAAATATTGAATAGTTTGCTTCTAAATGAAAACATATCTTGGCATTTCATGAGAATTGTCTCCTTGGAGACAATTATAACGAAATAACGAGATGGGTTTTCATGGAGAATAATTAAAATATGCCATAGTTGTGGTCTGTTTATTGTTTTTTGCAGCATAATATAGGTACCACACATTCTTTATTGCTTTTTGATACTCGCTACTTCTGATTTCAATTGGGTTTTTGGCAATTTTAATTGGGTATTTACGCAAATACGCAGCTTATCTGGAGCTCTGCAAACATGGAGTTGGATTTTCTTAGTCGTAAAAGAGGCATAACTCCATAGGGATCGGGGCACATAAAAAATGCTACTCACTCTGGAAATCACATATATACCAAGAATGAATTGGATTGTTGGAAAAATGTACGACTAGTTTGGGTTAATTTATTTAAAAGCAAGCACAAACTAATGCTGTATGTATGCCGTTTGTTTTCATTTTGAGCTTATTTGCTAACACAAGAAACATGTTTAGGCAGCACATGAAAACCGTATACATTCGATTCTCATGTGCTGTCAAAACATGTATTCCATACGGGCCATTGTAAGTCCTGATCAGAACTGTTTTCTCCATTCATACCCAAGATATAATTTACCATATTATTGTCTGCGACGGCTTATCAATAAACAATATACAATTACGACCAAGACTGGAAAAATGAACATAAAATTAACATTTTCGCCTGTCTAGCTTCAAATCCAGTACTATCTAAGCCTGATAATGTTCTACTCTCTTCGTTGGATGCACTATGCATATTTTAATAAATCGATGGTCAACAGTAACGACCCTGATCAGATGGTGCGATATTCAGCTCGATCCTGAGTCTACACTAGTCACAACAGCCTTATGCCCCGTTTCTCCAGTACATGATATACAATTACGACTACTGACATACATATTAACAATGCACATTCTTGAAATGTTTAAAAACTCGACAGATACGTACATAAATCCATTGCCTGTCACTCAGACACCCATGCTTGGCTCTGCTATTGTATTATATGGAAAAAACATTTTAGTGATGGAGAATTGTAAATATTTTATTTCTGATCGGAAGTATATATTGTGAACACCATTTGAACCGTCTCATCGAGACGGTTCAAATGAGTGGTCACAACATATACTTACGTTGAAAAATAATAAATATCGGAAGTATCAGAATTGTCTTACACATAAAGTTTATTCCGAATGTAACAAGTTGACACACACACACCAATGTCTTCCCAGCCCGACAGAGCAGCACGAGAACAACTAATGAATTAGACACATAATTAGACAGTCTAATTTGAGAGGTTAGGAACAGTGTTTTTTTTATAGAAATGACAATATGGGCCGACTTCTTATATTGGCGGAACATCCCCTGAATACATATGTAGTTTACTGTCTGTTCCACGTTTAGCTGCCAACGAACTTTTGGCATATTAAACACATTAAATCTAAAAAATATTTAAATGTACTTTTTCATCAATAATAAAAAATGTCACCCTCCCCAAAAAATTGTAATTGATGAAATTCCAACAAATATTGATTTTATTGCGAAAAAAAAAATTTCCTATAGGAATTTAACATGAGGCAAAAAGGGACTCCAGAGTGATGAGGATGGTCAAAAAACCTGGTGAGATAGATTGGAAATAATGTAACTAAGAAAACAAAAGTTAGATTTTGAAAATCGGTCCACAAATTACTTTTTTGGGAAAAAAATAATCTATTTTAGCCCCATGTTAAATTCCAATAGGAAAATTGTTTTTCGCAATAAAATCATTTGAGCACGGAGACTTTTTTATTATTGATGAAAAAGTACTTACATTTAAATATTTTTTAGATCTGATGTGTGTAATACCCAAAAGTTAGTCGGCAGAAAAACGTGGAACAGACAGTAGTCATCTAATTCCCAACACTGGCAGATAGCTTTGTCCCTGGTGTGAATCCCCATAAGGATGGATGCACTGCCGAGCTGTGAATCCAGAAATGAATGGATTCACAGCCAACATATGTGTGTCGTATCACCCATGGGACCAGCATATCCCGCACTTTTTGGATCCACACTTTTTCAGTCTCATGTCACTTGCGCATACAGGATATAACCATTTTACCAACAACACCAGCGAACTCAGTGATTAAAGGTACATGTCCACTCAGTAGGCAGAAACTGTTCTGTATAACAGAGACATCATCTGAGACATTTTCTGGCAACATAAACAATCATTCACCATTACCCCATGTATTGATTGGCATTATTATACGGTTTATATCAGATGTAAATGTCCACACTGATATCAGGGGCGATAACCGTGTTTCCTAATGATAACAGACATTACTATTTATTCTCTGTATATATTTTTTGATATGCAATGATCATACTTTATAATATGTCGAATGTATTATTCAGGTGACTCATTTAATTAGTATAAATAATTAAAAAATATCATGCCTCATTTGCATATGAAAATAGCCTAATACCACCGCGAGTCACTATCTAATTATATCTGTATAGCGGGCACTCGTAATTTTTAGAACTGGTGGAATAGTGACACAATTATACACTTATTTAATTCCTATAAAGAACATGTTGTGCCTACTGAGTGGGCATGTACCTTTAACTGGCGAACAGTGAACACAAATATTGAACTTGAATGGGGTTGACGTCCCAGCAACAGCTAAGGTCATATAGGGACGGCGCCACAGTTTAAACTCCCATCCCATGCATAGGGTGAGGATTGAACTCACAACCTCAGGTATTGAAGTCCAATGTCATATCCCCTAGGCTACAACCCATACCTGACAAACAGTTTAGACCCTGATCAGATTGCATGGATTTACAGGCTGAACTTGGGCCTACTCTGTTCACAAACATAGGTTCCCTTTATCAGCTGATTACACAATTTTAATTCAGCGTTTCATTTTGTGTTTGTTTGTTTTGTTTGTTGGGGTTTAACGGCCTATCAACAGCTAAGGTCATTTAAGGCCGGGTCAATGGGTTTAGTACTAAATCCCATATATTACCTGTACGTATACATGTACATGTGTTTGTTTATTAGTGTTTAACGGCCTATCAACAGCTAAGGTCATGTAAGGCCGGGCAAACAGGTTCGTTCCCATTTTAACCTGCTGCATTGGGGGGAAAATCCCAAAATCAGAACTGAATATTTACAATAACAAAACTGTATATTCAGCCCTGAAATCAGAATAATCATGATCTGATGCCAGGTCCTCGCCACACACTTGGCCCCTCCCAAAAGCAGTAGGATCAGTAATAATCTTACTACTTTTATAATGGGTAATAACCCAATTAAACTCCCAGGTAACTAAAGAGCCAAAGATAAAAACGTACCTGAGGGCCAAAACCAGGCAAATCGTGATTCCTATAAGGAGGAACCCATACCGTTAATTTACGCCGTCTCATTCGCCCGACCACCACCCACCAATTCAGCGTTTTAACCCGTAAGCGGGAACCGAAAATTGTCGTCTCAGCTGTTGTGTCATATTTTCTCTTTTTTCTCAAGAAAAACATGGTTTGACAGCACTTTACAATCATTTCAAATGGAAACGATTCTAAATTGCTGCCAAACCATGTTTTTCTTGAGGAAACTGGAAATTAAAAAAAATAAACAACAGACGACAAAATTTATTTCAGCATTGTAAGGGTTAACTGATAAATAATACAAGGAAATCTCACGCAAACCCAACTCAACCAGAAGTGTATCCTTCCAAATGTTACGATTCAACCCCAAAGTTGAACACCCATGACATCATATTAACAACGTAATACATCGGAAAGTCAACAAAACCTATTTGGGTCCCCTGTAATCTTTGCCCATATCAGGCTAAAATGCAGTTTGGCTCTTTTTCATACGGTACAAGCCTACATGTATTACAAATCTGTCTTTTCTGTTTAACTGGGTTAACCCTAGAAACACAATTGCTACCTCACTGCTATATTCTCCACTATATCGTAGGCGAAATATTGTAGCTAGGTTAACCCTTACACCGTTATCTTATCTTTTGTCGTCTGCTGTTTATTTTATATTTTCCATTGTAAATGATTCTGAAGTGCTGTCAAACCATGTTTTTATTGAGAAATAAGGCAAGATATAAAAGCAAGAGACGACAATTGTTGTGTGTAACGGTTTAAGGGTTAACTGGGTTAAACTAGTATTGATGCAGAAATAGGGGCTCTTGCATGAGTGATGATTTAATATGATATTTATTGTGCATATTTAGTGATTTCGTAAGAAAAGAGGCTCTACCGAGTTTCTTATGAAATCTGTAAATGAGTTTAATAAATATCATATTAAATCATCACAAATGTTAGATTCTGTTTATTGTATAAGCCAGAGGTGGGAACTGTCCCCAATGCCAAATCCTGAAAATCGCTAAACAAAAATATGTTTACACTCACATATATGTGATAGTGTGCTTCCCATGTTCAAACATTAGTATTTTTCTGCAATTATCAAGAACTGCAAATCATGAATTCAAGATAAATCCTGAAAATGTCCACTGTTGATAAGCACACTGTGCAAAGCTGTTCTGATCAGCTAAAAGTTTCTGTCGCGGTCTCATTTACATGTTTATTTCATTGATGTATTGTGATTTTCAAAACACTATGAAAGCTCGAAATCAAATTATAGCACACCATAACCCACATCTCAAGGTCACACAATTGTCTTACATTATCATAACTGCGAACACGAAGTTGAACAAAGATATAAGAAAATGTCTGTCTGTGCATATGTAGCAGTGTATGTGAATTGCTACTCGAAAAAAAATATAGACTAAAAGCATTTAATTGCGGCCGATCTCCGAACCTGCCAGATATTTCTGCAGCCTGATTAAGGACCTGTATATTGCTTGTTTGAAGCATAATGTAGATGTCACAGGCATTTGAGAATTTGGTAGAGATGTGAAACTATTCCAATCAATCAACGTATAAGGACTCAGCGCTCCAGATAAGTTTTGTATCTAAAGAGTATTTCGGTATACCACCATATTTCAAATACAATGCGTATTTTACTTTTAAAAAATTATTATTGATTTTCTTCCTTATTAATTATAAATTAATGATAATTAATAATATATATATTAATTAATTAATTTAATAGAAAAATAAAACCAATTTAAAAATTCACTTATTTGAGCTGCAAAAGCAAACATTGTTTGCTTTTTGCAGCTCAATTATGTAAATTTTCAACTTTATTACAGTATTTCCACTACTAAATATGAAAATCAATGCGTATTTTCACATTGCTGTGAGTATTGTGTAATCTCACTGTTGATAATCAATGCATATTCTGCTAAAATATGTGCGTAAAATACGTCAATAAGCATCTTATCTGGAGCTTTGTATTAATGACTACAATATATGTGTCTCTGCTTTGCAATCATGAACATACATTATCATCCCACATAAATAAAAGGCAGTGCAAAAATTAAAATCAAACACAAATGTTCTCCCTCGAAGCTGTTTAGTGAGGTTGTGTGATAGTTTATCAGTGGCTGAACACAAAACCTGCACAAGCTCTTGTTACAGGGACTGATTATCGCTATTTCGTTGTCCAATCGCACAAAGGGATAGCCCACGAAATGTGTCGTTCCCCACACCTGCTGACTTCTATGAAAGGCTGGAATGTCAAAAATCATAATTGAACTAGAGGGTTGTTTTTCAGACAAAAACATATGTCTCCCCCCATACCAACACTGCATGTTATCGAGACTTGGAAAATAAGATAACAGCATATATGTAGCTACCTTGTTTTTCTGTGTATGTTAGCTGTATATTAGGAGTTAATTAAATAAAAAGGACCCCCCTGGACCCTCCCCCTGTATCTGCGCCTGACTTTTGGAAATATACGCGACACAAATTTGTGATGAAATTTGTGATGCCGACAAAATTGCCAATACTTTTCTCTAAGTTAAGGGTCATAACTACATCCTTACTGAATGATTCCGCAAACAAATCTACAGGTGCACAACTACACATGCTGATTAAGATTCCTATATGGTTTCATGCCTGTAACTCAAATACTTTTTGAGTTACCGGCGACACAAGTTAACAATTTTCACAGAGTCAAGGGCCATAACTCCGTCCATACTCTATGAATCCGCATCAAAATCACCTGGGGCCCGTTTCACTAAACTTCGTACGACTAAAATGTTCGTAAGTGCAAAATTATGATAGTCTGTAAATTTCACATTAACATTGTTTTCTTGTAAATAATTATTGGATTTACATTTATTGAGCATAGGCTGCATATGCAGCCTATGCTCAATAAATGTAAATCCATAAATTGACATTTACAGACGATCTTAAATTTGAACTTACGAACATTTTAGTCGTAAGAAGTTTAGTGAAACGGGCCCCAGATGCACAACTCTACATGTTGATAAACATTCCTATGTTTCATGACTGTAGCTCAAATAGTTTTTCAGTTATGTGCGACACACGTTGAAAATCGCATCATTTCACTAAGTCAAGGGTCATAACTCTGTGAATACTGGATGAACCCGCATCTAAAACCCCATGTGAGCAACTTCACATGATAACAAATATTCCTATAAGGTTTCATGACTGTAGCTCAAATAGTTTTTCAGTTATGGGCAACACAAGTTGCAAATCATCACTTTTCACTAAGTCAAGGACCATAACTGCGAATACTGGATAATTCCTCATCTAAAACCCCAGGTGTGCAACTTCACATGATGACAAATATTCCTATAAGGTTTCATGACTGTACCTCAAATAGTGTTTTAGTTATGTGCGACACAAGTTGAAAATCGCCATTTTTCACTAAGTCAAGGGCCATAGCTCCGCCCATACTTTATAAATGTGCATCAAAATCACGAGATGCACAACTCTACATGTTGATAAACATTACTATAATGTTTCATGACTGTAGCACAAATAGTTTTTCAGTTATGTGCGACATACGTTGAAAATCGCAACGTTTCACTAAGTCAAGGGCCATAACTCTGTGCATACTTGATGAACCCGCATTTAAAACCACAGGTGCGCAACTTCACATGATGACAAATATTCCTATAAAGTTTAATGACTGTAGCTCAAACAGTTTTTCAGTTATGGGCAACACACAAGTTTAAAATCACAGGACACACATTTTGTGACGGTCAGACGGACAACCAAGCCAAAAACAATATGTCTCCCCATTCATAATGAATCATACACAGAAACTTGTTGTAAATGTCTGTTGTAATATGATGTCACCCAGTGTCCTTGTAGGGGATGAATTACTATACAGTTTTTATGTGTTGGTATTTGTCTTTAGTGACTGGTTTGTGTCAAGGGCCATAACTCCGTGCATACTGGATGAATACGCATCTCAAACACCAGGTGCGCAACTTCACACGATGACCAGTATTCCTGTAAAGTTTCGCGACTAACTGAAATACTTTTGAAGATACGCGTGACACAAGCTGAATATCCCCACGTTTCACTAAGTCAAGGGCCATAACTCCGTGAATACTGGATGAATCCGCAGCTAAAACACCAGGTGCGCAACTTCACACGATGACCAGTATTCCTGTAAAGTTTCGCGACTCAAACTGAAATACTTTTGGAGATACGCGCGACACAAGTTGAAAATCCCCACTTTTCATCACTTTTCACTAAGTCAAGGGCCATAACTCCGTGAATACTGGATGAATCCGCATCTAAACCCCAGGTGCGCAACTTCACACGATGACCAGTATTCCTGTAAAGTTTCGCGACTCTAACTGAAATACTTTTGAACATACGCGTGACACAAGTTGAATATCCCCACGTTTCACTAAGTCAAGGGCCATAACTCCGTGAATACTGCATGAATCCGCAGCTAAAACACCAGGTGCGCAACTTCACACGATGACCAGTATTCCTGTAAAGTTTCGCGACTCTAACTGAAATACTTTTGGAGATACGCGCGACACAAGTTGAAAATCCCCACTTTTCACTAAGTCAAGGGCCATAACTCCGTGAATACTGGATGAATCCGCATCTAAAACCCAGGTGCGCAACTTCACACGATGACCAGTATTCCTGTAAAGTTTCACGACTAACTGAAATACATTTGGAGATACGCGCGACACAAGTTGAAAATCCCCACTTTTCACTAAGTCAAGGGCCATAACTCCGTAAATACAGGATGAATCCGCATCTAAAACCCCAGGTGCGCAACTTCACACGATGACAAGTATTCCTGTAAAGTTTCACGACTTTAACTCAAAAAAGTTTGATATGCACGACACAAATTTTACGACGGACAGACAGACGGACGGCCAACCAAGCCAACAAGAGCTGTATGAGAACAGCATAGCTCGACTACGAGGGTTGTCGATGTACACATAGCTTGAGAAACAAGGTGGCCGCAGCCCGCATAAAAACCTTAACCAAGGTTGACTAAAAACCTTAACCAAGGGAAATGAACTAAGTAACTAGAGGATTGTTTTTCAGACAAAAACATATGTCTCCCCCAATACCACCACTGCATGTTATCAGCACTTGGAAAAGTAGAATGTAATGTAGCAACAGCATATATGTAGCCACCTTGTATTTTCTACATACTTTTGAAGATACGCGCGACACAAGTTCAATATCCCCACTTTTCACTAAGTCAAGGGCCATAACTCCGTGAAAACTGGATGAATCCGCATATAAAACCCCAGGTGCGCAACTTCACACGATGACCAGTATTCCTGTAAAGGTTCACGACTAACCGAAATATATTTGGAGATACACCCGACACAAGTTGAAAATCCCCAATTTTCGCTAAGTCAAGGGCCATAACTCCGTAAATACAGGATGAATCCGCATCTAAAACCCCAGAAGCGCAACATCACACGATGACAAGTATTCCTGTAAAGTTTCACGACTGTAACTCAAAAACCTTTGAAGATATGCACGACACAAATTTTGTGACGGACGGACGGACGGACGAGACGGACGGACAACCAAGCCAAAACCAATATGTCTCCCCATTCATGGGAGAGACACAGTTCAAGGTTAAATGTAGGTCAATGTCAGATATAGGTCAGTGGTTATCGATGTACATCACTAGGAGATGAAGTTTTCCAAGTATGGTTGCTGTAGGCCCAGGAGTATTCCATATACAAGCTTGACTATAAACCGTAAACAAGTTTGAGTACAAACCTTAACCAAGGGGAAATAACTAAGTAATTGAAGGTTAAATGTAGATCAAGGTAAAATATAGGTCAGGGGTTATTGATGTACATCCCTATGAGAAAAAGTTATCCAAGTATGGTGTCTGTTTGTTCTGAGTACAAATAGCCCGTGAGCCAATAACCGAAACCCTCCCCCCCCTGTGGGATTTTTGCAGACATATATTTCCTGAAACTACATTCAATTATGAGTGTTAATCCGTTGTCTGCGCTCTGTAACCCGATGGATGAACATATGGCGCCATTTTCAATTATGTCACCCTCGGTATTTTTAGTATCTTGAAAAATCGCATTTTTTAATAAAAATTGCCTAACTTATATCCTTTTGTTCGAATAAGATGGTATTTTCGTACGTTTTCCGAGATTTTGAACACCATGGAAGAATAATATGCAATTGAAATAAATTTGACAATCTAGAAGTCATATTTTACAGGTTTTATTACCCCACCCACCCAATTTCAATGGTAAAATATACATGTTAATAACTTTATGAAAAGTTGGCGTTTTTTCATTTTATCAATGTCAATGTAGTCTAGTAGGGCCAATTGAACATATCCAATGTATATACGTCGACTATTTAGTGTCTACCACAAAATATACAAAGTGAAAAATAATGTATTTTCGACCATTCCCCACCCACTCATTTTACAATGGCAATTTAACAAGTATGTAATATTATGCAATTTAAAAACATTATAACCGCTTCCAATGGATTGAAAACAACTCAAATATGTAATAGTATTGTCCATACTTACTAAATATACTATGAGTCCGTGTTTTCGTCCGTCTGTACGGACATTTCTCAAATAAAAATTGACGGTACCGATTTTGAAATATATCCGAATATTCAAACATTTCGGGGCACTAGATCATTATTGGCAACAGTAGTTGATCTACAACATTAATAAGCTTGTTATAGTGGCGAGACAATCCTCACAGCATCAGGCAAGATGAAACACAATAGACAAAAACTGAATCCAAATATAATACAATTCAAGAGGCAACATACATCATGGTTTACAGTATTCAACTTGCAATACAAAATAGTCTACATGTTGTTCAAGTCAAAACATCGCACCTTTGGCGAGGCAATCCTCACAGCATCAGGCAAGATGAAACACAATAGGCAAAAACGTAATCCACATATAATACAATTCAAGAGGAAACACATGTCAATGTTTACAGTAATCAACTTGCAATACAAGATATTCTACATGTTGTTCAAGTCAAAACATCGCACCTGTGGCGAGGCAATCCTCACAGCATCAGGTAAGATGAAACACAATAGGCAAAAACTGAATCCACATATAATACAATTCAAGAGGCAACATACATCATGGTTTACAGTATTCAACTTGCAATACAAAATATTCTACATATTGTTAAAGTCAAAACATCGCACATGTGGCGAGGTAATCCTCACAGCATCAGGCAAGATGAAACACAATAGGCAACAGCTTGATCCACATATAATACAATTCAAGAGGCAACATATATCATGGTTTACAGCATTCAACTTGCAAAACAAAAAGTATACATGTTGTTAATGTCAAAACATCGCATCTATGGCGAGGCAATCATCACAGCATCAGGCAAGATGAAAGACAATATACAAACGTTCCAGCCACATATAATACAATTCAAGAGGCAAAATACATCATGGTTTACAATATTCAAATTACGATCGTCACAACATCAGGCAAGTTAAGTGAAGTTCTAATTGTGAGAGTAGGTTAAGATAAATCCAGACTAGTCATACGCGTCATCAGTGTCAAACATGGCATCACGTAGGCTCTCTGTTTCAGGATCTTCTGTTTCATCAGTATCAGGTACGTCATCCCGTTCCTCTATTAACAGATCAACCATTACACTTGGCAGGTGATCTCCTTCTGTCCACTTGCATTCTAACAAGCCATTGTTAACTTCCCATCCATGTTCATCTGGTGGCGGTATGTCCTGCATCACGCCTGTCAGCATTGTTCCAAATGAGCGTTTGATAGTTGGCTCTTGCTACATGCATTTTCAGTGACGATCTGCATGGTGGTAAAAGGCTCAGGTCAGCCCCATTGTACGTCGAAAGAAGATCGCCAGACCTGGGCTACACTTTTGTAGAAATAGCTCCATTCGTAGCTTGTTGATATCTGTAATGTCTGATTTGTTGTACAGCAAGCATACAAAGTGTTCAAGCGTTTGAAATAGCTTTTCATCAACTGACTGAGACATTCCCAACTTCTGGAGTGTTTTCAAAGGAGTAACTTTAACACGACGAACGAAAGCACTTGTACTATCACAGCCTGTAAAAGCATGGAGTGCAGGCAATGCCAAACACAGTTCAGTTCCTATGTCTCCAATGACACCATGTATGTAAACCAGCCGCCTCTTGTTCCCAACTCCGGTATCTAACAGCAGTTGTTGTTTCAGCTTCTGTCCGAATTTCAACATCAAAACAAACACATCCGTGTCCGGGGATCTCACAATAATGGTGCTGTTCTCTGGTGTATGCAGTGCATGGTACGCACAATGCAGGATTAGCCGTGTATCCGCCTCCTCTTGCGATGAGTGCAACTCCTCTATCTCAACAGTTTGTGTAGTCTTACCATCAGTGCTAGTTAGCTGATACATTGCTCCCCGCTTACAAACTGAATAGTCTTGCCGATCAGCTTTGGAGCGTACTTATCTTGCATCCATTCAGACATGAGAAGTCTAATTAGTTGTGTTTTGTTTGAATTGTTTGACAAGAACAGTTTCCAATATCGTGGAACTTTTGTGAGAGGTACCTATAATGTAAGTCTTTGATGTACCCCTGCGTAGTCGCTCAGATGCTTTTAATTGACACGTCTTTGGTATGTATCTGTCACAAAATACTACACGCTCAACTTTCGGGAGCTGATGATATATGTTATCTGCAAGATCCGCGAATGTGTTTGGCAAAGCGGTCTGCATGTGTAACAGTGCATTGCCGTCAATAATATAGCTCATTTGACCCGTCGGAGGTACATCAACACTATGTGATTGTCCTTCAAGCTGGTGCATGCGTTTAGCTTTATCAGTTTTTGCTGGCGAGCCATCTGCAGTGGCGAGCGACCATGGCACAGGTCCCAATGGGTAGCTAAGCACCTTTTCCATGTCAATGTTGTGTTTGAGAGCAAGTAAAATTAGCTGCCCAAATATATTTCGTTCAGCTACTAACTCCTTTGTCTTTCTCTGCGTACCAGTGAGCTTCACAGCTTTAGCGAGTGATGCAAATGTTTTCAGGCGCAACTGTTTTATTGGTGCATGAAAGCTGACTGACTTTTCAACAAACCGCTCCTGGACAAACCGCTCAAACCTTTGTTTTCCTGTCATTTCTGCAGACAGCAGATCGTCAACGACATCTTTAGGAGTTGGCACCCCTGAAGATATGCAATAGAGCGATTCATCTGATACTTCAAACGGATCTATAAAATTTCCTATTGCATTGATAATTTTCTTGACGTCCGTTTCACTTCTGGATATTTCCGAAGTTCGTGTGTCCTTGTGTGAAGACTGTTCATGCGCTTTCATATCAGCCAGTTCAAGCGTAGCATCCATGTAGCTAGCTCGGAAGTGTCTCGTCATACACCATCTGTAGTATGCTGCATAATTGCGGCTGAAACCTATGATACCTCCATGTGACTTAGCATGGCGATTGATGGTTTGCTCTATTGTGATATCCACGTCATTTCTGGATGACGGAACACTGGATCGTGTGGTGAAACAAAATGTTGCAAGCATAAACAATTAAGTATTTTGGCGGCCATTTTGATAATTGTGGCTATTTGAGGATGGTATCCAATATAAACCTTATTGTAAGTCATTTTATACTGAATTGGTGAAAAAATGATATCGCTTAACTTGGAAGAACGTGATTTAAATGACACATATCGGCCTGTTCTAAAACAATCCAGTTTTGTATGGCGACCATTTTGGAAAATGGCCGCCATTTGTTCATCCATCGGCGTTGTAGGCGCAAACAATCAGGTTTGATAGACAATAGGTTACTGAATTGTATGCACAATAGTATTCCATCTACAAGCTTGACTAAAAACCTTAACCAAGCTTGACTAAAAACCTTAACCAAGGGGAATTAACTAAGTAATTCAAGGTTAAATGTAGGTCAATGTCAAATATAGGTCAGGGTTGTTGATGTACATCACTAGGAGATTAAGTTGTCCAAGATGGTGGGTGTAGGGCCAGGAGTATTCCATATACAAGCTTGACTAAAAACCTTAACCAAGGCGTGACGGTGACGCCGACACCGGGGTGACTACATAAGCTCTCACTATTCTTCAAATAGTCGAGCTAAAAACAATATGTCTCCCCATTCATGGGGGAGACATAATTAGCTCAGTAGAAACTTTACAGTTTGTGTTGGTCACTGCCTGTGTATGAGACAAGGAGACAAGCCATCGGATTTTGTACCTTAGACTTTTCATGAAAGCTACTTACATGTACCGGTACATAATGTTACATAATTTATGACATTTTCAGCAAATGACGTCATAAGTTGACGAAATGATCACAGCAAATGCGGAATTCTAACTCTGAAGATTTCGGATTTTTTTTACATTATTTACATAAAACATCACAATTGCTGTGAATATTTTTGCATCAAATATCGCGCATCTTCTTAGATACAAAATCACATGGCACATGCTTGTCTCATTATTAGCTTCATATAACACATGCCGCGTGTATCTGCTACCATTGTATTGTATACACATCACATGCTTGTCTCATATAACATGCGTGTATCTGCTACCATTGTATTAGATACAAAATCACATGACTTGTCTCATATAACACATGCCACGTGTATCTGCTACCATTGTAGTATATACAAAATCACATGGCTTGTCTCATATAAATCACATGGCTTGTCTCATATAACACATGCCACGTGTATCTGCTACCATTGTAGTATATACAAAATCACATGGCTTGTCTCATATAAATCACATGGCTTGTCTCATATAACACATGCCACGTGTATCTGCTACCATTGTATTAGATACAAAATCACATGGCCTGTCTCCTATAACACATGCCGCGTGTATCTGCTACCATTGTATTATATACAAAATCACATGGCTTGTCTCATATAACGCATGCCGCGTGTATCTGCTACCATTGTATTATATACAAAATCACATGGCATTGTTCTATATACCACATGCCGCGTGTATCTGCTACGATTGTATTATATACAAAATCACATGGCTTGTCTCATATAACACATGCCGCGTGTATCTGCTACCATTGTATTATATACAAAATCACATGGCTTGTCTCATATAACACATGCCGCGTGTATCTGCTACCATTGTATTATATACAAAATCACATGGCCTGTCTCCTATAACACATGCCGCGTGTATCTGCTACCATTGTATTAGATACAAAATCACATGGCTTGTCTCATATAACACATGCCGCGTGTATCTGCTACCATTGTATTAGATACAAAATCACATGGCTTGTCTCATATAACACATGCCGCATGTATCTGCTACCATTGTATTAGATACAAAATCACATGGCTTGTCTCATATAACACATGCCGCATGTATCTGCTACCATTGTATTATATACAAAATCACATGGCTAGTCTCATATAACACATGCCGCGTGTATCTGCTACCATTGTATTATATACAAAATCACATGGCTTGTCTCATATAACACATGCCGCGTGTATCTGCTACCATTGTATTAGATACAAAATCACATGGCTTGTCTCATATAACACATGCCGCGTGTATCTGCTACCATTGTTATAATTTAGGCCCGTTTGACATACATTTTCCAAATTTAGTTACATACCTATAATCCTATTTAATGGTGTTTAACGGCATGTCAGCAGCTATGGTCACGTTAGGCCGGGTCAACAGGGTCAATTTCTATCTTGATCTGGTGCCAGATGCCCAGATGGTTTGACCACATCAGCTACATGTATTAATTTCTCACTAATTTTTCTGGTATTCCAACATTTAACCATTTCACCCCTAAGTAACTAGAATGTATTTTGATCTGTTAAATTTACAACCAATCCAAGCAATCGTCACAAAATGATTTTCAGACTAGTCTTATGACAAGGGGGTGTTGTTCTCAAAATCAACAGGTTTTACATGATTATTGATCATCATTATTCCATTAACCCTTACACCGCTATCTTCATTTTGTTGTTGTCTGCTGTTTATTTTCTATTTTCCATTTTTATCATCAAAAACATGCTTTGATGGCACTTTAGAATAATTTACAACATGGTTTTATAGCACTTTAGAATCATTTCCATTGGAAATGATTCTAAAATGCTGTCAAACCACGTTTTTATTGAGAAATAAGTCAAGACATAAAAGCAACAGCAGACGACAATTGTTGTGAGTAACGGTTTAAGGGTTAATATTTATTAAAACACCTTCAGAATAGTTTATGCAAACATTCAGCTTATACATGTATGTATATGAACATTTGTTTGAAATTAATATATCAAACGAAAATTGCTCTTGCATAATTATAATCTGTCTATAAAGCAATTAAACATAAAGTGCAACACATAAGCTTGACTCACAATTATATAAATGTACAATCATTGCAATTAAAGAAAAAAACCCTCCTCCCACTTAAGCCATTAAATAATTACATGTATTGCATAAAATTTGCTTTCAACTCGTAATAATAAAACGGTGTACCGGTATTAAAGGTACATGCCCACTCAGTAGGCACACAATGTGCTTTATAGGAATTAAATAAGTGTATAATTGTGTCACTATTCCACCAGTTCTAAAAGTCTGCGGGTGCACGCTATGCAGATATAATCATTAGTAACATTTATTTTACTGATAGTGACGCGTGGTGGTATCAAGAATTTTCATATGCAAATGAGGCATGAGCTTTTTTTAATTATTTACACTAATTAAATGCGACACCTGGAAAAATAATATTTTCGCCAGATTATAAAGTATGATCATTGCACATCAAAAAATAAATACAGAAAATAAATAGTAATGTCTGTTAACATTTTAAGGAAACACGGTTGTCGCCCCTGATATCAATGTGGAAATTTACATCTGATATTAAATGTACAATGATGCCAATCAATATGTGGGGTAATGGTGAATGCATGTTTAATTTGCCAGAAAATGTCTCAGATGATGTCTATGATATAAAGAACAGTTTGTGCCTGCTGAGTGGGCATGTACCTTTAAACATCCAAATACATGTACACTAGTGTAATAAATAAAGACCACTAAAGAAAGCCCATTAGGGCTAGCTCCAGATAAGGCTGGGCCAACAGGTTCGATCCCGTCTTTAACCTGCTGCATTGGGGGGAAATGCTAAAATCAGCAGAACGGAATATTTATGAAAAGAATATATAATCTGCCCTGAAATTAGAATAACCCGACCTGGTACCAGGTCCATACCACACCAATTTACTTGCATTGGCCACTTCCCCCAAAAGTAATAGGATTAGGAATAATCATATTACTCATATAAGGGGTATAACCCGATTCAACTCTCACATACGAGAATGTCAAAGACGTACCCGAGAGCCAAACCAGGTCTCCTGTAAGGATGACTCCCAATCGCTAAATTAATTAATTACCCATCGCATGCTCCCAACCAACCACCCAATTGATGTTTGCGAAACAGGATATACATGAAGTCAAAAGTTGTTGTCTTTATTCCCTTCTGAACATGATGAAATCATGTTATGGATGTCAATATTTAATATTATGACATTTAACCCTTACAATTGATCATCAAAAACATGCTTTGACAGCATTAGAAATGGCAGTTATCATGTCTGTCCACTCATAACCAAGATAACGATGATGAAATATAAACACTTAACCCTTACAGTGCTGAATTAAAATTTGTCGTCTGCTGTTTATTTTTTATTTTCCATTTTTCTTATCAAAACATGCTAAAAAACTGCCAAAGCATGTTTTTATTTACAGAAAATACAAAGCACGAAACAACAGCAGATGACAGATTTCGGTTCCCGCCTTTTAAGGGTTAACAGTGATTACAAAAACACCCTCTTTTCATAAACGGAATAGTCTGAAAATCATTCAGTGACGATTGGATTGGTCAGAAAATTAACATATAAAGATCCATTCCAGTTACTTAGGGGTGAAAGGGTTAAGACAATCTTGAAATGTTGTCCTTCCGTACATCATTAAATTAAGACATGTATTCATATGAAAAATTGTGTAAACTAGCTGGCATGTAATGGGTTAAATTGATTAGAAATGGCAGTTATCATGTCTGTCCACTCATAATCATGATAACGATGATGAACAGATGAAATCTAAACACGTAACAGCGATTACATAGATGATACGGTATTCATGTTTTTGTATACAGTGAAACCTCTCCAAACTGGACACCCTGGAAGGTCACAGGGTGTCCGGCTTAGAGAGGTTTCACTGTAAATCATGCATTTGATCATTCTGAACCATAGCTGTGTGCTATGCGATAACGAACAGACATTATCACCGGAGATATATGACCAAGAAACTCATCAAAAATAAGAGCACAGATGTTGTCTTGGTGTTCGGTTGAGAGAGGTTCCACTGTATGTTCATTGAATGTACGATAGAATATCCTATTTATTACATTTCTGAACAACATTTTTGAACAAAAATGCATTTTATAATGTTTCGGGGGCGTTTGCATATGCGTATACATTTTTGTGGGCGGTTCTTATTTTATAACGACTGCGGGAGAGTACATGCGGGAGACTACGGGTGTTCTCTTCACGGTGTATTATTGACAATTACAGGTTTTCTCTCAGAGATAAATCCATGCATATAATAACTTGAAATGTAATAAATGTCTATATTTCACGAGTGCCTTTAGATCATTATTGCGCACATGCTCAGAAGTACATGTCAAGATGGTTCAAAAGAGTGATCACAACATATCCATTCATTGAGAAATAACAAAATAAATTATTTAAACACGAAAATGTGTCCTGAATTAGAACTAGATTGGACAGTAAGCTAGGCTTACAGAATACCCCCCGCGTGGGCCCAGGTACCCCAAAATATGTGTGGGCTTGTGACCTTGACTCTGGGCTTAGAGGGGGCGACACGAACATGACTTTGTCACAGGGTGGTAGAGGTCCATTGGAGCAATGCGTGTGTTAAATGTGAAGCAGATCCGAGCAAGGAAATAGAAGTTATAACCGATTTATCTGGTGTTAAGTTTTGAAAAGACACTAAGTATTTGACCTTGACCCTGGAATCAGCGGGGGATGGATGGTCGTGGATTTGGCGCACCATGGTAGTAGAGCCTTACAGGAATGCATGTGTGAAATATTAAGCATTTTGGATGAACGAAATACATGTAGAAGTTGTAACATATTTCTCTGATGTTAAGTTTAGTGACGGATGGACGCACCGATGCACGGACGGACGGACAGACAACCTGACTCCAGTATACCCCCCCCCCACAACTCATTGCGGGGGTATATATACAGTTGATTTTCTGCATATATCTGAATGAACTTTGGCATACCGCTATATTGACACTCCGTCAATGACGTCGTGTTATATTACGTCACTACGTTTTATGACGTCAACGTCATGTGACGTCATCATCACATACGTAAAGTGTCATGGACGCGGTGATGAACGACCAGAAAAATATTTTGGTAAAAACATGGCGTTTTCAGTGAGAATGCCTGTATAGAAATGCATAATACATTGGTAATACGTTGCGTCACTTTTTGTCGTATGTTTCATATGGTATATATTATTCTAAGTAGGTAGACGATATATATGTAATCAGATACCTAAGAGTATTGGCATTAAAGGTACATGCACACTCAGTAGCACAAACTGTTCTTTATATCAGAGACATCATATGAGACCTTTTCTGGCAAAATAAACATTAATTCACCATTACCCCACGTATTGATTGGCATTATTATACATTTTATATCAGACCTAAATTCCCACACTGATATCAGTGGCGATAACCGTGTTTCCTTAAAATGTTAACGGACATTACTATTTATTCTCTGTATTTATTTTTGATGTGCAATATCATACTTTATAATATGCCGAAAATATAAAAAAAAAATCAGGTGACTCATTTAATTAATTAATTAGTATAAATAATTAAAAAATGTCATGCCTCATTTGCATATGAAAATAGCCCAATACCACCGCACGTCACTATCAGTAAAATAAATATTACTAAATGATTATATCTGTATAGCAGGTACTCGTAATTTTTAGAACTGGTGGAATAATGACACAATTATACACTTACATAATTCCTAAAAGAACATTTTGTGCCTACTGAGTGGGCATGTACCTTTAAAAGAGGGAATTCAAATTTGTCGCCTGCTGTTATCTATATTATAAATATCTTCCTTCTCTGTAAAACATGGTTTGATACAGTTTTAAAATCATTTCCAACACAAATGATTCTAAAGTACTGTCAAACCATGTGTTTAAGAGACAAATGGCATATAAAAAGCAGACAACAAGCTTTAGTTAATGCAAGCATTAAGCTCTTGTACAAACAATTATTATATCTATCAAAGACATACTGCATGTTTATGTAAAGGATAATGGGGCATTATGTTTCACCTGGGTCGGCCAAACATGTAGATAATGAAATACATGTACTATACAGCTAATCCAGAACGGTATTTCACCATTTGTAATTTCAGTGATCCAATGGCACAGGGTTTTGACACCTCTCCCAGGACAAATAAGAGATTCTTATTTTATTTGACATCAGGGGCCCGTTTCACTAAACTTTGTACGACTAAGATGTTTGTAAGTGCAAATTTAGGATTGTCTGGAAATTTCAATTGATGGAATTACATTTATTTAGCATAGGTTGCAAATGAAGCATATGCTAAATAAATGTAAATCCAATAATTGTATACGAGAAAACAGTGTTAATGTGAAATTTACAGCCTATCATAACTTTGCACTTTGAACATTTTAGTCGTACGACGTTTAGTGAAACGACCCCCACCATTCTAAGGGTGAAATAACATCCCATGGCTCTAGGAAAAACACTGAATTTATCTGGTATTCAACCCAGTATCCACTGTCTGGTGTGTAAAAATCATGGATTGGCAAGCTGCTTTCAAACCAGAGCTGTCAGAAGACACGACAGGATAGAGACAGGATCTCGGTTTCAAGTCTCATCCAAAAGACAAGGGGGCCGTTTCACTAAACTTCATACGACTAAAGTGTTTATAAGTGCAAAATTATGATTGTAAATTGCACATTAACAATGGTAAACAAGTATTGGATTCACATTTATTGAGCATTTGTTTGTTTGTTTATTGGTGTTTAACGGCCTATCAACAGCTAAGGTCATGTAAGGCCGGGCAAACGGGTTCCCGTTTTAACCTGCTGCATTGGGGGCGGGGGAATCCCAATATAAGAACAGAATATTTACATCGAGAAACAATATATTCAGCCCTGAAATTAGAATAACCTGACCTGGTGCCAGGTCCATACCACACCAAAGTCACTTGGCCCCTTCCCCTAAAATATAATTACGATTAATCCAGGCCGTCAAGTGAGGGTTGGGTCCAAAAAAATAGGAAAATAGGAATTCAGACGGTGAAAAAATAGGAATAAAATAGAAATAAAATAGGAAAATATAGTTTAAAATAGGAATAAAATGATATTTTATGGCCAATTATTAATTGCTTCAAGATCCAAGAACAAGATTTTAACACGCTACTTGTGCTATATTAATTAAAGTAATGTACATATATGTTGGCCGCCATACCTTCAGCCAACCCAATCCACCCTTATCTTTGTTATGTTTTGAAAATATATACATATATATTTTGTTAATGAGAATGCTGGATGTGGTGTTGTATTAATACAGAAACAATAAGCAATTTTAATAGTTATTGTTTGCCTTAGTTTCTCGACCAATGAAAGAATAGCATTATGTTTCAATTAATCACATGCGACACTTTCTCCAATATCCACTAAATTTATTCATTAAATTGTCCAATATGTAGACAGTTATATTTAGATCCAGACGTCACGGCTTGTTGTCAGATATGCACATAGCATGCATCCTGTTGTAACGTACACATGTGTTCTGCGGTGTCAAACGGCCAATAACGTAGTAGTATCCCAAGTTGAAAGCGCGAATGGGTGAGACTTGCATTGAAGCAAACATGCATGTGTAGACGAAGACGGCGGGGCAATCAATAAGTAAGTTATAATTGTTAATAAACTAATTATTCAATACATGAACCATAACCATCATAGGCTGCGGAACGGGAAAATTATTGGGGGGGGGGGGATAATCATGAGGGCCCAATTTTGCCAGGTGTGTCCGGAGCCATGCTCCCCCGGACATTTTTGAAATCTAAGGGGTGTACAACGCCATTTCCTGCATTCTCACGTCCCAGTCTTGAGGACCCAAAGGGCCTGGATGTTGCTAGGGGGTTCCGGGGACATGCTCCACGGTAATTTTCTTTTGAAATTTAAGAGGAGTGAAACGCCATATCCTGCATCCTCAGGGCCCAGTCTTGAGGGCCCAAATGACCCGATGTTGCTAGGGGGTCCTGGGGCATGCTCCACGGTAAATTTTGAAAATGTGAAACGCCATTTCCTGCATTCTCAGGTCCCAGTCTTGAGGAATTTTTGGAAATCGAAGAGGAGTGAAACGCCATTTCCTGCATTCTCAGCAAGTTTGAGGATGATAATATGTGCTTTATTACATAAGTATTGGGGGGGGGGGGGGGGGGGGCGGGGGGGGGGGGGCTAACAAAATGCACCCCACCCCACTTCCGCCGCCCCCTGACCATTACATACAGCAACATTAAGCAATTATAACCACATATTGAAGGTTGTGTTGGCTATCACACAAGCTGGCAAAGCATTAAGTTGGTTAGCTAACAAGGCCACAATGGACAAGGAATATTTGCATATAGCCAGACAAAATGGACCACATATCATAATATTGACTATTTATTGGTGTTTCAGGCTCAGAAAGTTGCAACTTAAGTGCATAGAGCCGGGAATACACCTGTATTTGCCAATTCAGCACTGAATTTATGTATTGATTTGATTTCAAGTGCCCTTACGACACCAACATCATTTTCTAGGTCCGTTATTTTTAGTCACCACTTACAATATTAAACTACATGTAGGACATAATAATTCCTACAGCAATTCGTTTCTAGGAATCAGAGACAGCAGTGACCCATCTCCACATACATGTATATTGTAGGGCTTAGACTATATAGAAGGCTAGTGTTTTCAAACACAGAATGGCAAAAGGGTAGTATTAAAGCAGCGTACAAGGTAGACATTAGCAGCAATCACATTATAATCATCATTGATGAATTGGTTGAACATTTATTTATATTACTAACTATAAAAATGTGTTCATAGAACATGATGCCCCCTACCTGTAGCCTTGATAGTAAACGGCACCGTTATTACAAAGCTCAGGCTAATCTCAAGACAGACATTGTGGGTAAATATTATTGAAATTGGTGAACGAGTTAAGGAGTTATGAGAAAACATTAAACACTTAAGCACATTTGCCTTACAAACAAGGTGAACATAAGTCCCCAGTGATTCATTTTCAGATCAATCACTCCTGATTGTGTGACAGACGCCCTTAGCATACCATATCAAATGGCCAAGATATCCAAATAATTTGAGAATGAGAAACAGGATACTTTGCACTATTCTACTCCTGATGCCCCACACGAGGCAAGATACAATGTAACTGTTGAAGTATTCATCCTGACGTAAGGCACATCACCAGTAGCCTATTTCATCAACATTGCAAAGTATACTTTACTAGCAAAGTATACTTTGAGGGAGTAATCATTTATTTTCCTGAAATGCATTATTTCATATAGAACTAACAAATGCATATATTTCATGATTGAAAGTATGCAGAATTATTATACTGAATTTATTACATATCACAGCCAAATTGGCTGTGATAATGTAATAAATTCAGTGTAATAAAAATTAATAAATTTCTCCTAAAATTGAAAATTTCTCTCAAAGTATACTTTGCTACTAAAAGTATACTTTGCAATGTTGGTGAAATAGGCTACTGATCCAGCACCGATAAGTATATATTTAATCTTGTAGC